>VZRV01004037.1:1008441-1184026 GCA_013398115.1 Falcunculus frontatus
TGCCCAGGTCGGTGTGGGCGCTGCGCAGGGCCGGGAGCGGGGATGGCGCCCGGCTCACGCTGGCCCTGAAGGGGAGGGAGGCGGCCCTGCCAGCTCCCCCGCGCCGGGGAGGGGAAGGCGGCGGCCCCGGGGGTCCTCTCCTTCCTCGCCGTGAGACGCACGGGTGCGGGGCCGCCCCGGGAAGGCCGGGCGGGCGGGCGGGTGGCTCCGAGCTTCTCCCGCCCCTTGGGGAGACCGAGCTCGCTGGGCGACCTTGGGTGAACCCAGCCTGCCCCTGCCTCAGTTTCCCGGTTCGGTGACTGCTCTGCGGGGCTGCCGTGGGCATGGGACGGCTGCCGGAATGGGAAGTACTGCGAGGGTCTCTAACTAGTGGCCAAGGCCTGTTTGACAAAGTGAGTCTGTTCACTTGGTCGTGTTACCCTCTGTCCAGTCTGAAGAGTTGGATCTGAACCTGTGAGCAGGCTGCCTTGCTGATGCGTGTGATCTGTCACTCTTGGCTGCAGGACTTTCTGGGCTTCAGTTTTTAAGCATACCTGCAGTATTTCTGTTAAGGAATGTTACAGTTCACTGTTGATTTGTAAATCAGATGTCTGAGATGATGTGTTGTGGTCATTCAGAAGTTACTACTGCTTAAGAAACAAAACATGTTTCTCAATTCTCCTTTAAGTGGCAAGAACCTCTAATTTATAGACTTGTAGTTATTCCTTTTCTTTTTTCTCCAGTTAATGGAAATACTTGTTTATGTTTCCTTCTGTGTAATATGTTGGTCTGATCCTGGGAGTAAGCGTGTCTTACACATCACTTCAGGGATGGTTCCTCTGTCTATATGGAAACTTACCTGCCTCAGTAGGAGTTTGCAAACCTGATGAGGCCTTGTGAGAAATCGGCTTCTCATAGTGATTTTACCATGCTTCTTGCATGTCTAGCAGAAAGTTTCCCAGTGGAAAATTGTACCCGATTTTAGCTTTGATTTCTTAACAAAGTAAGACCTGCGTGATTGTATTGTCAGTTCATCTTTTTTTCTTTTTCTTTCCTTTTTTTTTTCTTTTTTTTTTTGGACTGGCTGACTGGTTTGAAAGGGAGAGGTCTAAAAGATAAGATTAAGTTCCTAATTCATGCAAATAGCATCCAGTTAGAGAGATTCCCAGCTAAGAGAAAAGCAATGCTCTGAGTTGTACTGTGCTGTTAGACACTTATGATGGGGGGAAGAGGGAAATGATGGAGATAGTGAGATGTGTACAGCTTGATAAGAATGAAAACTGCTGGAAAATGGGCTTTTTACAGTTCTCACAAACTGCTTGGTTTTGATGTTGGCTCTGAATACACTGTGCCCTTTTATTGTGGAAACAGTTGAAGGTACTTTTTAGAAATTTGAAAATATGGCAAAACTCAGTTTAATTGAGTGTGTTGACTTGAAAGTATGTAATGTGTATTGCTAAATTGATATGGATATGCAAAGAAAACTATCACATGTGTCTATCTTTTAAAACAGATGCAGTTTGTAGTTCTTATGGCTTGTCTTCCTAATGGTATCATTCTGTCAGCTCAGTACAGAAAAATAGTGAAAGAAAACCTAGTCTACTACTTACATTTACAGAGCTGATACTTTTCAATTGAAATTATTTCTGTACAATATTATAGATGCTTCATCTCTCTTTTATAAAGACCTCCCATTCCACTCTAAATGTTTGCTATTTAATGTGGCATCTTTCCTGCTGGAATTAGGAAGTTCATTTTATCAGAGGTGTTTGGTATTTCTCCTCATTGGAGTATCCTGTCTCCCAAGAATATAGAAATAAAAGCACCAAGCTAGATGCCAATATAAGTGTTTGATTTGTTTGGGCTTTTTTCAGGGTATGGTTCTGTGACTTTGCAAAAAAGGGCTTGAAAAAGCAGAAACTTTTTCACAGCAGTGTGTTCTAAAGCCTAGATTTCTCAGTCCAAGTCCTCTTCAGAACTCCAGAGCTGTGTGGTTTTGATCCTTTTTTTTAATAGCAAACAAGACTTCTGGACTTTACCTCTTTTTATACTGCTGCTGCTGTTTAAAAATGATGATTCTTTTGTGAATGGAATTGAAAACTCTGTGTGTGTGTTGAATACATCTGGGGATGTTCTCAGCCTGTTAGAGTCCCTGTTAGAGCACCTGGAAATTGTCCCCGATTGTTTTAATCAACTTGAGAAAATAAATCAGGTTCTTTTTCACATCCTTTAACTTCTCTTTTGAAAGTATGAAATGTCATGTGTACCACAGTATAAAATCATGCTTGTTTTAGTATGATTATGTTCTTTGTTGACATATTCTTCACTAGTTCTCTGAATTCACAGGTTATACTTAACCAGATAAATGTTGGGGTGGAAATATCTTTGAGTTGAGTTTTAAGTCATAAACATGTTTAATTGTGAACATGTTTAAACATAACTTTTTCTATAAACACTAATTAGTGTAGTACCTGATATGACACTTATCATGGAATTAATTTAGTTTTTATGTTTTTGTAAATATGTGTCATCCTAATTTCTGCTGTTCAGGAAAGATTTTTTTTTTCCCCTCTGTTACTTTTAGTTTTAGTTTACTTAGTGAATGTCCAGAGAGAATTCATCTTCTTTTAAACACAGGAAATGTCTTTCTCCCTCCCCACACCAGTGTACTCACACACCTGAAGATGAAAGCCACTAATTCTTAAAAATAGAATATGCAATTGAGGGAAAAGGGAACAGAATTCATAAAGTATGTAGGTATAGATCTCATTTCCAGCATCAGTCTTTCTTTCTGGTAGTGTGGGCCAAGTCCTCACTCTAATTAATGAATTGGTATTGATTTTTAAACAAAGGCGGTGTATTTTACAATTTTTCTGAAGTATCCGGAGCATTTAAAGTAGCTGTGAATTTTATAGAGAAGCAGTGTTAAAAGATTTTCTGTCACTAATCAAATTCTGATTTGTACATGGAAGGAGGGGAGTAATACATTTGCTATCAGGGTCTGTAATGAAAAAATGTAGAGTATGTTGTTTACTTTCTGAAAACAAAAATCTACCCCCCTCCCATAAGTTCTATAAGCTGTGCTAAATAGCTGGTTCCAGAGACAACAGCAGTGAGCAAATCTCATGTTTGAAGTGAATTTTGTCACCTTAAATACTTTGACCTTAACATTTACTGCATTAACTTCTTGTATTTGCAGGCAGTGCCTGATGGCCTCGTAAGGCTGTGTTGCCCATGAATAAAAGTTTGGAAAAAAGCTGGTTCATAGGAATAGTAATGTGTGTAACGTATGAGGTTGGTTAGCAGAAAGCCAGTAAATACAGTCTAAAGGTAACATTTTGCAACGAAGCAACACTTCAGTAACTACACCAGCTGGTGACACATTTCTTCAGGAAAATAACCTCCTAGGAGGAACATAGAAAATCAAATAATGTTGAGATCCAGGATTCAGATTTGGCAATGTAACATCTGACTAAATAGCACTTTGAATTTCTATTTTTGAATAGATGCACCTTCCTGTGGGTAGGAGGGACAGAGCTGATTGACAAAATAACTTACTGGGTGCAAAATTACATTACAAATTAAATATTATTGTAGTTCTGTCTAAAAAAATACTCTTATGAATGAATCTCTTAAAGGAAGCATTAACTACTTCTTACTTACTTTAATAGGTTGAGCCTGCTTCCCTGTATTATGCAAACTGCTGAATGGAGGAAGGGGGTGGAAGTCAGTCTTTATCGATACTCTTTCCGTTACTGTCCTGCATGGTTCTTTACCCATGTTTTACAGAGTGGTGAAGAATTAGGAGAAGCTGCAGTTGTTCAGCTGAGTGGAACTAAATGGGTGGCTTCCTTCTGGACCCTCACTTCACTGTCTTAGGTAAGAGGGGTGATCTGCTTCTTTTGAAGCTACTTGCATTTCCTTAGAACAGAAGTTTTTTGGTTGGTTTTTGGGTTGGGTTTTTTTTTGAGAAACTTCTAGTCAGCAAAGCAGAGCTTTGAGAGAATTCTTTTTTTTTTTGATCTGGTGGCTTGAAAAGGGCATTAACAGTTTGTAGCTGTTCTAGTACTTTTCATCGAAAAACGTTCCTGTATGCATCCATTCAAATAACTTTAAAAACATGCTCTATGTACTAACGTAATTTACTTTTGAGAATCATGCTTATCTTATGTACTATGACAGAAGTGGGACTGTCACCCAGAGGTGGGTTACAGTGGTGGTGGATATAGGACAATTTGAACTGATGTACCACTTGGCTGCTTGGTATGGAGTGCGTTACTTTTTTTTTTCCAAAAACTTGGAACAGTTTGGGTTAGAAGGGAAATTTAAATGTCATCTAGTCCAAATTCCTCTGCAATAAGCAGGGACATTTTCAAATAGATCAGGTTGCTCAGAGCCCTGTCCAGCTTGACCGTATATGTTTCCAGGGATGGGGTATCTCCTATCTCTTGGCAATCTGTTCCAGTGTTTTACCATCCTTATTGTAAAAAATTACTTTCTTATATCTAGTGTTAATCTACTGTCTTTTAGTTAAAAGCCATTACCTCTTGTCCTGTCATAGCAGGCCCTTGTAAAAAGTTTGTCCTCATCTGTCTTGTAAGCTCCTCTTCAGTATTAAACAGTAGCAAACAGGTCTCTCCAGATCCTTCTGTTCTCCAGGCTGAACAACACCAACTCTTTCAGCCTTTCTTCGTAGGAGAGCCGCTCCAGCCCTCTCTGATCATTTTTGTGGCCCTCCTCTGGACTTGCTCCAACAGGTCTGTGCCTGTTGTGTGCTGAGGACTCCAGGGCTGGATGCAGCACTCCGGGTGGGGTCTCAGGGGAGTAGAAGGGCAGACTGGTCTCCCTCGACCTGCTGGCCGTGCTGCTCCTGGTGCAGCTGACGATACATTCTGGTCTGCAAGTGCACATTGCTGGGACAAGGCTGGCCTTCCAACAACCAGGATCTCCAAGTCCTTCTCAAATTAGTTTCTGCTTCCAATTCCCTCATCCTCCAGCCTGTATTGATCCCAGGGGTTTTCCCAACCTAGGGTCAGGACCTTGCACTTGGCCTCATTGAATGAGGTTCCCATGGGCCCATTTCTCAATCTTGTCCAGGTCCATCTGGATGGCATTCCATTCCTCAGGTGTATCAGCCACACCACACAGCTTGGTATTGTTTACAGGTTTCCTGAGGGTGCATTTAGTCCCACTGTCTGTCGTTGATGAAGATACTAAACAATACCGGTTTCAGTATGGTCCCCTGAGGGACACCTCTTGTCATTGATGTCCATCTGAACATTCAGCCATTGACCACTACCCTCTGTATGCAGCCATCCAACCAATTCCTCATCCACCAAAAAGTCCATCCATTATCTCTCTGATTTAGGGTGAAGGATGTTGTGGGGGACCATGTCAAAGGCCTTACAGAAGTCCAAGTAGATGATATCAGTAGCTGTTCCCTTGTCCACTGATGCAGTCACTCTATCATAGGAGGCCACTAGGTTGGTCCAGCAGGACTTGCCCTTGGTGAAGCCATTCTGGCTGTCTCAAATCTCCCTGTCCTCCATGTGCTTTCACGTTCATTCCTTGCATAACAAAATGGCAAAGCTGTGACCTAAATAACTAAAGACAAAATTTAAGTATCAAAAACTATAGAGTGGTTTGAAACCCAAAGGAAATTTGATCTTGTTGGCCCATGGATCAGTAGCATCCAATAGGATCCCAGGCAGAAAATCACGGAACCTCTGTTTGGGTTTGGTGGTTGTTGCGTAATGGTCTGGCAATGATTAGTCCACATAGTTTGCTTTTCATTCTGGTGTTGTGTGAGGACTGGGACAGGAGTTCTGACAGAGCTGGAGTTCTAGGTGTGAAGCTAGTTCATCTCTCCTTCATAGAGAAGACCATGCTCTTTGCTTCCTTTGGCAGACCACTTTTAGGACTTTTTAATACTCCCTTGATAATCATTACACTAAAGAAATCAATGAAATGAGGATATCAGGATGACAAACACCCTCTCCCTTACCTTTAGGAGCTGTGTGCAGGGGAGGCACAAGAGTGATCTGTATTGTGTTTCCAGGCTTGCAAGGCACTGAGAGATGGCCAGGTTTGTCCAGGCAGCCAGGCTCTGGCACTGCTTGTGTACTCCTGCTCTAGTAGGCTCCCGGGACCCTGGTTGGAGCAGCTGCAGTTCAGCAGGCTTGGGCTGTTAGTGGATGGTGGAGTGGCTGTTAAAGGAACTGAGTTTCTCAAATGGGACGTAGGTCTAAATACTTGAAGAAAGGCTACCATAGTTGTAGACAAGTTTTTCTTTTGCATTATGGTTAGTTGTGTGTTTGAGCTGGCTAATGCTTTAAATATTTTTATTTTACAATGTGGTATTTGCCATTTTCTTGAAAGGAGTCAAAAACTTCTGCAAAGCTAGATAATACTGAAGAGGTCTGTCACTACCTCAGAACTTAGGTTTCCAATACAGTTTTTCATTTTCTTATTTGTACAGCTATATTCAGATAATGACTGCTTGTTTTTTCATAGGGAAATCTCTTGTCCAAAGTCTTGGTGATGAATATTGTGATGTACTATGTGTATACACCCAGGTTTATTTTTAGAAAGTCCAAGGTATACTAGTGTACACTGTCTGAGTAGCAATACCTTGTGTTTCAGCTGGTGTAGCAAAACTTGCTTATTGTAGCCAATAGAAATACATACATAAGAGTCCTCACAACCTGTAAATCCCATCAGATTTCAAGGACAAAGGAGCTCCCGGGAGTGCGTATCACTTCTGTGAAACACTGGTATTTCTTGCTTGCAAAGATTGAGCCCTTTGCATAGTAAGGTTGTGAAAAATACTCCATTTGCACAATTCCTATAACCTGAATATCTGAAAAAAGGATGTTTGTGAATACTTCATTTTTACTTGGCTAATGTGATTTTTGTTTACTGTTAAGAATGTTAGTTGTGGAAGGAAATTATTCTTAATTGAACTTAAATATTTGAAATTGTGTCAGAAAGTTTATAATACTAGGTATTATTTCTTTAGGGTAGTGCTCTCAGAATTTATTCTTCTATTCCTGTTGTGTTAGCTGTTGGATAAAACCAGATAAACACAATAGTCCAAAACTACCAGTGGAAAACATAATTTAAGCACCTGATAGAGATGATTTAATTATATCTTTTATTGAGCCAGACGTGAGAGTTGCAAAGTATTTTTTGTAATTTATAATTAATTTCTTAAATATTTTGTAATTCCATATGCTCTAGTGTGGTTAATTCAGTGCTTTACTGTCTGTGTTAGTACAATTCAGTGTGCCTTGAAGTCTCCTTTTTTTAATTGAAAATGTCTGACATGGTTGTAAACAAGCAGGTTTTTTGGCTCTGGTCACATGATAGATCAAGATTTTTTAATGCGGAGTGGAAGCAATGATGTTGACCAAGCTTTTAGTCACATTTGCCGTTTGCATTTTTTTTAGGCAGATGTGGCTTAGTGCTAATTAAGTATACTAAAGGTGAATGTTGAAGTACATCTGACTTCACGATTACAGAGCCTTATTTCCTTTTGCGTTGGTCATGTAGCCTTTGAGCGAATGTAGACTTTGATCTTAGCGGACTGCTGAACTCTGTTCTGCCTTAGTGGTAGCTGGTGGGGAGAGATTGAAGGAGAAGAACTGGAAGTCCAGGAACTTCAGTTTTGTGTTGTTGGATTTGCTCTTCTGTTGCTGTGCGTTATTATGCAAATAACCTGTCTACATCTCCTCCGCTGTGGTCTTGTTTCTTCTATCAGTGGTACTGTCCTACACTACTCCATAGCTTCAGTTCTGTTGGGAACCATTGTTTTCTTGTCTCTATTGCCGGGCAATAATCATAAGATCTCTGGTAGATCTCTGGTATTTGCAATGCTTTTTCATGCTGTACTTGGTGCTCTCCTCCTACTCTGTGCACACTGAAAATTTGTGCTTTTGTATCTTAGAGGAGAATGAGACAATTTTATACAGATGACACTGCTCTATGTCTGTACAGGAACCAATGTATACATTGAAGTTTAATCTGAAAGTCCTGTGACACAAGGTGTGAAAATATTGGTTGCGTTTGTCAGAATACTTTTAACTGAGTTTGTCTAATGGCACCACTGTGAATGAAGAATTACTCTTTAGTAGAATATAAGGTATTTTAGATTTCTGCTGTTGATACAGAGTGGGAGTGCTACTTGCAAACAGAAAAATCATCAGTTATTGTATCATGTTGTTCAGATAAATTTTTCTTCTTTTTTTTTTCTGAGTGATAGTAAAGTTTTATTGACACAGTTGCATATCATTAGCACAGTAATCCTAACTGTACAGAAAGCTATATAACTAGTAGAATTGTTTGTTGAAACAGCAGTCTTTTTTCACAAAACATGTAGGGTGCCATATATAACTAATTTTTTCTTAAATACAAAGAAGCGTGTTCACATTGTTAGTCCTTAGAGCTTTAGTGGCAAAACTGGTCCAGGATTACCCCATTTTGATTCCCTGTAAAGAATTGGGCCCTTGACACTGAATGAGTTCTTGCTGGTTTGACATCTTTTAAGATAAAACTGAATGTACTGTTCAGGTAACCAGATCAGGGTTTCCTATGTGGGAACTCTGATCTATATTGGAGATCAGCCTAAATCAGCTGCGTTGGATTTCTTTGTTCTTAATAGAGTTTTAAACCAAGAAATGATGTATTAAATCTTCACAGTACTGAAAATGTGATATTCTGTGCCAAATTACTAACTTTTTTGGGAAGTAGTTAGTAGATTTTATAATATCAGAGAATGGTTTGTGTTGGTAGGGAACCTTAAAGAAAAATCTGATTACAACCCCCCTCTGTGGGCAGGGACACCTTCCACTAGACGAGGTTACTGAGAGCTCCATCCAGCTTGGTTTTGAACCCCTCCAGTGATGGGGAATCCACAGCCCCTGTCTTTCTTTAGTTATGTGCCTATGTGTCTGTTTCTGTCACTTTTTCCCTCGAAGCTGGTGGTGCTTTTAGGTGTTTGTTGAAAATATTTCAAGTATGTTTTAGTCCCTTGTTAATTATGACTTCTCTGAAAATGAAGAATTTATGGAAAAGCTTGCTGAACTCCAGCAGTTTTATGCACCAAGAACAAAGATTTGGTTCTATCTGTGACTTCTTTTGAGTGTTTATTTTTTTTCTAATTATAAATGCCAGTTCTTAAAGAAAAGGAAAAAAAAAAAAAGGACAAAATAAGGGGTGGGAAGGAGAAAGGAAATTGGTATTTGTAATGAACTGGATGAATGGAATTGTAAAACTCTATTGCATCACTACAGGGGAAAGAATAGGGAATACCATGTGTATGAACTTTATGCTTTTGTAGTTTAATGATTATTTTCTGTTGTGCATTTTATGAGAAGTGTGATTTAGTTTTATATGGTTTAGTTTTAGGCAGTCCTATGAGGAGTGGGTAGCTGGGTATTATGATCCTTGTAGGTCCCTTCTGACTTGACATATTCTATGATTCTATATTTCCTTTAGTTGCAGACTCATGACTAATCAAATAGGCACTTTTGAACGTATTGTCTTGAAGTTGTATTGAGCTTCAGATTGATATGGAGCATACTGCAAGATCTGAATTGTAATGTTTTGCATTATAGGTACAAGAACTGTAGAAGTCCATTATAGAATTTGAAAGAACAAGATTCTGCAGCTCTGGAAAGATATGGTATGTTTATGTTTTCACTTACATTGTTTGTATGCTAATAATTATAATAGCAAATAATGATATTTTTCTTCTCTGAGATTACAAAAAAAGTTGAAAATTAATTCAGGAAGAAGCACACATTAATTTTTCCCTTTTTTTTATTATGATATCTATTACTTAGTCATAGTTCTCTAGAAAACTGACTTATTTGATTTTTCTTGGGGAAAATAAATACTGAAGATATAACATTGATGAATTCCCTTTTGATTTAACAAGCTCATCATCATGCTGCTACCATCCATTGATTTCTCCATGGCTTGGATAAGAATTGGTGTGTTTCTGAAAGCTGTATTGGTTTTTTTAATTCTGCTGAGCATATTTATAGTGAGGGTATGACTTGAAAAATAAGTTCAGAACTTGGAGAAAATTTTTGCAATCATCAGTGTAAGTCAAATTTACAAATAGGAATGCTGGGAAATACAGAAATACAATCTTTATTAGCAGTGTTAACATAAACCCATGGCACATGGTATGTCTTTTTTGTTTAGGCTCTTAAATGTCCAATCAGCTAAAAAATATGTACATATATTGTGGCAGGGTTGGAGCTTGAACTTGTAGTTATTTTAATTGCCATTTCCTAGCTTAATTCTGGTGTGGTTCTCTGGTAATACGTGATATTACATACTGCACTACTTTGTAGCGTCTTTTTGAGTTCTAACAACTATGAACCAACTTGATACACAGGGAATTTTTGAAACTTTTAGCATCACTGCATTCAGAAAAAAAACTATTAGGTTAATTTTTTGCCATATTAAATAGGTCTGTTCATGCATATACAAGATTGTATGTAGTTATTTCAAGAATAGCTTCTAAGCTATGCGTGTACTTTCTCTTTTAACCACTTAAAATATGGGGAAGAGCTCAGTAACAGCTGATGCGAGTTTTCTGTGCCCTGGGTTTATGTCTGGATTTTTCTTTTCAAGATAATTGACTTAGAGTTTTGAAATCTCAAGTCTGCAGAAGAGTTGTTTGGTGTCTTTTTAAGTTCTGTTTTGTGGGAAGCTATAGACAGGCTCTAATAAAACTGTTCATTCTAAGCTGAAACTTAAGCTGTAGTATGTACTAATTAAAAATTGTGAGTCTCTCAAAAAGCTACAATGTTACATTATCACAATCCAGATGTTCCTGAGAGAATTGCATAGATTGGTCCTTTACTCTAGTAGGCATCTGGCAGGTAGTGTATATTCATTTTTGCACCCACAGCACCACTGGGACCACCCACCTGCTTCTTGCTCTTCAGTGTCAATACCAGTTCTGTATATGATGGCTCTTCTTGAAACCTAAGCCATTATTTCTTTATTGCCATTATTCCTGCTGGCTGCTTTTCTTCTGGATGTTTAACTGCTTGTCACTGTATGTATGCATTGAGTCTTTGTAACGGTATGTGCTTCATAAATTCATGAAGAAGTCCCCTCTAATCCCCCACAAATTGTGAGTAATTAATACTAATGGAACATCAGAAAAGCTGAATGTTGTGCTACAGAATTGCATGGTTGCTTGGTTTTAATATAAATAATATTTAAACAAACATGCTGAAGAACTTGGTGAACAGAAAGATGCTTTACATGGAAGGTAGTATGACAAATGGGTGGCAAAAGAAATCAAAATAGAGCCTAAGGAAAAGGACAGACGGAATAAAAATTTAAATAGTAAAGTTGAAGCAAAGCTGTAAAACTTACCTGATTGCAAAATAACAAGATAAGTCGCCAGTGAAAGGAGAGTTACTAAAAGACATTTAAATAGCTGATTGGATTTCACCTACTGGTGTAGAAGGGGCTTTTTGTTCATGGCTGTATATAATTTTGGAGGGAGCCTGAAGTAACACGTATAATATAACTGAAATAGAAACAAATGGTTCTGCTGCAAAAAAAATCAGGTGTGTGTCTGTAGTGGAAGAAAAAAAATCAGACTGTGGTCTAAGTGAAAAATGCAGAAGCTAAAGATAATTTTGGATCTTTCCTACTTTTACAAAGGTGAACAAAATACATATATGATCTCACTGAAATATCAAACCAGGAACAGATGCTGAAGGTGAAATGTAGAATCCAAAGTTGCAGGGGCAGTTGGGAATAACACGCAGGCCTCTAGCTTTGGCCTGAGAGGAGGGAATGGGAGCAAACATTAGATTTTCTTCTGTTACTCTGTGATTTATGGATATAATAGTTTAACCCCAGCTGGCAACTAAACACCAAACAGCCACTCTCTCACCTCCCCACGCAGTGGGATGTGAAAGAGAATCAGAAGAGTAGAAGTGAGAAAACTTGTGGGTTGAGATAAAGATAATTTAATAGGTAAAGCAAAAGCTGCACATGCAGGCAAAGCGAAACAAGGAATTCATTCACCACTTCCCATGGACAGGCACATGTTCTGTCATCTCCAGAAAAGCAGGGCTCCATCATATGTAACAGTGACTTGGGAAGATGAATGCCGTAACTTCGAACATTCCCCCTTTTTCCTTCTTCCCCCAGCTTTATATGCTGAGCATGATGCCATATAATATGGAATGTCTCTATGGTCAGCTGGGGTCAGCTGTCCCAGTTGTGACCCCTCCCCACTCTTTGTGCACCCCCAGCCTCCTGCCTGGTGAGGTGAAGAGCAGAAAAGGCCTTGAATCTATGAAAGCACTGCTCAGCAATAACAAAAACATCCCTGTGTTAACACAAATCCAAAACACAGCCCCACACTAGCTGCTATGAAGAAAATGAACTCTATCCCAGCCAAAACCAGTGCAGTGGAGAGTATTGACATCAAGGCAAAGTAAGTATACAGATACTATAGGATGGAGCTTTTATATAAATCCGTGTTTGATCTCTTTGTATTGAGATGCACAAAATTCTGCCTTTATGAAGCTCAGTAATTTGTGTTTTTACTGGAATGTAAATTCCAGAGTAGCACTAACTTTAATTTGAAGGTAGTAGCAAATTCAGATTGCCATCCCAAATAATTTATTCAAGTGTTAATTGTTCTCATTATCCTGCATGCTTTTGTTCCTACTCTAATTAGAATTTGTCAGCCTTCAGTTTCTATTCAAGGGGATTTCATATGCATTTTTTCGGTTGGAAGATCTTTATGTATTCTTTTCGTGCTATGAGAAGGCTTAGGTTCTTCCAGTATCTATATTGATAGGCTCGATTAACTTTGAACTCTTTTCATTGTCTAATCACAAGGCATTTTCTTCTATCTTCATGCTGTCTTTGTGGCTCTTTTCTACTACTTCTGGAACACTTTTGAAGAATATTGCATAATTGGAGAACTGGGTTCGAGTTTGGAAGATGTGTGAAGTACTTTGTGCAGATGAACAGACACTCTTCCAGGGACCCTTCATGAGTCATATCTGTCACTCTTTTTGTAATACATGGGAGCGTGTGTACATTTGTACATCAGTTTTGACTGCTTTAGTCACTTTAGGTTGGCATTTTCCAGGATAGAACCCAATTTTTTTTGTTTTCTAACTAATGTGATTTTGCATTTGTTGTTACTAGTTGAATTGCTTGGTTTACCAGGCAATGGGAAAAAATTCATGTAGAGGCCTTATTATTGTTTGGTTGGGGTTTTTTTGGCTCCATTAGGATTTATATGATCAGGTTGTATTAGTAGCTGTTTTTACTGTAGGATCAGTAGTAATTCTGCCTACTAATTAGATGCATGAAGAAAACTTTTCATGTTTTGTGCATTGGAAGCAGCATGCAGGCAACAAAAGTAATTGATGTTTCCAACTTTATGAAGAAATCAAACATGCCTATTGCATTTTTTTTTTTTTTTTTTTTTGCTTATGACAATTAAGATTGAATTTAGGGGTTTGGTGAATATTCTCCAGGACATTTGACTCAATCTCAAGTTTTAAAAGCGCAGCGCTCCTATTAGGTGTCAGTTTCTTACTATATAGATGATTGTTTCACTGTGGTACTCAAAGTCATTCTGGAAATATATAAAAATCATTCTTGGGACATTCAGAGGGACTCTTCAGAAAACATACAAAAGCTGTCTTTAGTGGTATATTCTTGAGAGAAATGGTTATATTTAATTAAGGAACTCAAATTCTGGTACTGGAGGTTAATGTAGATCATGATACTTCACTGTGCAGTGAATCACCCCTGTTTTCATCATAGATCAAAAGGAGAATCTTAAAAAAAAATGGATCAAAGATTACTTGAGTAGATAACTTAAAATTCTTTAGTAAAGGAAACCTAAATTCTTATAAGTGCTACTTCCCACAAGTGCCACTCTTAGTAAGTCAATCAGAAGTTATAGTTTAAATAAGGAAAGTGTTGATGCTCTAGGGGATCTTCCTAGGCCTCAGATACTATGTGTCACCCGCAAGATTGCGTTGCTCTCACAGAAAGTGAACGTCAACTAACCCAGGGATAGTAGTAGGTGTCGGAAATCCACGTAAGTAACAATGTTCAATTAAGTGATTGGTACCTGGAAGTTATTTGCCTTTTTTTTGGTTGCTGAAAAATAAGTACTTATTATCTCCAGGGTGTGGTTTTAGGTTCTGTAGTTGGGGACCTCTTCTTGCCTCCAGTTACTGCTTGTAGACTTTCAAGCTTTAATGGACTTTGTAGAGATGTTTCATCACACTATGCAACAAAGTTGCTTTTAGCCCCTTTTGATGCATCTGTGACATCTTGTTCCTTCGCTCTTTTTTTAACTCCTTGAGCTGATAGCAACATTCTGTTAAGAAAATATTCGCCTGTACCATCTTGGAGAAATAGATGCTGCTCCTAATCAATGCATAAACATTATTTATCCCATTCCTTTTTGATGAAGGCTTGTTCAAGTCACAAAGTTCTTCAGATACGTGGTTTGAAGACATGGATCTTTGTGTACTGTCTTCCTAACTGTAATGGGGGTTGTTGCAGTCGTAGTTGATTCTACCCCTAGTAAATAGTCACTAGGCAGACATAGATATGTCTGTACTGGTGCCTGCCCAGTCCCAAAGAGCCTGGCAGCCATCTTGGGTTTCTCAGACATACTCCACAGGCACGAACTTCCTTTCATACCTTCAGCTGCTCAGTGTGTCTGCAAAAGCCTAAACTGTAAGCCATGCAGATCATAACAGTGAAGACCAGGGGAATTTGTTTGAGTAATACAAGTATCTGCTCTGGGGCTGCTGTTTTCATCTTCTATAAGGTAAGTTACAGAGAATTTTTTTTGTAGAGAAATTCCTGTGACAGAAAAGCAGTTGGTTTAGACCAGTTCACAATTCTTCATAATACCATTTTCCAAAATCTTAGTGTATTCATCAGTGTGGTTTTCCCTTTCTAATCAAGTAGTGTCTTTCGACTCTCTTAACCAGGTTGGAGGGTTTTTGTGCCTTGTTCAGATCAAGCAGTCAAAATGTCCTTTGTTTGAGCTATTCTCAGAAAAAGGGATCTTTGATGGCAGTCTCCTTCACCACCCACCCTATGTTTTAACATGCTGGTCTCTTTGCCAGCAGGCACTACTCTGCTAATGCATGAATGAGTAAGGTTTTAGAAAAATTAATTCTTTCATCTGTGCTAGGGAATCCTTGCCAGTCATATTCTGTCCCACAGGAGTGGCAGCAAGGATAGGTGGGGAAGGTAAGATGAGAAGGAGATAAAAGAGAAAAATGATTCATTAAGGGGTTTTTTGCATCTAGATTGCTGAACAGCAGCATGAGAATTTTCGACCACAGTACAGTAAATCTGGTTTTAAGATATCATGCAACAAATCAGAAATGCTGAAACTACCTGATTCAAAGCTCTGACCCAGGATAAATTCAATTTGTAGATACAAATTTCACAACAAAACTTCAATGAGTTAACTTCAGCTCAGTGAGATTTGTGACAGTTCAGACACTGCCTCCCATCACAGAAGTGCTGAAGATACTATGTTCAGTGGTGTGGTAAATCTGACTAACAGAGTTGGATCTGTGTCAGCCCTTGGCACGAGCTTGTCTTGGCTATGACTGTGGAGCAGCCAACTTAATGTATATTTTTTAACGTTCCAAAATCTGGTGGTGTTTGAATCCAGCACCAACACTTCATGTGCTCCTTCATTGTTGTCAGTCGTGTTCATGACTTCTCCCATATGAAACAGCCTCAGGAAGACTTGGTTTTACTAAGGTTAATGGCAGCGTGGTGTTCTAACATACTTCTATTTGAACGGAAGACTACTGTAATAAGCTTTTGCCAATAGTCTGGGTGATACAGGACCAAGTGTAGGTAGGGAGTGATTGGTCAGGCACACTCCAGAACATGAACTGGTACTTCCAGCAGTCAGACAGAATGCAGGTTTCCCAACCAATGAAGCTTTAGAGACGGGTACCACTGTCCTCTGACCAGTGTAGTAGAACTTACTTGGGCTAAGTGCTAGAAGCAGTGTTAGAATAGGCATCTCTTTCCTCAAAACTAAGGCTTGCCTGAAAGTGGGTGTTTTCAGGTCTTAATCAGAATATCATAAGCAGTGTTTTACAGCTTCTTCATTTTGCATCAGCATCTTGGGTTTTGCCTTTCTTTACATCTGATGGTCAGCAGACATTAAATGGAAAATCTTTACCCTGTTCTGTGATGTTGACCGATGAGGAACTTGTCTAACTGACTTTTAATTGTTTTTCTGTGTTCCTGGCATTGACTCAGTTAAACTTTGACAATTTACACCTATAAAACATAAGTCCTAGAGAACCTATGTTTTGTTTTGGAGCTTTTTGGTACCCTGCTTCTTTTTTACTTTCCTTGTGTCAACTGCACTTGTGTTGCGATGAGAGCACTCAAATATTACTGATGTTAAAATCATCAAATGGCACTTTACCTATCTCAATGAATGCATGTGATAAAACAAATAAACATCATTCTGAAACTAACACAAAGTTTGTTCTGTGCAGAGTTTGTGGCAGAATGGGAAATTATAGTAGATTGGCAAAACTGGGCAGCTTTTCTGACAAACCTTAGAAAACCATGAGGCTTGCTAAGGTCTTACTGCAAGACTCCTGTATTAGGTTGGACTGAAGCACAAGAGAAGGTGCAGTAAAGAAATAAATGTTTGTTACTGAATATTTAAAGCTGTCTGATGTGCTCTCTTAGTATTTGCACCAGATTGTTATGTCTGCAGGTGTTGCAGAGAGCCGGGGATGTGCCCTCAATAGCTTTGTGCACCTTCATTCTGTGAGGCTTTTGCTGCATGGCAACCTGCAAATGTGGGGTTTCATCTGGGTTACCACAGGAATAAACTTCTCAGGGTACTATACAGAGGTCTGTCTTCATAGCTACTGCTGTTAAGAGAAAGTAAGATAACTTTTTATTTACTAAATGCAATATTAACATTGCGATTTTTATCAAAACTTTTTATTAGCAGAAAGCAAATGCTGTTTGTCATCTGACTCTCCTTCAGAGGCCTTGTTTCTTTTCTGGCTTTCCCCAGCGCACTTAATAGCTTTGGGGGGGAGAGAGAATGGGATGAATTGAGTGTTGAGGATTATGTTTGGAAATATTTTATCCATTAACTTTAGTTTAGAGTAGATAATAGCAGTAGGTAAGACACTAACTGGTTCCTTTTCAGCCATGGAAGTAATCAGCTGGGGTGGTCCCAGGGCGCTCTGGGCACGAGTATTGCTGAGTGATCATTGGCTGCCACCTGCGTGACAAAGTAAAGGACCAACCCTTCAATTTATACCAGTGGAGCCAGATCACGGGAAACAATTGACAGGTAAAATATACTTCTGAAAATTTAAGGGAGAGGAGAGATGACACATGATACAAATGGAGCAAAGAACCTAAAAGATTTGCTATAGATAGCAAAGGTTGCTCCTCTGAAACTTTTATGTAGCTATAGCTTACTTCTTTTTGGGGAGAGGCACACAACAAAGTTCAGGTTACTTGTTGCTCTCCTGGGAACAGAGCCTTGCTAAGAAGCAATGTTAACCCAGTTGTAACAGTGAAACACCTACTGGAATTTTATTGTAGTTAGAAATTACAGTTCATATTTACACACACACTTCCAGATCTTTGAATGCTTGTTGTCTTGACATGGGGTGTTTTCCACTGGTCCAAGAGATGGGTATGGATTTTGGTTTTTTAAAAAGACTAAAAATAGGTTGCTGAATTTTCAAATTCACCAGTTGATTGTACTGTAGCAAGTTACTCTAGAAGTTAGAATGCCACACAAAAGATAATGTAAGTAAGTCTTAATCTTGCTGATAAAACAATGCTTAGCATCAATATTTTTCTTCTTTTTATGTTTGGTTTTTTTTTTATTTAGAGAATTGGCTGAAAATAATTTTTAAGGACTTTTAACTAAATTATTTTTACTTATTTAGAATTGTTGAGCTTATGCTTAGCCCAGCGTGATACAGGACTGGTGTGACAGCTCGGTTTTGATCAGTGACTCAAAATTGTGATCACCCTGATGTCACCGAATGGCCACAGCTTGTAAAAGGTAAGCATAAAGCATATCGAGTTGTTTCTCAAGAATTTTTCTACTATAATGTTTATTTTAAGGTATTTAACTTGTATGGCTTGAAGTTAGTTTTATAAATAATATTAAGTTGCATTGTTTGTTTAAGATAAGTCAGCTGGCGAAGTTGACTTACACTCTTGCTAACAGTGATTTCAAGGCTCACTTAGTTTGTCTCTGCCTGCTTTTTAAAATATAAGCGCTGTGGTGCTCCTTCATATCCTTCTTAAGAAAAATACTATCACTTAAAAGTCTGATGGTTTTTGCTGTCATACTGAATTTCTGTATAAATTGTTTAGAATTCTTATCCAAGCATTTGTTCAAATTTTTTTTTTAAGTATTTATCCGGTAAGCTTGATGATGTTAAAATGTGTAAGCTTGCATACCATTACTTTTCTCATCTAGAGGGGTACACTGGAGGTAAAAGGAGTGGCTTGTAGAATGGAGAAGTTGCTCCCTGTGTTATTGGAAGTGAGCCACCATTTGAATTTGCTAGCTCATACTGCAGTATTCAGATTAGTTGGTGTCTTGTGATCAGTATCTACAATCTAATTCAAAGCTGAAATTTTTAAGAGCATTTGCTCTGAGATTTTCTCTGAACAGAACTCTTGTTTCAGATTTTAAGCATGATGAAAGGACGTCTTGCCGTACTATATAATTGTTTTTCAGTACTGTTGCCTGCTCACAGGAAATAACAAGGTATCTTGTTTGTAAACAATTGGGTATTGCAAAATAAATAGCTTCTCAGCAAACAAGTGCAATTCCTGTAATTAGATTGATCTTCCACTTCATTTTAATGAGTACTGAAAGCTCATTTTATTAGGTGCTTACATTGTCATTTGAAACCTTTTAAAATTGAGTTAATATGTGCATTAATAGTTCTGCAAATCATAGTTGTAGTAGGTCTGCTCATGTTTTAGAAAACAGTAAGCTGAAGGAATTTTCACCCTGTTTTCTGCAGAACCACTTACCTTAGAGGGCCAAACCTTTTTTGACCCAGCTAGATGGTATTTTTTTTTTAAATGTTGTTTATCTTTCAGAAGCAGCATTTTTTGGGTTTTTTAGAGTAACATGGACTGAACTGTGTTGTCTCTTTACAGCCCAGATAAAATTCTCACAAATGATGAGGATAGAAAAAGATTTTGGGTATACTGATAGCTGTGTTTACATGTCTATATACATATCTCCAGGCTAACTTTTTTATATGCAAAGTTTAGGTGCCAATCTGCTCTTTTTCTGTAATTCTTCATACTGCTGTTTATTTTAAAGGCTGAAAGTGATCAGTATTCTTGATGTTTTTCTTTTAACACCACTATTTCCCTTGCATTTTCGTAGCAACTAAAAGCCTTACTCTTTCCCCGAAGCTTCAATGTGTTGTATGTTCCAATACCAGAATTAAGAGATCAAAGCCTCGAATGTTCAGACTTTTTGCTACCATTTTCTGAAGTCCTGGAAGTAAATAGAGGAGCTAACCAGTATGAATATAAACATGCATCTTTCTTCTACTCCAGCTTCTAACACTTACATGCTCAGGTGAATAAGTGGGAAAAAACAATTGAGGTTCTCTTCACTAAGCATTTAGAGGCTTGCTTTGGTTGCTGGAGTTGAAGGGATTTTTTTTTTTTTTTTTTTGCTGCTGAACGTTGTTTTTGTCAGCAACTATCATGTCAGTTCTGAATTTATTTAGTAAGAGAAATGTAATTTGGAGTTAATAAATAGAGGCCAAATTTTTAGATTGGGCAGTTTTTATGTTATTTTCCAGTTAAAGGGTATTTACATTTTAAGCATGAGTGTAAAGTTAGTTGGATAGGAAGTTCAGAATTCTCTCCCTAGTGTCAGTTAAATTTTATAAGTTAATGAAATATAAACAAATAATTTCCTGTGTTCTCCATCATCTGTCACCGCACAGTATCCAGCTAGCCTAGGAATTATAAGTTGTCTGCCAGAAATGCCTTGTAGGCACTGGGTCTGTTTGGTTGAATCCAGAATATTTTTAAGATCTGGTATTTCAGAAAAGGAACTAAAATTTTAGTAGAGAACTTAGAGGGCAGTCCAGGCTTTAATAGGACAGAGACCATCCAGTAAAATAGCACAATGAAACAGGAAAAAAGGAATGGATCAGGCAACAGGTGGAGATTTCCAATAGCATTTAGAATATTGTAGGTAGTTATGTAGTTAATAGAGAAATTTAGAAATTGCATTCCCATAAATAAAGATTTTTTCCCTGTAAAGCTATGGGAAAGTCTGCTTATCTATCCTAACTGAAGTCCTGCAGCAGACTCTGGTGAAACCTACAAAGTTAGTTCTATTTGCAGATTTTAGCTCACTTCTGTTTTTAGAGAGTTGTCATGAAAGACATTTTTGTTCATCTAAGCTGCAGAGTTCTACCGTAATGACTGTGCTCTCTTTCCACTCCTTGCACAGTATTTCCAGCATGGCAGTTCTGGTCAACTGTACCAAAGTTTGCACCCAAGTAAAGGTTCCATAAGGTCTTTTAGGGTATGATTTCAAGGCATCCTAAGATGATGGGAATCAAAACCGCTGCATTTGTACTGCCTTGTCTACGGGCTTGTCTGGCTACAAACTCACTGGCTATGGGGAAGTCCCAAAGGGAGAAAAAAATGCTGTCTAAAAAAAAAGTTAAATGTTGAATCAATGCTGTCTTAAGGAAGATGGGAATAAGGAGTTAATAAATAACTATAATTTAGTCTACTTAAGTTAGTATGGAGCTATACCCCTTGAATTACTCTGTAAATTAAGTCAATAGGGTTGCCAAGCTAAACACAGGTACTGCTTGTATGTTCAAAAATGCCAGGCAATAACACTTAATTCTGAATATTACTGATCTCTTGGCTGGATTGAAGAAAACAGAAAGCTGTCTGTGAGATTAGCTCCATGAATTCAGGTGGAGAGAGATGTAGATTTGCTTTGAGATTCTTTTCGACCCTGCTTCTGAGCTGCTACTTCTTAGAGTCCAGCTCTGTAGAGAATCTTTGGTTGCAGTTGATCACTGATGGTCTTTGAGTACACATTTTGGTTACAGAAGTGGTTATGAAGAATTAGCCCAGAACTGTGCAGCCTGAATGCAGAAGTACTGCCAGCAGATCTCTTCCCTAATGGCTCCTGTTGCGTAAGCAGTGGGGAAAAAGTGCTCTCCTTCGTAGGGAAATTTGGCTTAATTATACTATCATGTTTTATGTTATAAACTGTATTCTAGAGTTTGATATAACAAATTAAATCTGCAAGTATCAAAAAGTTAATGCTTTTGTTGGCAGTAATACACTCATCACATTCCATCTTTCATAACTCTTCATATTGTAATGACTAAAAGAACAAGCAATGCTTAAGGTTTTCTGTCTGGTTTTGCAGATCACCAGGAGAACCTCACTCTGAGAACATTGAAACTAGCCGAATGTAAGTAAATGAGTGGATGAGTTTGGTGTATCTTGATTAAAAATGTTCTGAACATATAAAATAGTCACTCTGGCATCTGCTTAATAAAAAGACAAAAGTTGAGTAGAACTGTGAAATTACCTTAGAAAATTTCTAATTAATGTTTTGTAATTTTAAGCCTCTGTAAAAACTGATTTTTTTTTTTTTAGGGTGAATGAGTTGAAGGGAAAGTTCAGAGGTTTCATTTAATGTGAACCAGTAGATGGTAGCATAATACAGTGTCAGAAATCTTAAGGCCTATATTCATACTTGACAGCAGGGATGTAATTTCTACCTGCCGTTCACTAACATCTTGCATGGGTTTGAAGACACTTCAGTACTTAAGGCACAATACCTGCTGGTATCTGTTGTGGCAGATGGATTGTTGAACTAAGAAAAAAGATTGTGACTTAATTTGGTGAATTTATATGCCAGTTACTTCTGGCATATAAATTCTGGAAACAGAAAACTAGCTCGCTTTCACTGAACAGTATTCACAGAGCATCTTGCTGACAGGTCTGAACCATTTTTTTGTCTGTCTTCATTAGTCTAGAAGTCAAGATTAACTAGAAGCAAGATTGTGGTGGGCTGAAACGTTCATTTCAATTTAAAATTCAAATGATTTGCAGGAATTAGAGGACCATTTAAAAAAAATAAAAGTTATTTGAGACTTTATTCTTTTGTGAGGTAGCAAACAAAGATTCTTTTCTAGCTATTCAAACTGTCCTGTCATAGAATTCTAAAAGGGAAACCACAAACTGCTCTTCTGGCTTACAGCACAAGTTCCAAAATAATGGGGGGAATGTAGCCCAGTAGTTGTTGTGCTGTCTGAGGCTTCAAAGGATCTGGGTTCATTTCTCTTCCACCACAAACTTCTTCTCTGACCTTAAACTGTCTCCTTCACGCCTTCCCCCCAAGCGGTCCAGCATTTTACGCGCCATGGGCCGGATGCCATTTTCAGGATGTTTTGCAGGCTAGGGACATAGTGTGAATTGCTCAAGGACTTCTCTGCTGTAGCTGCCCAACTTAAGGAGGAGCGATACTGCGGTGAACCCCCCCCCACATTGGACTTCATACCTAAAAAATGAGGAGGAGGAAACGGTGAGGGCTTTTCTGATCTGTTATTAGCAGTTCACTGCAGTGAAGCCTTTTCTTGCACTAGGAGAAGCAATTCTCCTGGTATGACAAATTTCTTTTCCCTCACTCATACCATCTGTTACAGAAGTGCTATCCAGCTGCTTTCTTAGGAGTGAAGGTTTCAGGGATCCAGACCTGAGAGGTGACTGTGCCTGTCACTATGTGGACGTGCGTTAGAGGTCGCAGAGCGAAAGCCCTGTCATGGTCTCTTATTCTTGCTCCAGTAGTGGCCCGTGCTGCATTGTGGTTTATTGTTCCTGCAGCAAGTTGAGTTGTGTCCTTTTGTTTCCCTGGCCTAGCCAAACAGGGGAAATAAAGCTGCAGCCTGGCTATAGTCCACTCTGGATGTTATCAGCTGGATTACTGGTTTTTACACATTTTAAGGAAAGATGCATCAGCAGGACTCCTCTAGACTGGTGTGAAACAGACTCTAAGGACCTAGGATAAATCAGAAGGAAAAGGCCATAAAACTTTTTTCTTTCTAGAAGTTTGACAGTTCTTGTCTGTGTGTGATTTATCTTCCTTAAAACCAAACATGAAAAAATAATTTACAGTAGTAAGCTTTTCTGTGTGATGTGAGTACTTTTTGAAATAGTCCAGTGATCAGAGTGGCCCTGACTTCTCTAAAATAAATGTGAGCCAGTCAAGCTGTTGGAATCCACGTAGTTGACTAGTAGTTATACAGTATACTTGCGAAACTAAATTTTTTTGAACTGTATCACGATGTGATGTGTTATAGAGAATTTTTGCAATCCTGCTTCATGGTTGGCTCTTGCCACATAAGGTGCAATGGCAGGTTGGGTGGTAGAGTTGTGACCTGCGAGCCTACTAAAGTAGTTAACTGTGTTATTTACAAGCCTAAAATTCATTAGGAAATGCAGGGATTTATGCAAGTGTTTTTTGTTTGCACAGTGAATGATTGTTTTTGCTCTGGTTGGCTGATATAATTGCTTTTTTTATTTCCGTGTTTTGCACTGCAAAGCTGTATACCAAGAGCATAGTCATATATGTTTCACATGCATGAATGAAAATAAATTTAAAGAAAATACTCAGATTCTTACACAGCAAAATCTTCCATCTGTAAGTCTTGCTTATCCCAAGCTTTTCAAGTTCTGGATCTCCATGTGATGGACATCTTGGTGCTAGCTCAAAGTTAGAAGTCTTTTTACATTAGAATTCATTCAGGTCTTGGAATTGTTAAGGTCAGCATCTTCTGTCTGCTGCTGTCACACGTCTCCATTGACTTTCGGCTTCAATTAGTATAACTTTCTTAAAAAATAACCTCTTATCTGTTGATGTGTTCTCACTCTCTATTTTATGATGTCACATACCAAGGTAAAGGTATGGCTGTCTTCATATGGCTTTCTGTGCATTCATCTTTCCTTCTCTCTGCTTTTGAGGATAGGATGCTTTGCAATTTTGAAACCCTTCTCTGCTTTTCAAATAGGACTGTAGCAAGGCAATTTTTCTGAGACAAGATTGTGAGATAGATGCTGTGTTCTTCACTCCCTCTCTCTGTCTTCCTGCATTGCTCCATATAGCCAGGACACACCTTCTGTTCTCAGGGTTGTCCCTTCCTGAGGAAGTGCCATGCCTTTGTCAGCACATGGTGTTCCTAGAGGCATGGTGGATCTAGAATACGTGGTGGGGAGGGAGGTCCCTTGGGTTAAGCCAGTAAGGTCCAAGGGGAGTTCGCAATCCAGCCCTGCTATTGGGGTCCACCACATTGGAAAGAATGAAGTTTGGAAAATGTGAGCTCTATGCACGTGCACATTTGCTGTGGTGCCAGAGGCTGAGGCAGACAAAAGGTGTTACAGCACTGCTGGAACAAAGGGCTGGGCTTCAGTTCTGGATGGAGTATTGTGGCAGTTTGGTGTGCAAGGCTCTTCAGAAGACTGTGTGGGCAGTGCTATTACTGGAAGCTTGTCTTTTCTAGCACTGCTATTCTTACTCTAGCTAAACAGAAGCAGGAAAACCAACCTGCAAGGTTTGAAGCTGAAAGTTGCATGAAGCAATATTTAACTTCACAAAGATGACCATCCGCAACACCTTTTTTAACCATTTTTGATATGCTAGTCATCTCGTTTCCAAAGTGTAGTATAACTGTTGCAGATGTGTCTCTTTATGCCTCTGTTAACACATATATTGAAAGTTGTTTTGCAATTAGTACCAAAAAACCTGTTTCCTGGGCTTTTTCTTACCGGAAATACAAACACAGTTTCCATGTATATTAATGCTTTTTTGGATTTTTTTTTTTCCCATTAAGAAAATTGCTATAAACATTTTGGCACTTCTAAATTCCTAATAGCTATTGTAGAACAGGCTGTTGTAGATTTCCACTTACTAAATTTAGCCATCTTGGAACAATCATAGAATCATCAAGGCTGGAAAAGAACTCCCAAGATCATTGAGTCCAACCCTTGACCAATCACCACCTTATCAACTAGACTACTGCACCAAGTGCCATGTCCAGTTGTTTCTTGAACACTTCCAGGCAGGGATAGTGACTCCAGCACCTCCATGGGCTGCCCATTCCAAAGCTTGACAGCCCTTCAGTGAAGAAATTCTTCCTGATGTCCAGCCTAAACTTCCCCTGGCACAGCTTCAGGCCATTTTCCTCTTGTCCTATCACTGGTGGCCTGGGAAAAGAGACCCACACTCACCTGGCTACAGCCTCCTTTCAGGTGTTTGTAGAGAGTGACAAGGTCACCCCCGAGCCTTCTTTTCTCCAGGCTAAACGGCCCCAGTTCCTGCAGCTGCTCTTCATAAGACTTGTGCTTCAGACTCTTCACCAGCTCCACTGCCTTTCTCTGGACACACTCCAGCACCTCAATGTCTTCCTTGCAGTGAGTGGCTCAAAATTGGAGATGGGATTCAAGGTCCAAGAACAAGGAGATGATCACAGCCTCGTCCTGTTGGCCACACTGTTGCTGATACAGGCCAGGTTGCCACTGTCCTTCTTGGCCACCTGGTCACACACTGGCTCATGTTCAGCTGTTGTGGACCACACCCCTGGGTCCTTTTCCCACTGGGCAGTTTTCCAGCCACCCTGCCCCAACCTGAAGCACTACACAGGGTTGTTGTGACCGAAGCGCAGGACCTGACACTTCGCTTTGTTGAACCTCATGCTGTTGGCCTTAGCCCAATCAATCCAGCCTGTCCAGATCCCCTCCTGCCCTCCAGCAGATCAACACTTCTGTCCAATGTGAGATTTATGTGTAAAAAGAATATAAAAATTATTGCATCCTTAGCAGAAACCGTTCAGGAGTATGTTATTTCATGCTGGCATTTCCAGACAAGTATGAAGCATCCATGTGTGTTTCTAAAATTTAGGTAAACTTACAAGCAAAAATAATGCAGTTATGCATATATTTTAAACTTCAATTATGTTACGAATGTAAGCGTAAACTTGAATGTAAATGCTTTGTATGTGAACTTTAAATTATTACATGCTTCGGATTTTTCAAAAATTCTTTTAATGTTTAAGCTTCTGATTTTGTCTGTGGCAGAAGCTCCCTTTACTTGGTATTTCTCTGTATTTAGTTGAAGGTATTTGAGAAATGCAAATTACATTCTGTTTCATAGGAACTTTGGAACCAGTACACTCAATCCTTGTTTTTTACAGCTTTTAGACATTCAAAAATTACTACCGAAAATGCAGCCCAGTTCACCTTTGGCTTGGTGGTACATTTTTCTTGTGATACTCCACAATTTTGGCAGCATTTAAATTACAAATGTGAAGTACTTATTATCTGGCTTTTTGTTAGCTAAAGAACATATGAAAAGCTTAAAGCCATTCTTTTTTCTGTAACTACTACAAACTAAGTCAGTGAATGCTAATTTCATTTTTAACAGAAAAGTGTGCTTGTGAAATTGTTGGACTTTGGGGAAGGAAGTTGGGTCACTATTTTAGGTGCCTCTCCTCCTCACTGAGGCAGTGCATATTGTTTGAGGAGCTTGTACAAGGCCCACTGAGTGGGAAGTTATCCTTCAGTCATATGGGTATGTCTGTGAAATGTTTACAACTGCAGCCACACCGGTGCAGTTTCATAGTTGGATGTGCAACAACGATGAGTATTTGGAAATGCATGTGCAAGTCAGTCACTACAGCCTTACCTACAATAGTGACTGTGTGTGCTAATATACAGCAAACTAGGCCTTGAGTTTTCTAAGGGACCAGTTGCTCTTCAGTAGATGCCTTTATAGGAACTTAGAGCTGCGGTCTTCATGGGCGTAGCATGAGCTAAGAATAGAGAGTGGTTTTATGTTACTTTGCTTGATGAACCAGTTTTAATGCCTCAGGCCAAGAACTTTAGGTTTTGGCATACTAAATGAACAGGGAAATGTAGAAAGAGATCAGGTTTTCACTTTTGGACAATATAGAGGGTATGCTACAAGTTCTTTTGCTGAATACTGTAGAAATAGGAAGTGTGGACTTCTGGCAATGAACAGTGATAATAATACCCGAAGTACACCAGTGGGAATGTGGTATGGAATGTGGTATGGAATGTCTTACTGTTTTGTAAAATCACACATTGACTTACTCAGAACTGCATTTTCTGTAAGTGCTTTTATTAATGAACCTCGGTAAGGGTAGCTCTTGTGGAAGGCTTGGTAAATTCTCTTCTGTCTTCTGAGATCTGGATCCTTCCTTAAATTTATTAATTTACCTAAATAATTTGTCTGAGGTAATGTGAAAAGTCTGTGGAATAAGCTGCCAGGGAGAGAGGGGAGGATCCAGCTGGGTCTGTGTAAGTTTATGGGGCCTTACGGAACTCATAAAAGAATACTCAAGGAGGTGACTGATGTCATCACAAGGCCTCTCGAGGATTTTTCAATGATCTTGGGAATCCGGGGAGGTCCCAGTCAACTGGACACTGGCCAATGTTGGCCCAATATTCAAGAAGCGCAGGAAGGATGACCCTGAAAACTACAGGACTGTCACTCTCTCATCAGTGCCTGGTGAAATTATGGTTGAGATTATTCTGGGAGTTCTTGAAAAACACCTGAAGGACACTGCAGTCATCAATCACAGCCAGCATGGGTTCATGTCAAACTTAATTTCTTTTTATGACAAGACAACCCATCTAGTTGGACTAGGGAAGCTAGTCAATGTAATCTTTTGGGATTTCCATAAAGCTTTCAATACTGTCTTTCACAGTATCCTTCTGGACAAAATGTCCAGAACACAGGATAAACACATCATAGGATGGGTGAACAATTGGCTCATGGGTCAGGCACACAGGGTTACAGTAAATGAGGTGACATCAGACTGGTGACCTGTCACTAGTGGGGTACCACAGGCCTCCATCCTTGTCCCTCTTTAACATCTTCGTAAATGACTTGGATGCAGGTCTTGAAGGTATACAAAGTAAGTTGGCCAATGATACTAAATTGGGCGGTGCTGTTGACTCCCTGGAAGGCAGCCAGGCCGTGCAGAGAGCCCTCATCAAATAAGAGGGTTGGGCAATCACCAACCATATGAAGTTCAACAAATACGAGTGCTTCTGGGAACTGCATCACAGAAAGGCCCCTGGGGGTCCTGGTCGATGGCAAGTTGAACATGAGTCATGAACATGAACCCTGGCAGCCAGGAGGGCCAACCCTGTCCTGGGGAGCATCAGGCACATCGTTGCCAGCTGGGCAAGGGAGGGGATTGTCCTGCTCTGCTCTGCACCGGGGCAGCCTCACCTTGCATATTGTATGCAGTTTTGGGTCTTGCAATATGAGAATGATACAAAGTTATTAGAGAGCATCAGAAGGAGGACTACAGAGATGGTGAAAGGCCTTGAGGGGAAGCCGTATGAGGAGCAGCTGCAGTCACTTGGTTTGTTCAGCCTGGAGAAGTATGCTGAGGGGAGACCTCATCATGGTCTACAGCTTCCTGATGAGGGGAACCAGAAGGGGAGATACTGATCTCTTTTCTGTGGTGACAGGACCAGAGGGAATGGCATGAAACTGTGTCAGAGAAGGTTTAGGTTGGATATTAGGAAAAGGTTCTTCACCCAGAGGGTGGTTGGGCACTGGAACAGGCTCCCCAGGGAAGTGGTCACAGCACCAGGCCTGTCTGAGTTCAAGAAGTGTTAGGCAGATGGTGTGATTCTTGAGGATGGTTCTGTGCAGGGCCAGAAGTCGGACTTTGATGATCCTGTGGGTCCCTTCCAACTAAAGATATTCTATGAAATTCTAATACTGCTGTATTCTAGTACTGTGGTACATCATATTGTTTGCTTCCATTCTTGATTTTAAAAAAATTTTAGAATACAACCTTCAGTTAGACCTGTCTCTATTGATAGAGTTTCATAGAACTTGAATCAGTGAGTCTCCAGCCATGAGTCAAAATAAAAGTGTTTGTACAAACAGCCTTATTGTAGGCATGGCAAAGTTTGAGAAGTAATTGGTAGCTAAAAACTAAAAGCAAAAAAAATATTGAGTCCCTCAGAAGTTAACTGTTAGAGACAAGTCTAAGCTTAGCTTTATCTGCTGGCATTTCAGATATGACCTGATTAAAGTGGAGTGTTGTTTAAGATGATAAAATGTGTTGTTAATATATCAATGTTTATCCATTAATATAACTTTATTCATACTAGATGTGTGAGCTAGAAAGGGTGTGCATGTTGGTGAGACAGGTGGCCACAGCTCAGGTGTAAAAATTCAGCTTTTTCATATGAAATACCTAACCTGCTTACAAACTACAGTATTTCACACTCTAAATCTGGAGGTCTGGAATGACTGAAAGTCGGGAATGATCAAAGCACAAAATTTTGCATTCAGAAATAGTTTTCTCTGAAATCATGTACTGGTTCAAGTTATATTAAAACAGTTACTTTGGGGGGGGGGGTTGGGGGGGTTTTTTTTTAAAACCTCTATACTAGTGGCTGAAGTATGAAAGATAAGACTAAAAAAACCCACTTATTTTTAGATGTACATGGAGGGAGGCAGATTTTCCCAAGTCTACATATAAAAATGTGAGAGACTAGAACTCTTCCCTTAGATTAGAATATAGCTATTCCTTGTTACATGGTAATGGTTTTAATTGTATTGCTCATGCTGCCTTTTTTTTTTCCACATCCATCTCAAAGTGTCAGGGAAACCTTTCTCCTCAGTTGCTTTTTTATTTGGTTTTTTTTCTCTTGGAATGTACTGGGGCATTTGAAAGCTCAGGTGGACATCGAAGTAATTGTTTTCCTTCTAAGATATATTTTCTTCTCTGGAATCATGAGATCTTGAAGGGTGAAAAGAAAGAAGCAAAGGTGTTATTGCTGAGTAATATATACCTCAATAGTCACTCTCAGAACATTTTCCCTTCTGAAGTAGCTGCACTGAAACTGCTAGTTAACCAGCCATTATTAACAGCAGGGTGCAGCGAGTGCTGAGTAGTACCAGTGGTCTAGCACTTCAGTTCTGAAATAACTTGTTCTATGTAGAATATGTGTATGCATCGACATCAGGAAAGGCAATTTTAAGTTAATCTCACAGTTTCTGATGCTCTAATCTTTATAGCACTGTATCACTAAAGTTACATAAATGCCTGTATGTTACACCTAGTCAAAATGTTTGAAATGTTTCATAGTTGGTAGTTTTCATTAATAACTTACTATCTTAACTGAAGTTGAGGTTTGAAGGTTTCTTTCCGAAATGTGGTCAAACATGGTGCTCCTGATGCTGCATGCAGCTGCTTCTGTCCTGATTACCTGCAGCTTCCCAGTGATTTCTTTACTATTTGCATGTTTCTGCAGAAGTCTGCAACCTTATTAATAAGGCAGTTACATTTTCTTTTGTGCATATATATAGTACTGAGCACATAGACTTGTACAGCGATACAGTTGTGATTTTTCAGAATACAGACTTGCCACCTGTGATGGCAGGAGAAACAGAAGGATTTGGCAGATACCGCTTTTTAGGGTGTTTCTTTCTTTTTAGAGAACCATATAATTTGTTTAAGTTGAGGAGAAATATATTCAGCCTTGAGCGCATCTGTAATTGTGTTTTTGGCATCAGTTTAATTAATAAAGGAGTATTTTTTTTGTGTGGATTTAAATAGACTAAATATGATGATTTAGTCATCTGCAATCTTGTTAAAATGGGTAAAATAGTGTAGTATTGATAGTATTGCTAAGTTAATGTCTAAATTGTTTGTTTCATGCCTCTTCCATCTGTCAGTGGCAACCATGCCTCAGTACTATATATTAGATTCAACACCTGTACAACATCCAGTTCTGTTTAAGTTGCAGCCTTGTTTTGCATCCAAATTGCTCTCTTTTGTAGCGACAGCTGAGATTGTTCAGAACTGTAAAAGATTGTCTCCACTATAGCATTACCATGTAAAGCTGAAAACTATGCATAAACAGGATTTATCTTTCACTTACACAGAACCCACAAATTAAATTGTGTGTTAAATATATTTGCATTTGTCAAGATGAGAATCCTGCATTTAAAAAAATCTTCTGATGTGTTCTCTCTGACAGAAATCTTGTGTTTCAGTGCCTGACTAATCTCTGCCTTGCTGATGCCATTGAATGAGCTTTGTATGTGAAAGCTCCACTAATCCTTGTACTTACTGTTTGAATGTTTGCTACAGGAAGCGAGCAGCTGCAAAGCATCTAATAGAGCGCTACTACCACCAGTTAACCGAGGGCTGTGGAAATGAAGCCTGCACGAATGAATTTTGTGCTTCCTGTCCAACTTTTCTCCGTATGGATAACAATGCAGCAGCCATTAAGGCCCTCGAGCTTTATAAGATTAATGCAAAACTCTGTGATCCTCATCCCTCCAAGAAAGGAACGAGCTCAGCTTACCTAGAAAACAATTCCAAAGGTGCCCATAACAATTCCTGCACTGACAGAAAAATGAACAAGAAGGAAATGCAAGGCCCAAGAGATGACTTTAAAGGTAAGATGTTTACAATTTTCCTAAAATAAAACACATTTCATATGCACAAGTACAAGCCAGCAGAATTCACTCTGGTGGTGTTCTGCTGACTTTAATAAAATACAGTATTAGACATTCGAGTATTTTACTATGGATTCGGAAAAATGGATGGATTAATGCAGAACACTGATTCCAGACCTACATCTTGACCACATCTCTGTTGAAATCAACATGCATTTGTTGTCATACAATCGTAATGATTTTTGCAAATACAGAAAAGCTTTAAGTGCTTTTGTATGACTGTTTTAGTTTTGCTAGTTTCGTAACTCTTCTGCAGTTAATAAATTGTAAAAGTTATACTTTAACTAATTCCAGAGTCTATGTTAAGAAACTTAACAGATGAAAAAAATGATACAGTGAGTGATAGGCAATACATTCACTAAGTTAAAAATGTTTGAGCACAGTTATTTTTAAGCCAGTGTAAAATGAAATACTGTTCTGTATATGTTCTCTAACCTCTGTTTAGCTTTTCAAACTCTAACAGTAAATACATACTAATAGAATAAGGTTAGTTGTCACCAAAAGGCGTGATGCAAACACATCCAGAAACCAGGCCAAATGTAATTAAAGCCATTAAGCTTTGAGCAGACCTTTTTTAAGTATTGTGGCAAAAAGTGGTATAAACACGTGTCCAGATCCATTTATTTTAGCTGAAGAAGGTGAAATTGTTTACAGCAAAGATTTAAAAAGCCCTACAGAATCAGCAATAAAACACAGTACTGTGTTATAAGCAACCCAAGATGTTCCAGTCAATAGCTGCATCAGTTTGTTCTTTATCTGATGCAAGGATAAATTTGTCCCCAAATAATTTACAATCTGAATAAGCAGAGAGGCAAACACTGGGAAAGGGGAGGCAATGTAGCATTAGATGAGCAAGAGGCGCATTAAGTCTGTTTTGTGATTTGTCTCTTGATTTTTTTTTTTTTTTTTTTTTTTTTTTTTTTTTTTTTTTTTTTTTTTTTTTGTATTTTCAATGGAGATTTTCAGATAGAGAATTTTCCTTATTCTCTCTAACCATCCCCTCTCCCCAAGGCGGATGCCTGAGAGTCTTCTCAACCTACCTCCGGAGACAGTCTATTGGCTACAGCAGTGACTCAGACTTCCTCTCTTGGAGCATCACAAGTACTGACCTTTCTTTGTAGCTGTATAGACAGAGAGCTTTAATGCATTCTTAAAGCCCATCTGAGGCTCAGTTACCTTTGGAATTGGAGGGTGTCTAAGGAATCTAGCACTCTGAATTTTTTTAAGGTCTGTGTGCTATAACAGTTACTGGGAAAATTGCAGCTAAGTTTAGCAAAGCCAATGAAAAGGATGTGTGGCTTCCTTTTATGCTTGACATAGGATTGAAAGTTCTAAATAAATTGGAAGAAATATCCTTCAGAAGTAATTACTTACATTACTTTTCTTGAGTGCTAAGCCCTAAGGACTGTTACGTTGGGGGAAAAAGCTCCGTGGAGGCCATTGTCAGCATTTCAGTAATATCTTAGATAGCGGTCCACAAACAAGGAAATAGAGAAGTCACAAATATATAAAAAGCATAGGTTACAATTGTAATCAGAGAGGAAGCATCATTTAAAAATCGATGTTATCATTACCTAGGAATCTATTTTCAATTTTGATCACCAAAATATTAAATTTGAAACAGAAGGTCAGTTGATACACAGCAAGCACACAATGATAACAAAGCTTCCATAAGAGATAAAGAACATATAATTAATAAATTTTCTAATTAGGGAGTGTGTTGTTGGCGATATATAGATCACATGTAGTCTTTTTCACAGTCGAGGATCACTGTTAAAACTTGACTTCATGTGCAGGTTTGTCATGTAGTATTACTGAGAGCAAGGTCTGAGAGGAGTTGCTTTACTGGATTGCTTATTTGAAATAGAGGCGGTGAGAGGAAAAGGCATGTAAAAGCTCACAGATCCAGACACAAATAAACTAAAATTGGCTTGTGTTACGATGAAGCTTCACTTAGGTTTGTTTTCCTCCAGCTCTTCTCAGTGCTATAAAGTAAAAATGGGGCAGACCCTTACGACAGCTTAATTACTGGATGGTCATGGGAAAGGACTTAAAGCTGCTAGGAAACTGCTGATGGTACTATTAAATATTTTAACTGGAAATAGCACATGGTTAGTTCCTGAAACACTAAAACATTTAAAAGAGTGAATGAGGAATTCTTGTTTTAAGTATGGAAATCTGAAATATGTTATATTTTTAAATTGTCAACTTACGCTGATAATTTTTATGCTATGAATAATGTCTGTGGTCCAGAGTCAATGAACTTGAGACTGTGGTCCTCATTTTGAGGTGCTGTCTCATGGAACATCATCTGTATCAGCAGTTAAATTTCTCTTAACACGAGAAAATTAGAACTTCTTTTAAAACAAGTTTTTCTTCCTGAGCATGCACTGCAGCAGATAAAAATAGATGTTGCACTAAGCTTGAATCCTTTCATAATGGTTTCAATAGAGCTGGTTTTTTAACAAGACAGATTTTAGTTTTGAGCTTTGTCAGCGTCTTCAGATTGGAGTCAATCTATGTAGCATGACATAAGCTTAACCTTTCCTGTGTTATATGGGCTCTAAGAGTGGCTTGGGGTTCTGTGAATGTAAATGGGTTGTCTGTCTTTGCATCATCTAGTTTGTATTTTTAATTTAATGACTTACTGGAATGAGTGTCAGTCTAGATAATTACATTTCAAAATATTTTAATGTACAGCATCTTTATTAAACATGTCTTTATTAAGATGATACAATTCTTTCTGCAGTGATAGGTAGTTCTAGCGTAGTTGGTGAATACAGTTCTGAGATGTTTTCTAGATCTCTAGAGATGCTATTAAACAGATTGTTTTAGTTCTAAATTATGTGTCAGTTCAGAAGAATCTGCTTAAACTGGAATATCTTTTCAAGGTCTGGTCGTGTGGCAATCCTGCTGTAAATCATCACTTGATGTGAAAGCATCTGTGGGTTCTGTTTGAGAAGTAACGTAGAAAGCTGTAAATAATGTTTTCTTTCTTTTTTCTAAAGAGAAAGGAACATGTCAAATAACAAATGGACCCTTCAAATTACTTATTTTGTATTAGGAGTTTGGGGAGAGGGAAGACAGACAGGTATTTGGAGCAAATTATGTGTGTAAACTATTTTGTTCATCTGAATAGCAGGTTGATGAGTATACCCAAGTTGCTTATCTTAGTGAGGCCTAAAGTACAAAGAAATAATGTACAAAGAAATAATCTACATGCCCCACTGTATGTGTAATTTAGAAGGCAGCATAAATTTCAGAGCATATATTGAAGATTTTGAGAGGGTTTTCAGGCATCAATTTAGTATAAAGACAGTTGCAGAAAGCATTAAAAAGAGAAAAAAGAAGTCTTATATTCGCATTAACATCCAACAAAACGAATGATTGAGTTTTTTCTTCAGGGTCTGGTTTTAAGGGAGAAAAAAATATGTGAAGTCCACAGACGTGCTGTGTTTGAAAAAAGAGTTTGATGCAGTCTATTTTGCTTAGTTTAATGATTTACACATTAACTGTGCCGATTTACCAGAAGACTGTATTGTCGCAGCCTTATTCATTAAGTCTCTTAAAGTTTAAACCTCTTGCTGATTGCTCTTGTTTAGACAATACAGTACTGTTAACGACCAAATGTAGTTAATTGGCTGCAAAACAGTTTCACCATTGTGCACATTCTCTGACTGACATCCATGAATAAAATATTTTACAAAGTCAGTGAATGAAATCATGATTTTTCATGCTAATGAAATTATAAAGTATCTGTCTTGAATTTATTCAGCACTGACACTGTTTTTGCAGTTTTGATGATATGACACACGGATTTCTTGGGTAGGGCAAACCAGAAGTATTTTACCTTTTAAATTTTTATCTTAATAAAATTAATAACTTTATCTTTTTATAGATGTGACTTTTCTAACAGAAGACAAGATATATGAAATTCTTGAACTATGTCGAGAAAAAGAGGATTATTCCCCTTTAATCCGGGTGATTGGGAGAGTGTTTTCTAGTGCTGAAGCACTGGTGCAGAGTTTCCGAAAAACCAAGCAGCACACCAAGGAGGAGCTCAAGTCTCTTCAAGGAAAGGATGAAGACAAAGATGAAGATGAAAAGGAAAAAGCTGCCTGTTCGGCTGCTGCTATGGAAGAGGATTCTGGTGCATCGTCATCTTCGTCATCAAGAATAGGTGATAACACACAGGGAGATAATAACCTCCAAAAACTAGGCCCAGATGAAGTGTCTGTAGATATTGAAGCAGTCAGACGGGTCTATGATAGGTTACTTTCTAATGAAAAAATAGAAACTGCCTTTTTAAATGCACTTGTGTACTTGTCACCTAATGTGGAATGTGACTTGACTTACCATAATGTGTACTCTCGGGATCCTAACTATCTGAATTTGTTTATTATCGTTATGGAGAATGGCAATCTTCATAGCCCAGAATATCTGGAAATGGCTCTACCGTTGTTTTGCAAAGCAATGAGCAAACTACCCCTTGCAGCTCAAGCAAAACTGGTCAGATTGTGGTCTAAGTACAGAGCAGACCAAATTCGGAGAATGATGGAAACATTTCAGCAGCTTATTACTTACAAAGTCATAAGCAACGAGTTCAATAGTCGTAACCTAGTGAATGATGACGATGCTGTTGTTGCTGCTTCAAAGTGCTTGAAAATGGTTTACTATGCAAATGTAGTAGGAGGGGATGTGGATACAGATCATAACGAAGAGGAAGATGAAGAACCCATCCCAGAATCAAGTGAACTAACTCTTCAAGAACTGTTGGGTGAGGAAAGAAGAAATAAAAAAGGTCCTCGAGTGGACCCACTGGAAACTGAACTTGGTGTTAAAACTATAGATTGCAGAAAACCACTTATCCCTTTTGAAGAATTTATTAATGAACCACTGAATGATGTTCTAGAAATGGACAAAGACTACACTTTCTTCAAAGTAGAAACAGAGAATAAATTCTCATTTATGACCTGTCCCTTCATATTGAATGCTGTTACCAAGAACCTGGGATTGTATTATGACAATAGGATCCGGATGTACAGTGAAAGACGCATAACTGTGCTCTACAGCTTAGTTCAAGGGCAGCAGCTCAACCCATATTTGCGACTTAAAGTGAGACGTGATCACATCATCGATGATGCTCTTGTCCGGGTAAGTCACACAGCATCATGGAGCTTGGGTTTGTTGGGTCTGACCACTGCAAACTACATGGGCTTGCAGTAACTGAAAAGGACTCTGTGAGTGCATATATACTAGATTTCCTCTAGAAGAATTTCAAATAGCTTTATTGTTTGAATTCTAAGCACGATGCTGAAGATGTGTATGTTCAGCAGAACTACTTCTGCATGGAGTGGTTGCAGATTTTGATGTTTGAAAGTGTCAAATAGCTCTTATTCCCCGTTATCAAATCCTGCACAGATCTTAAAGGTGAGCGTGACCAACTTCTGGTTTTTTGTCCTCTGCACTGTACTGGATCGTCTTCTGATGGTAGGGATTTTCAGATGGAAGTAGAAATTAAAACCTTTTAGTTGTGTACTCTTCCTGTAGACTTCAAAATTTCTAGAAATAAAGCATTGTTGCAATTTGGTGCAAATACTGATATGACTGAGAAGGGAAAAGACAGACCTGTTAATACCAGAGAAATATGAGAGCAGCCTGATTCAGAATATGCTGACTTACTAAATTAAAACTTAAAGCCATTTCTTCATGCGTTTTTGGAAGAGGAGAATCATACAGGATGCAAACTATTTTACAGTAAATAGGTCCATATATGACGTAAATATGTTCTTTAATTCTAGGACCCTTCCTTTTTTTCTTAAAGCTGGTAATTTTCAAAAACTCATTTTCCCATGTTCTGTTATTAAAGCACAATGTTTGCAAATTTTTAAATTTACCCATGGCTTTAAAACTTATCACTGAAGACAGGGAGAGGTATTTAGAGAGGTTTTGGGGAAATTGCCTGATTTTGCCTCTCAGCCCAGCTGTTACTTCTAGTTAAATTTGATGGCTTTAACTGCTACTGAAGGTCAATTGTGAGAGCCCTAAATGAGCTCCTACCTTGATTTTTCTGTATGCCTAGGAATTTCCAGCTGGGTTAGCTGCTTCATGGGAATTGCTGATATTGTGACTTGTTGGGGAAAACATTTGTCTTCAGTACCAAAAGAAAAAGTAAAATTGCAGTGCAAAAATGGCTCCTGTCTGTAAACTTGACTTTCTATTAGACAAATAAATATAAAAATACTGTGTACCAGTTTTTTTGATTTAAGAATACTCTTTGTAATTTCACTACCTATCAGACTTAAAGTTGTGTCCAGTTACATTTTGTCATATTATTGTAATGGAGTTTTTTCCCTAAATGTTCAATTTTGGGCACTAAATACTGGAAAAAAGGGAGAGACAGTACTTTCACTTTAGGAGAGGATGAGCTAGTTTTAGGATGTTCTTTTTGATGTCAATTCCAGCAGAACAAAGCAAACCTTTGTCTTTATGCTGATAATAAGAAGGAAAATCCATAAATAAGAGAAAAGGCTTTCTTTCACATACTGCTTGTTGTGGAAGTTGAAATCTTTGAGGACAAAAAAAAAGTACATTTAGTGTTGGTTAAAAAGCTTGTGGGCAACATCAATTTGCAACAGGGCCACAGCAGTCACTGCTGTGCACACTCTTGGCCTGTAGGAAGTTTAGGAAATTTAAATCAGATTAAGCTCGATCATACTAATCTAAATTGTGATGCACTTGCAGCAGCCCTTGCACAGCCAAGCAGCCTGAGTTACGTGCCTGGGCAATTGCCATGGATCCTCCTATGGCTGTTAATTTAAGCTGTCAGAGCATGCTAAGTTATTGTGACCTGACTGCCAGAGCCCTGAGGAAAGTAAGGATTTTAAATTGTTTATTCTGGGACAGAAAATAAAGGGAAAAGATAAAATTGTTCTAAATTCAGGTAGTCTGAACTAAGCTGTAGTGATAGCCAACAAGACCAAGTGCAGCCCAGGCGTTTCTCAGAAGTGGAAAATAGATTATATTCAGTAAAATGGAGATGAACACAGACGTGCCATCCAAGGTGGAGGAAGGGAATATGTGCTGTTTCAAACAGATGTTACAAGGTTGCTGTTGTGGGATGATGTGGACTTAGGGAAAATGGTATCGATAAATGTATGAAGTGGGTACAGAATCCACCTTTTAACTACTGATATGTCTTGAATGACAATACAAAGTATCAGTTCTCAAGGAATAGATTTTAAATATTCCCCGGGAAGTGTTAGCGAATGGAAAGATATAATGTCCCTGTTGACCACAGTGTGCCTAGGTCTCCTTCATTTGTTTCTTCTTATTTTAATATCAGAAAGGATGCAGTAGAAATACATTTGGAGAGCTCAGAGTCTCTTCAAAGAAATTGTGAAGTCCCCTTAAGGGTAAAAAAGATGATGGAGAGGACATAAAAGATGGATGGAGAAGTTGAGTGAGAAATACTGGTTTTTTCAACTGGTAGCCCCTAGTTTTACTATCAGGAATCAGGCTTAATGTAAGCAAAAGGACTTTTTTTTTTTCCCACACTGTGTGCCTTAAAATGGTGGATGTCTTTGCCCGGGACCTGTAACTCTTCATGAAAGAAAGATCTATCAAGAGCTGATGGGCATTACAGGCATTTTGATGTGAGCCAAGCACAAACCTTAGGAAATCTCTAAGCTGCAATTTTGCTGGTAGCTGGGAAGCTATTCCAGGGGAGATACTATTCACACTGTTGTCTTTCATCAGGGAGTGCCTGATCTGTTCAAGGGTTGCATACTGTTGTTACTGGTACTCTCTGTAACTGGTTGAGAAGTGATTGTAGTAATTTTCACAATTACTTCCTAGTTGGTCTGAAACAGGTCTGGAGGAAGCTCTTCAGTCTCATGTCCTAAGCCTTAAAGCAGTTTGCTCTGTCTCTGGTGGGAATCCAAGATGGGTACCATGAGCTTCTGTAGCAGCACTGACAGCATCAAAGCTAAGTGAAAGCTGCACTGGATGAGTTTGCATCATTGATGGCTGCAGTTTTGGGTGTACAGTATTGAACTTAGGAAGAGTCTCACTGAAAAATAAAAGAAAGATCTTTCCAACATAATAATCTTCAATAGTGAAAGCATGTTCTTAGATCTGTTCAGTGACAAAATGTTTCTAAACATGCTTAAATTACAGGTAATTAATTATGAGTACCAACATATTTACTCTCGAATTTCCTATTTTTTTGACTTAAGAGGTTTGAATATTTACACACTTTTTTTGAATTGTAAGGAACTACTGTTTAGGTCACTAGACCCGTGTCTTCACAGAACAGTCAGTGAAGACTTTTTTGAGTATATATGGAATAAGTGATAACTTCCTGATAAAAGCATTTTCAAGAATATTGACTAAAATGAGGTTGAGATGGTCTTACTCATATTTTCCTTATTGATGTTGAATATTTTTCAAACAAATATATTGTTCAGCCTTCGCACTTTCTTGCAAGCACACTAAATACTGGCCTGCTAATTAGCTGAGCTAATGAAGTCATTACCAAGCTGTGTTTCTTCTATCAATACTTAATATTTTAGCTTTTATAATTCAGTATGTATATCTTCTTACTCTTTGGACTTCGTTAAAGCAAATATGAACACTGGTAAGTGTTTTTTTTTTTTTTTTTTGGTTACTATTATTACTGTAGGACTTTTTTTCTTTTACTAAGAATTTGAAGCGGTACTTCTTAAATACCTTTAAAGCAATATCTTGTTTTAAGTTGCTTATTAAGAGAATCTTAGTTCTCTGAAACACATACATCTAAGGAAAAATTTTATTTGCAAATTCACTGTTTAGTTTCTTTGCATGTATGAAACTTGCCTCAGAAATTTATTTTTTGTTTTTTATTGGAAATGATTCGATGAAACATCTTTGTTTGTATAATATACTTACTGTATACTTATTTGTATGTTAGTCTGAAAAGTCACCTGGGGACAAGGGTGGAATGCTGGAATTTAAAAACACTTTGGTCCCCACTTTTTTTAGGGAACCCTTATATTTGGGAGTTGGTAGCTCAGTTTGCAGTTCCTGAAAGTAGTTAACATGTTTTTTTCTATCTAGCAGGTTTGATAGGTTAGCTGTACTGCTGAGTCACGTTGTGCGAGTGTGGTGGTAGTGAAAGGAAATATATCCTTAAATCCCCTCTTCCGACTTTTCATTCCCCAAGAGCTATTTCTTTCATCCCCTTCTTCTGAGTTTACTCTTCCCCCACCCGCATGGCCCATGTTATATGTGGCATTCTTCTCAGGTAGCAGTAATTTAAGGAGTGTGAGTTATGACACACAACTTCTGCAAGTGAAAATGTGGTGGATTCCTTCAGCAGAATCTGGCTTGTACTTGCTTGCAAATTAGAAACTCACTTTGACAAATTTCACATGGAATGTAGACAGTTAGTGGGCAGCAACCCTCTCCTGCTTGTAGATGACTCGGCTGAGTGTATTGATGACCAAAACTCTTATTTGACACCTGAACCCAGTAGGCAGATTCTCTCTTATATTAGCAGCAAAGTACTTCAGGAGATCTGACGTTGTTTTAGACCAAGTTGAAGTTTATGTGTCCAGGTGAAAATGTTAGCACTGGTATTGCCTTGCTTGGATGCAGAGCATGTGACTGTTGATGTGTGCAAGCTCCAAATGCATGAACTGTAAAGTACAGCTGGAGAAAAGGCTGCTTTGTCACTGTAACTATTACTTTCCATGCCGGTTTTTAGAAAAACGTGTTGACCGACTTACATCATGATGTGTGACTGGTACTTTCAAGCTTTAATTAGCTGTATTCTGTCATTTTTGCTATCTAGTGTGGAAAGTATTCCTGCCTCTGCCTTAAAGAGAACTTTTATGTTATGTTAGAACTTAAGGTGGTTTGTGATCATTTTTAACGGCATAGAAATTAGCTCAGTTGCTATCAGTTTTAAGCAGGTTGCCAAACTCTGGTGTTAACATTAAGCTTTTGTATGTTGTCATATTTCTCTCATTCAGTGAACATTCCTGTCTTGCAGGAAAGCAGTGTTATTCTGTAAACAATGTAAAATCACCCAATCTCTTAAGTTGTGGTACAGTGTTGTGTTTCAGCAAGCAAAATACAGATATTCTTTACAACGTCTCCCAGCTTTCAGCTTTTCAATTCATACATTCTTCTGCTGCTTTAGACGTGCTGCACACCTGCTTTTTAGGAAGTCCCTGGAAAACATAATGATTATTTCAATTACTTGGCCAGTCAAACCATCCTGACAGAAGACAACTTCTAAATCTTTGGTAATTCACACAGCTGGATTGTGTTTATCCAGCAGTATCTGTGTTGACACGGTTGAGGTAGCTGTGATTATTAAAAACAAACAAAGGCCCCAAAAAACCAAAGAACCGGACAACTGTAACTGAAGTTCGTACTTCCCTGCTATAGAAACACTGCTGCAGTTCTGCTAAAATCCAGTGTCTCCTTACTGTTATGTCTGCTGCTGTTTCCCACTGCATTCAGTTTTTATTGTGAAGCATCAGTGTTGACACAGATATTCAAAGGAGCAGCTAAACCCACAACTTTCAGTTGAGCAGCTTAGCAGCATTTTCCTGCTTATAGAATCTACTTCAAGGAGCATCAGGCTTTGCTCAAAATACTGGCTTTTGGGTAATCCTTTATCTGCCTCCCTTGCAGACATCCAGTGCACTGTTCTAATCTGCCTAGCCAGCATTGCTCAACTAAGACTATTTCCTTCCTCTTTTTTTAATGCTGTTTTTCTCAGCCAAAAAATCATTTTGAAATTTCTTTAACTGCTCGATATGTATAAATATGAACACTTTCCTTAGTGCATTTCCATGATACAAGAGAGTCTTCACACAATGACAAAGGGTTGCTGTTCCAAAAGAAATGCAGAGACAACATTTGCTTTCTCAGAACTCATCAAAATTCATTAAACATGCAATAAATTACTGGTGGTAAAGACTACAAAGCCAACAAAGTCATGACTGGGGAGAAAAAAAAACCCCACAGCTTTTTATTGCTGTCATTTGTAAGTGGAAGGGATCCAAACAGGAGAATTTCTGTCTATCCAGCTTGAACATTTAACCTGTGTTTACGGTTTTAAAATAAATGCTAGCTCTCTGCTTTTCAAAAGTTGCAAGTTGTACTTGGAACGTGGCTTAAGCTCCATTGTTGTCCTAGGAAAATAATTTTTTACACAAATGTTTTAGGTAGTACATATAGAAGTTTTTCAGAAAATCTTGTAGTTTGCTTATTGAAATAAAGACTGATCTCACTTGCTCTCGTTATTGGGGTCTTCATGGCTTGCCTTCATGTTTTTTGAACTGAGATTTATGTGCTATGAAGTTATACTCCCTCTCTTTCCAAATGTAGTTTTCAATACCAGGCAGTGAAATTTTTTCTCCATGTGCTCCTTTTGCATGGGGTGCTTTAAAGTCTTCAAACCCATTATGATAACCACCCTAACTCTGTCACCCATCCTGCCCTGCTGTGCTGCTTGGATCATGTCTGGCTGACTTGGCAGTTAGCAGGAGAAAATGTGTCTTGCTGCTGGTGTGATTTTATGAGTGGTGGCATTACTGCTGCCTTTACCTTCTCTGTTCTGTTCCTGTTTTACTTTACGCTTCTGTAGTAAAATTCTGGGCTGTAAAGAGTGTTGGCATGTGTGGATAAGGTAGGGTAGTGAAATAAAAAATAAGGTTTAGCATGTTAAGGACACCTGCTGGTAAGTACAGTGCAGTAGCCCACATCAGAGGCAAATCTCTCAAGTAATATGGTCTTGGTAGAGGAGTATACAGGTCCATCTGTGCCTTAATTTACTGCTGCTGAGTTTTCTTTGCCAGGTAGGTATGTTTAGTCTAATTGTGCTGAGTAAGTTTAACCAATGTGTTTATGCTTTTAAGTAGCATATTTCTTATCAGCTGTGTGATAAGCACGTAATATTGTGCTTAACACATATTATTGTGCTTAATACATAATATTGTGATTTATTGAAAGGATACATTTTTGTTGTAAGCGAGTGAAGGACTTGGCAGTGTGCACTCACAGCCAGAAGTCCAACCATACCCTGGGCGGCATCAAAAGCAGCATGGCCAGCAGGTCAAGGGAGACGACTGTCCCCTTCTACTCCACTCTTGTGAGACTACCCCTGGAGTGCTGCATCCAGCTCTGGGTCCCCAGCATAAGAAGGATGTGGACCTGTTGGGTTGAGTCCAGAGGAGGGACGTAAAAATGACCAGAGGGCCAGAGCACCTCTCCTTTAAAGACAGGCTGGGAGAGTTGGGGTTGCTCAGCCAGAGAAGAAGAGGCTCTAGGGAGACCTTATAGAACCTTCCAGCACCTAAAGGGGGCTGATGAGAACTGGAGAGGAAGTTTTTACAAGGTTATGTAGTGGTGGGACAAGGGGAAATGACCTCAAATGATAGAGGAGAAGTTTAGATTAGATATTCAGAAGAAATTCTTTACTGTGAAGGTGGTGAGGCACTGCAGCAGGATGCCCAGGAAAGTTGTGAATGTTCTATCCCTGGAACTGTTTAAAGCCATGCTAGATGGGACTTTGAGCAACCTGCTATACTGGAATGTGTCCTATGGCAAAAGTGCTGGAACAAGATGATCTTTCCAGGTCCTTTCCAACCCAAACTATTCTGTGATTCTGTGACTTCTAATGCCCTTTATATAGACTTGAAACCCTTTCTTGTAAAATGTCAGACTTTCTATTTGGCCTTAAACTGAATTTTCACTTTCATAGCACCAGTGCAGTAGATCTGTTTAAAGGCACTGAAGAAATAAGAGCAAGAGATTTTTGAGACTTCCGCATTAGGGTCAAGGAGAGGGGATTGAATTAACTGTAATGTTAGTGCCTTTTTTGGTTTTAGGGTTTTTTTCCCCAGCTCTTTGTTTGAGAGATGCAGCTACTCATCAAAGGTTTGTTTTCTGTCTTCCACTCTGAAAACATATCTCTGTAATCGCTTCACAAAGCCGTTTATTGTCAAACGTGTGGATCATATTGCAGACTCTTCATTGTCAGATGAATTTAATTAGCCCAGTAACACATCTGTTCTTCCTTTTTCTGTGAATTGTGTGCAAAACAATGATAACTTACTTTTAAATAAGTGCTTAAAAGAATAGAAATAAAGAAGGCTAACAGCCTGTGAGCTTTAATGGGCTAACAGATCAGTTCTGTGGTAAGTTTCTTGCTGTGTTAATCCCCAGAATCTAAAACCTGCTTAGAGTGGTTTAGCATTACTATTGATTTCTCATATTTTACTGTTGCAATTTGTGCTCGCTTTCTTCTTAATTTTGGTGGGTACTTTTGGTTTCATTATTTGATACTAAACTATTCTAGTAAACAGATTTACTGATTAAATATTTCTATGTCTTCCCTCAATAGCTAGAGATGATTGCCATGGAAAATCCTGCAGACTTGAAGAAGCAATTGTATGTTGAATTTGAAGGAGAGCAAGGGGTAGATGAAGGAGGTGTTTCCAAAGAATTTTTTCAACTCGTTGTGGAAGAAATCTTCAATCCAGATATTGGTATGTGTTCTAATAATTTACTGGTTTGACAGATTTTTCTCACAAAAGGTTGTCCTGGATGATCTTCCAAACTGGATTGTTTCATGTTTAGGCTTTCTATATCCACTGCTTCTTCTCTCTGAAGCTCTCCAGATTCATTGATGGTCAGGAGAGTATTTGACGCACATTGAGGCTCCCTATGTCATCAGCAGTCATCCTCCTAAAGGAGGAATGATGGAAGGAGTAACTGTGTATAGTTAGTGAGAGCTGTCATTGTTTGTTTGGATACAAATCAGTAGTACAGGGTTTCTTTGCAGGGTTCCTTTGTTTGTTCTCTCACCTTTCTCCTCACTTTGCTTTGTGATTAGCTTCTAGAATTAGTAATCAAACCAAAGAGGAAGAGCTTCTGCAATAATGCAAGAGTAGGACTATGGTGAGTTTTTGAGTTATTTCTTCCACTTCCTCCAGTTTAATAAATCTGATAGTCTCAGTTCTGCAGATCCAGAATGTGTCAGCAATGTCAAATTTGATTGTAGTTAAAGAATCAAGAGTAATTTGATATATTAGAGCCAGAATTTTACGTTTGTGTTTCAGCAGTCGTATTTCCATCATATTCTTTTATCTCTTGCTCCCTGCACCAATCGTTTATGCAAGGATTTGCTTCTTTTAGTGTGCAGCTTGTCTGCTACTCTGAAAAGATGAAAATGTTATAAAATTATGAGAATATTTTGTGTTAGAATGGAAATGAGACCTGCCAGGTTCCTATACTAATTTCACATTTTATGTGAAATAGGATGTTACTTTGTATTTCCTGTAATGGCTTCCATTAAAGAAGCCTGACAGCTCATGGCTGTTAATTTGGTTTCACTGGACTATTTTAAAAGAGAAAGCTGCTGTTCTTGGTTTTGTAGCTTAGAAAATTGATGAAAATACACAGAAATCTATTTTGACCAGGTTAGAGAGGAAGTATCAGTATGAAGTACCCAGAATCAGTAACAAAAATCTGAACCTTGGCACTTGCCCTTTACCATGTGCAAGCCAATTCCTATAACAAGTGGTGCAGAACCATAGACAAGCCTTACTCAGTCTAAAAAATGCTATTAACTTGGAGAGATTTGGAATCTGAATTAGCTTACTTTGAAGACTGGCAAAATAAAGAAATCTTAGTACTTTGATGAAATTTTATTTTCAGTGCAAAATAAATACATTTTCACCTTGAGATTATCTAAACAGAAGTTGTGTGGGTGTATTGAAATACCCTTTATTTAGTAATGCTAAAGTCTGCTTAAGCTAAAATCCAAGCACTGTGTATATACTCCCTGCATTTAAAGATAGGTAATAGATTAGATATGCATGCATATTTTAAATTTTACTTCCGTATTAAAAATGTAAAAAAAAGTATGTACGCATTTTGTATTCATAGTAACTCTGGGGGGGAAAAGCTTTTTATTGGCTTTTGGCAGAGATGTGTAAAAGCAGAAAATGTAGCTTGCATTCAGTATGTGTATATATATGTGTGTGTGTATATATATATATATATATATATATGCGTTGCAGTATAGCAGTTCATGTATACACCAAATATACTTGGAACTAAGTGTGACTTTTGTTGATTTATAAATGCTTTCTTTACCTGAGAAAATGATGGAGATCCTTTAAATGGAATTTAAAATGCCTGTCCTCTAATAGGTAGATTTGGAGAGATGTATATTGTTATTATAGTTTCTTCGACTTTTTGAGTATTTCCATATTAAACTACCCTAAAGTTTTACTCAAAGGAGGCAATAACTCAGAAAAAATACTGAATTTATGACCAACAGTCACCATGGTAAAGGGAAAGAAATAATCATTTCGTATAACTTCAAGGGCAATTGTTTTCCCCTTCTTGCAGATTCCAGTTTCTTCTGGTGTTTCATTATGATTTTAATGTACTGTAGCCTTAATTTTGTTAAGGGAGTAAAATAGTGTATTTCACCTAAAACACATTTGTGTTTCCAAATGTGGGTCTGGGTAAACTGTTGATCCTTCATTATTAGATATTTGCTGGAGTTGTTTGTTTTGACAATTTAACTTTTTAATGTTCCGGAAAGTACAAGTCATTGCTTTTATGTACCAGTAATCCAGAAGTTACTTCAGTCAGTTCAGAAAATGGAATACAGGGTTCTATATATCTATATAATGTTTGTTCTATATGTGCCTGAGTTGCTCATCCATTTCTGATTTCCATTTGCCTTATCTGATGGGTGAGTCTGTTATTTGTGTGCTCCCCTAATGGCTGATCCAGCCCTAGTCACTTACTCAGGTACTTAATCCATTTTGGGGAATAGCTGGAGTCTTTGAATGAGCTTGTAGTTAATTTCCTTACATGAAATGAGAAAAGAGTCTTTATCTCTTGACTGAAGATGGTATTTTCAGTCTAGCGTAATTTGTGTTCATATGGCTTTGTAATCAGTTTCTATATCTGCATAGGTTGTAAACAAGCCTATCTTTTAAGAGCTGACAAGATAAATCCTTGTGGCAAATGTAGTTGATATTCTTGACCACATGGATCTGACTTGGGGTGTGTTGAGAATAAGGAGCCTGGAGTATTTTTACTTAGGCTCTGCCTGAAAATCATGAGACTTAGCTGTACAAGCATACCTGTCCAGGGTGGTCTCTCTCACCTTAAGTCTATGGGGTTTGCATTTATCTTGGTTCAGTATCTAGTTAGGTAAGCAATGAATTTTATTGTGGGTTTCATTTAAATAATTTATAGCCTGTACACAAACTCCAGTTTCATAAACAAGAGCTATCTTGTGTCTTGCTACAGCCAAAAGGGTAAGGAACTCTGCCTCTTGTCTGCACATTTTCTCCCTGCAGCTTCTGGAGTGTGTCAGTTCAGCTGTTTGTTGAAGTCTTCAGTGCTCAGCTCATGAGCTGGGCAGGAAATTGGTCACCTGAAATAGTGAACTGAATTAGAGAAGCAAAACCACTCCCTTTAGACAGTGACAAGGTGTTAAAATTGCAACCCCTTCTGTGAAGCCATGGTCCATTTTCCTCTCAAGTTAAGATGTGTGTAATAGCTGCAGTGTTTATGGTCCTTAAAACAAGCAAACAAATCCGTTGGGCGTCTAACTCTAAAATCATGTGTGATGGTCCATCCCTGCTCCATCATCATAGCTTCTAATTCAGCAGTAGGGCTGCATCTAGTCCTGTTCCTTTCCTGGAACTGGCCTTTGAGGAAAGGCTGTCAGTTTTTAGTAATTAGAGTCCTTCAGGATTGTTTCATCCACATGTTTTTGACTGTGTTCTTTTCTTGCACTGTTGTATTTATCAAAGTCACAATCACTGTTGACGATGTGCTGCTGGTTCCTCAGCAGTGTAGGGGATGAAATTTGCATACATGCAGCTTCAGTGAGTGTTGCAGGATATTGGGTGACAGTTCCCTTGCACGCTTTTAGTGGTGATGTGAGTAACTGTTCTGAGCAGCTCCAGTCACCCTAAGGTAAGTAGATTCTCTTTGCCATTCAATTCAGTATAATGTCAAGTTAAACATGTCTTAAAGGGTAGTGCAAATGGGTTTATAATGGTAGGGTTTATGTGCTATTTTTATTGAATTGTAACCATAATTGTTCAATTTCTTTTTTTTTTTTTTTTTTTAACAGGAATGTTCACATATGATGAGTCTACAAAACTGTTCTGGTTTAATCCGTCCTCTTTTGAAACTGAGGGTCAGTTTACCCTGATTGGCATAGTACTGGGACTGGCTATTTACAACAACTGTATACTGGATGTACATTTCCCCATGGTTGTCTACAGGAAGCTAATGGGCAAAAAAGGAACTTTCCGTGATCTGGCAGACTCTCATCCTGTAAGTTCATTATGTTCTTTGAGTTTAATAGTGTATTCTCCATGCAATAATGTAATCTGTATTTCAGTTAAACACAAGATCACTGTCAGAAGTGAAAGTGAAATAACCAGTGACTTGAGTGAAGAGTCTGTATTTGTTAAAATAAATTCATAAGCAATAAAACCTCTTGCTACATTTGGTTTGGAGGAGGCAGTATTGTAATGTCAATGAATAGGGCTCAGTATCAATAAAGCTTTGTTTTATTTTCTTACTGCATAAATTTCTAAATATTGCTAAACATTATTAAACATAAGTATGTATCTTCCCAAAGAGACTTCTAAAATTAGGCTGTTTATAGCTATTTGTGGAATTTCTATCAAAAAAAGTGAAAAGTAATAGTAAACATGCAAAGGTGTGATGCTCTTACTGGTTTTTGTGTAAAACAAAAGACAGATGAGGCAATTTATGAATATCCCTACAGTTATTGAATATCCCTATCAGAGCAGTGATCAGTGTCCATCTTCCCACACCCATTCCCAGCCAGTGGCTGTATACAAGCAGTGAGCTGTCCATGTGCTTTATTAGATAAGAGCACACAAGTGTGTGTGCAGGATGTCTTGGCCCTGCTCCACCTGCAATCAAAGCTGACCTGTGGCTTCCCCTCATGTTGCTAGAGGAATTGTTAGCAAGCTTCATTTTGTTTCAAACACTGTAACACTTCCCTTTTATGAGCAGTTGTACAAAATCTTCATCTTTTCGAAAAAAAATTAGTAAAATGATACTGTCTAAACAGAACTTGCCTTTCATTTTTGAAAATGAGTCATGTGTAATCAAAAAATGTTATCTGGTCTGCTTTGGATTGCTACATACAACAGCATGCCAGATTCAACCAGTTTCTCTGTATAATGATGTTGAGAAATAGTGCCCTGAGTTTCCTCTAACTTTTATTACATGCTCAAAACTCTTTATGACAAAAAAAAGTGGATGTATTTCTATGGAACAGGGCAGTCAGGACATTTCCTAATTTTTCTCTCCTGCTCTTATGTTTCTCCTCTAACACCTACCCTGATTTCTTTTAAAATAATCCTTTTTTAACTCTTTGTGTTCTCATATGACTTCAACACTTCAGAGTTTCTCAAACCCAAAATGAAATTCACACTAGTCAAGCCTCCCAATGCTTTTTCTAATGCTGTAGAGCATGGAGAATAGGATGTTCACCAGCCCTCACCACCAATGGTTCCAATTGATTTCCAGTGATTTTCCAATGGTCCAGTGATTTTCAGTGCAAGGTCCTTTTTAAAGATCCCGTGGAAAAATCAAAAACATGCAGATAGTGAGAGGTTGAGGCTTACATGTAAACTTTCATGTTTTAGTTAAAACATTGAGGGGAAATTTATTTCTTCTACTTCTCTTTAAAAATACAGTTGCCCACAGTTGACACTTTCACCTTCGCTTTGTATTCTTTAGCCCCTACACTTCTATCACAGCCAAATAATAGTTCCTTTTCTGCATAGTCTGTGGTTTCTAAGAGAGTCTTGGGCTTTTCTTAAGGCATAGCAGGGAGGAAGGCTGGTTGTTCCTTGCAATAGGGCAAACTCTTACAGGTAATTTCAGATTCCACTTGGTAAATTCTGACCTAACTTGAGGTTGTTTTTTTTTTTTCTGGTTCATAAATGTCTTCTTACGTTAAAGACTGCCCCATCTGTATTGCTTCAGGATTACTTCCTAGTTGGTTTGGGTTTTAAATAAGAGGTAGAAGATAAAAGCCTGTTGTCTGAATTTTTATCTGATATAAAATACAGGGGGTTCTCTGATTTTTAATTCAAAAGTGTTCCCTTTACTAGTGTAACGTATTTTGGATGCCTAAAGTAGACAGATTCAAAAGACTTAAAAGAAGAAGAGGTTATTAAAGGTTATTAAATTGCAGGTTTGACCATTGCATTTTGGAAGATTGGTGGGTACTAAAAGGCTCTTTTAAGGGAGTTACCACTGATTGCCCTGTTTCTTTTTTATCTTAATACGTTCTGTTGTTTCTCTTTACAAATACTGAGCTTAGTAAACAATTGTTTGGACTGCTATGGAAGATTTTTAGGTGACTTGTGTCACAGAGTGTAACAACCCTTTTTTGAGGCAAGTGGTTTCATATCTTCTTGTATTACTCAGTGAAATCTTACCAAAGCTTATTTGTGATAGACATGTACTTCTTTTTCTGTTAGGTTCTGTATCAGAGTTTGAGAGACTTACTGGAGTATGAAGGAAGTGTGGAAGATGATATGATGATAACGTTTCAAATATCTCACACGGATCTCTTTGGCAATCCAATGATGCATGATTTAAAGGAAAACGGTGATAAAATTCCTATTACGAATGAGAACAGAAAGGTACACTCAGCTTTTTAAACAGAATCTGTAATTCTTAGATATACTGTATGTGGAATTATTTAGAACCCTCTAAAGGTTTCGTCTCACTTATAATTTTTAAGTTTAAAAGGCTTTTAAAATTGCCATAGCACAGTGTGGTTGTGAAAAGAAAAGGCTTCTCTTAGAGAAAGCATCAGTACATGTATAGCTTCTGGGTGGGATGTTTGACTGTTTGAGCAGTATTTGAGACTTCTCTTTTTGTGCTGCTGATAGAAGCTGAGCCCAGTAATCTGCATAGAATTACAGAATCATATGTATTTTGGGGTCTTGTATTTTTGGGAGGTACTTCAAGTGGCGTATGTTGAAGCACTGAGGTTTTTTGGGGTTTATTTCCTTGCAGGAATTTGTCAATCTGTACGCTGACTATATACTCAATAAATCAGTAGAAAAGCAGTTCAAGGCCTTTCGGAGAGGATTCCACATGGTGACCAATGAATCTCCTTTGAAATATTTATTTAGACCAGAGGAAATCGAATTACTTATTTGTGGAAGTAGGGTAAGAATTCTGAATGTACACTAGAGAGTGGAGCTTTTTTTTGATCCTAAGTATATAATTAGTGGTCATCTTTAAAAATATCATTTTCTTACAGAATTTAGATTTTCAAGCACTAGAAGAAACTACAGAATATGATGGTGGCTATACAAGAGACTCTCTTATTATTAGGTAATTTTTTCTAATTTTGTAAAGATAAAAAGCACTTTATCTGCTTGTTTCTTCATAATGAATTTAATATTGTAAGATTTAGTATTTTTGTAGTACTGGAGATGCAAATGTCATGTGTAATTTCCCTTTCTCAAGTATTGTCATTAGAGAAGAGATGGTATAAGCATTGTTGAATCAGTATAATTCCTTAGGAAATAGGAATAAAAAATCTTTAGAACACAGCCAAATTAATGTTTTAAGACAGTTAAACAGCAGTGTTCGGTAGTATTTCTATTTCTGAATCTCATTTATTGGTAAGTACATTCTGAGAGTTTTGGTTTATGAATGCAACTTGTAAACTTGATGTGATGACTGATTAGAATTACTACAACTTCAAAGCTCAATTACTTTTGAAATTCTTATTTGTACCAAAGAAAGTTTACGGTTTATTTACTTTTTGATTTCTTCCTTGACAGGGAATTCTGGGAAATAGTCCATTCATTTACAGATGAACAGAAAAGACTATTCTTACAGTTTACAACAGGCACAGATAGAGCCCCTGTGGGAGGACTTGGAAAGTTAAAGATGATCATAGCCAAAAATGGCCCAGATACAGAAAGGTAAAAAAAAAAAAAAAAAATCTACATTTTGCTTGGTTTTTTATGAAAGAATGTGAATTCTGTGCTTTTAAGTTATTAACCTAGTTAAATCTGAAAGTTGAATCTATAAGAAAAGTATATTTTTTTCAAATTCATTCTTTTTGGACTTGTAAAATACAGATGTATTTGTTTTGCGTGTTCCAAACTGAATTCTTTTCTTGTTTTTTTTGTCCCACAGGTTACCTACATCTCACACATGCTTTAATGTACTTTTGCTTCCGGAGTACTCAAGCAAAGAAAAGCTTAAAGAAAGGTTATTGAAGGCCATCACATATGCCAAAGGATTTGGCATGCTGTAATAAGTATAACAAAAGGGATTAAAAAATGATGGTGATGATGTCCCTGTCCAAAAAGGCCATAAGATAGTGAGCTACAGTAGTCACCTGTGTTTGTGCCTCCCTTCTTTACTGGGGACATTGGGCTGGAACAGCAGATTTCAGCTGCTTATATGAACAAAATCTTTATTTTTTCTTTTAGCGTGAAAGTGTTACATATTCTTTCACTTGTATGTACAGAGAGGTTTTCCTGAATATTTATTTTAAGGGTTAAATCACTTTTGCTTGTGTTTATTACTGCTTGAAGTTGAGCCTTTTTGAGTATTTACAAGAAAACAAACTGTACTCTCCCGAGGAAAATATTGCCATCATTTGTAGACCATGTAACCTTCAAGTATGTGCTATATTTTTGTCCCTGTATCTAATCAAATCAAGAACTGTACTTTTTGAAGAGTTTGCTTTTGAAACTTGAAGTCTTGAAAAACAGTGTGATGCAATTACTGCTGTTCTAGCCCCCAAAGAGTTTCTGTGCAAAATCTTAAGAATCAATAAAGATGGAAGGGAGAACTTGGAATGTTAAATTGCAGCCTTGAGAACTTTACTTTAGTCACAGCACAACAATTAAAATTCATTTCACTATATGTCGTCTTCACATGTCTTGTAATAAACTGTGTTTTTAATTAGGAAACATTTCTTAGCATATGAAAGGGTAGAAATTTTAGTTACTTTTTTAAAAAAAGAAGTTTACTGGGGAAAGTGCATTTTCAACTGAACAGCTTTAGAGTAGGGAATGAAGTGTCTGGGAAAAAAGACAGGAAGTTTTTGCTATATTATAAACAAAGCATGTGGAAGTGCACTTAAAATGAAGTTTTATTCTTAATTGCCTATTATGTTGACATTTTAAATAGACAATCCAAAGTCTTCCCTACATGTTATGTCATCATCATTTATTTAATGAATCATTTTTCCTACCTATCAAGGCACATGATCAGTGTTGCACCATAATCTAAAGGGATGGCTACTGTATTTTAGTCTCATCTAACAATAAGCAAAATTGAACAATATTAAACGTGAGGCCTACTTCATGTTGTACACTTCCAGCCATTAAATAAACTGTTAGAAAGTAAGTACTAAGGTTATGTTCATCTATTACATAAAGTATTCGGTAGGTTTTTAATTTAACTCTATGAATCATATCAGAAATAAATCCTTTACCTTTCGTAGTCTGTGTTTAATGTTAATTTCTCCTGTTGCAATACACGATGAAGGGATTATGCATTTGTAATTGCAGATGTAACTGGCATATCTCTTTTCCAATACAAGCTGCAGCGGGTGTGCAGAGCTGAGCTTGTGCCTTGACAATTGCTATAACTGGCTTCTACCGATCAAACCCGTGACTGTGTGGAATTGGCATTAAAAGGCTTAGTTTTGAAATCATTGGAAAAAGAAAAGATGTCTTTCAGGACTATTTTAATAAATTCTTTCTAGTAATAGAAACAGACAACTGTTATGTAACTATGATGCTGAATAAAACAATGACCTTTTTTCACCATGGTTCAGTGAAAAAGAAAACAAGTTACTTTCTTACTTTGATAAATTAGATATTAAATTGTTTGATTAGAAATTGTTGTAGTACTGCATAATTTGAGGGTTTCAGGTACAGAAAACTCTCCAGAAGTGAACTGTAGTGATATGGGGTCCAGCGATGTTCCCCTCTCAAATTCAAGCCAATGCCAGATGGCCTGGACGCATGGGACTGAAACTTACTGGGGAGGGAGAGGTGCTGTGTGTCTCCTGGCCATTGATTTCAGAGGTGGCCCTTAGGACCTGCCCTCTTGTAAGTCCACCTTGTATGTTCCTGAAGAGGAAAACACAGGATGCCCTACCTCTCAGTGTAGGGTGGTTGACAACAGTGCCTGCTGAGCTCTTCAAGTGTGGAGCAACTTTCACTGTAGGTGGTAAGAACAAGATTTGCCAAGTGCCTTGAGGTGCTTCGCTGCAAGCGTGAACACATCCTGATAGTGCTGTGTGGTATGTACTGTATCCACAGTCTAATGCTGTTAAGCTATATCCCTGTAACTCTTATACTGATTTAGCTGTGGTTTGTGGTTACGCCCAGCTGACAGGTGTATGTGATTCATGTTGGGGTTTTTTATATAGGTCTAAAAGCTGTGCAGACAGCATAACTGGATAGCAATACAAAGTTCTCTAACTCAACTGTTGACATTGTAAATATGCTCTTTCTGTTTTCCTTTAGCATTAAGATTAAAATAATACATAATTGCATTGGCCTTCAAAAGCATAAGTTGTTTTTCAAGTAATCATTTGCAGGTAAGATATAAGTACTTCATGTTTGACTGATTTCTCATGTAAATATATACTGCCTCCCCCCAAATACCACTGTATTGAAACCTGATCTCCTTAGTGCTGGTGTAAGTGCACTAGTTGTTCAGCAGCACCGGTTGATAAGGTTTAAAATAAATAAACGTTGAAGTCTTGTAGCTGCAGGCTGCGTTCCTGTCCCACAGAAGTTTCAGCCAGCGTTCTATTGTTTGAAAGGGAAAATGCCATTTGAAGTTGGGTTTGGTTTGGGTCTTTTTCTGGGCTCCAGGCACACCTGGAATGTCTTTCACAGCAAAGTTAAGTTCTAGGAAACTTGGAGACTTAAGTGTACTAATGTGTCATGGAAATACCTCTCTTGAGTGAGACAGAAGATTCCTCTTCCAAGGCAGTAGTCTGATGCCAGTGTGATGGTGCTCTCTCCATAGGGTGTCTTCAGTATGTTGACAAGAAAATATTTTGGACATCTCAGCACTGCCTCATTTGACCAGTGAAAAATACTTCTTCAAGTATCTCCTTCTGCACCCTAATAGACTGCCAGGTTCTTTCCAGCCTTGGTGCAAAGGGGCCATCAGGCTTCTGTCCGTTTTGTATGATCATATGCTTCAGAAATTATAGTAGTGCAAGAGAAGAAGTAATGCACTGAAAAGAATCATCTTAATGTGGCATTTTTTCAGATTTAATTAGGAGTGAAAAAGTGGTTTTGTTTAGCTCTAGAGGTATGTTAGCACATAATGCTGCATAAACAGAGCATCACCTTTTAAAAGATGAAAGCTTTTGCTTCTTGATAAAGAGATTTCAGGAACAGCCGTCAAGAGTGAGCATAGTTCAGTTAACTAAGGAATTGTGTTTTGTGAACTTCTCACTGGGCTTGTCTTCCATTTGGCAGGCAGCAGCCTGAGACACGATGGTGGCAGCCGAGGGGACCTCCTCCAACCTTGCATTCTGAGGAAAGCTGATGCTGGAATGGGCTGGAAATAGGCCCGGGGCTCCAAGCAACTCCATGTTACAGTATCAGTCCATGCCTCTCATCCAACAGTGGTTTCACTGCTGAAGCAGGAGCTTCCTATCACATCTGACCCCACACAGCTGTGATGGACCTGGTGGGCTTAGCCTCCAGGGAGCTGCAGTGTGAGTTGCCCAAGTGCCTGCATGGGCTCCTGCTCTGTGGAGCAGGGAATTGGACACAGGTTTCCTTGCTGCTGATGTTCCAGAAGAGGACAACCCCCATATCATCAGCTTTAAGGTGTTTCCCTTGCACTGTTGTAGGCTGTTACCACCAGGGAAATTTTTAATCTCATGAGAGGATTAAAAATTTCCTGCTTGTCTCAAGAGTTTTTATGATGAATATGAATTGGGTGCCATGTTTGAACTGTGCCTTATTTATTATGCAGAAGAACTCCCATCATTTCAGCATGCAAGATGGAGCAGGAATTTCTTACAAGTTTAGCTATTCAAAATCAAGCCTTTTCTAACAAGAGCTGAGTTTATTATGCTTAGTCTGAGTCACAAGGGTTTGTGATAAGTTACTTACAGTTCTTGTTCATAGTTGAAAGTTTAATTAAATTGTCATAAAACTTGTAAGAGCATCAGGGACTTAATAAAATTAATTGCAAGAAATTCAGTTTTATACTGTATCATGGAAGGGACACTGCTTTTGAAATAAGAGTTGATGCTGGCATTAGTCTTTAGACAGGTCACTTCTTACCCAGATAAATTCTTTTGGAAAACCATGAAATGTCATTTTTTTCTGTAGTGCTCCATCTGAAGAAGTCTTCAGCTGTTTATTTTTATTGTTCTTCATTAACCAAATTTAAAAGTGTGTGGGAAGGTGGTTTTAATTGCAGATATACAAGTGTAGTTTTGTTCTGTTCTGCAGTATTTGTAGGATACATCAAGACAGCAGTTCTGATAAATAACTGGAGTTTGCCTAGTGTGCTTGTGTTTATGAATGGCTCGCTCAATATATATCCTGTGTTGGGATTTCTGTGTGGGGGAATGTCTAAGAGACAAGGACATGGGAGATGCAAGTGGAGGGTGGGAATCATTATTCTATTTTTAGGACAGTAAGATTGCATTAGGAACTCCTGCCTTATTTTGCTGGATAAGTTTGTGCGTAGTTTTGAGACTTAAAAATTGAGACCAGAGCTGACTCTGAAAGTCAGACAGCAATTGCTGGAGTTAGACTTCTGCCCTTGAAAGGACAGACAGCACAGCTCAACTACAAACAGCTGCATGTACAGGGACCCTGCTCCTCCTGCGGCTTTGGCTCTCGGCTTGGACTGACCAATGTCAAGTCAAGATAAAAAATGCAGAGATTTGTGACTCAACCGCTACATGCAAAGCTGCCACGAAGCCTTGTTAATGTCACTGAAGGCTCTGGTGTGTCTGCTGTGCCACTGGGGTCATGTACAGAGAAAATCTCTTCAATCTGTCTTCCCACTGCATCCTTCTGCTTTCAGACCTGTATAGGACAGCAGTGTGAGTAACAGTGCTCAGGATTAACTGGCCATGAAATGGCAACTAGTTGAACTTTCCTGTTAAAGGTTTTGAGCTGCCATCCATCATGTGTTGCTACCTTTGATTTAATATTTCCCTTTGCAAGCACTCTGTTTGAGCAGCACAGGGTAAAGATCAGGTCAGCCAGTATGTTAAAATTGAAGGGGTTTTGTTTCCTATTAGAACTGATTTTAATAAAAATGGGAAACTTGGCACAAGAATGTTTTCTAGATGAAAGAGTGTTTTCAAAAGAAAAATCTCTTTTGTGCCATGCACACTGCTTTTTAATTTTTGTCATCTATGCGTGAAGAATACTTTGAATTTTGTAGCAAGCCACCTGAAATAAAACAAATTACATTTTGGCTTTGCCAATATGGGTACTCAAAAACAGACCTCTTTGTGAGCATCTGATAACGGTTGCTCTTGCACTGTTTTTTTACACCTTGAATCTCTCTGGGGAGGGTCTCATTCCCAAACTAAAATCTCCAAGAGGATATCCTTTCTAACAAAATTGCTGCCTGGCTGATTTGGTGTAGGGCTGGAGCCACCAGGGTCTGCTTTTTGCACTAGCTGTAGTGGCCAGCAGCCAGCCTGGGTGAGAGCGTTGCTCTTGTGCCAAGAGTTGTTCCAGACAACATCCTCAGGCCTTTCATCAGCAACCCTGCTCCAGACCCACAGCAGGTTGGTCAAGCAGGGTTATCATCCTAGGCAGTTTTCTTGCTAGCTTTGATTTTGGAGGAGAGAGGATTTCTTGGTGTTTAGGCCCTAGGAAAGGTTTCTTGGGTTTGGGACTTTATTTCTGGGACCACCCCCATCGTTTGCCGCCACCTTTAGAGGATGCGTTTAGTCACTTCTTTCTCTTTGGTGCTCTTGGCTTCTGCAGGACTAGGGCTGGCCTGGAGCCAGCACTTTTGGACACCACGTCCTGCTGCAGCCCAGCAGTGGAACTGGGGGCAGCTGGTGGTAATAGTTTGCCTGCTGCCTCCAAGCCTCACTGCTGCAGGGCTGTGGGTGGTAAAAATGGGCTCTTGCAGCAGTTTCTTCCCGGCATCTGCAAGGTGGAAGCCGCCAGCAGCCATACTCTGCTGTTTTTTACCTTTCCTCTAGCAATCTTGGATCCCGAGGGTGATTACAGCCTCTAGGGTCTCCTAGTGGCTGATGGCAGCATCAGTTGGTCTCATCACCTCCTGGGTTTGCTCTGAAATTTTCCCTTCACCCTGCCCAAGTGAGAGTGAAGCTGTGTAGGACTAAACCCCATATGGAGTAGGCAGCAGCTCTGCTGTGCTGCACAATAGGTTTGGCCTCAGCACTGGCAATAGCTGGGAAGGGGGAACATGCCCTGCTGGAGTCATTCCATCAGTCTGGCTTGGGCCCCTTCTGCCCACCAAACTAAGTGTAAATCAGTTTAGAAAACTGCAGGGGCTCCCCTGTGGCAGGAAGCTGAGCAGCTTGGGGTGTCTCCCTCACCCAGCATGTCTGTCACCCCTGCTCTTGGCTGTGGGTTTGAACTGCCCCCAGCTGCCCCCAGGTGCTGCATGTATCTTTTCTTGCTCCTCTTCTTCCTCACCGCACTCATCCCTCTTTGGCTGCCAGTGATCACGGCTGGTGCAGTCACCTTATGGCAATGAAACTGTCAGCCTTGAAGTCCTGAATTGAAAGTGTTTCTGCTTGGGGCAGCTCCTCTGTCAATCTGCCTTGAGCCATGAGCCTTCCCTGTGCTGTCAATGCTCAGGTTGAACCATGCACAGAGAAGCCTGGCTATGGCTGACAGGATAAATGAGCTGTGGTGGCAACTGATGTATTTGGAAAGGCGTGAGGTGCTTTGCTAGAAAAGCTCTGCAGCTCTGTGCTGCTAGACATAAGCTTTTTTCCTGACCTTGATGCAAGTGTGGTCAGAGGCAGCTGTTAATGCAAGGAGATGAGGCATTGGATTCTCGATAGTCAGAACTTAAAAATCCCACCTCTGGATCATTTCCTTCACTGAGAGTACCTAAAGCTGCTGCTGTAAGAGAGGCTTTCCTGTGCCAAGCATTGGACCTGTGAACAAGCAGCCTGAGGACTTAATTTAAACAGCCTAAATCTACAAGTAATCTGAAAACAGTGGGAATCCCACTGCAGGAAGGTGGATTAATTATCTGCACTATTCTGCAAGTAAAATATTTGTACTTTGATGAGGAACTGGCAATTGGTTCTCCTAAAAAGAGTAGATCTTTACAGCACAGTTTGTTTGACTCATCAGCCCTGGAGACTGGCTACACAAACAAAAAATCTTTCTGTGCTTCTCTGGCTCCTCTGAAAAGGCAAGTAGTGTCTGTGGGTTCTTGCCATGCTACTCACCTAAAGGGACTGCTCGGGTGTGACTGCTGTGGGGTGGCTCCCCTTCCAGGGCAATGAGGGAATAGAACTGTTGGCTATAAGAACAGAATGGTTTGGGGTTTTTTCCTTGTCAGGAAACTAAAGAAACAATGTATTAAAACAGACAAAAAGCTAAGAAATAATAGGTATTCATCAAGCTGCCCATTGCTCTGGAATACAGCTGTGCTTTCCTGATTTTCCATGTTAGTGTTCATCAGTTGCCCTCTTGCAGAAAGGTTAGTACCAGCCATCACAAATGCTAAGGAAAGAAAAATGAAATAGCATCTGTTAGTAAATTCCTTCCATGTTTCTGCACTTCTGGTTTTAGTACTCTACCCCTGATTTACCTGTACAAATAAGACAGGTCTCTTAGAACTGGATAGTGTCCTCCTTAGCCTCTTGGGAAGACAGCCCATGGAAGCTGAGCCATTGGCACTGCAACCTGCATTCTCCCTGCAGGAGCCCAGATATGTCCCAGCTTCTGATGAAGGAAATCTGTGAGACCTGCTGCTACTTCTGGAGTAAAGCTAATGTTTGTGTTCATCCTTAAATAGCTGCTTAAAAGAGCGCAAGCCTTTCCTCCTCCCTCTGCTCCTGGGACGTGGAATGGGGAGGATAGCAAACACAGAACAGCAGAAGTATATTTGCCATGGTGAAGCTACAAGGGCAGCTGGCAGCAGCAAGCCTCAGCTCTTGTGAGCTGGAAATGATTGCAAAATCTGAATTTCAGAAACAAAAAGCCTGACCATTTTCAGCCCTAGAGCTTGTTCCTCAGGGCTTGTGTGTTTTTCCCTCCTCAGGCACCCTTCTCATGCTCTGGACTGTGAATGGGGTTTGGGAGAAGAGGGGAGTCCCAGACTGATGGCTTCCCTCAGGAAAGCTGCCACAACTGCAATCTTGCGCTTTAACTGCCTGTACGGTTGCCAGATCCATTTAGTGCATAATTCGTTTTGCTCTCAGGGATACATGAGGGGTTTCTGTGAACGCCGAATTATGTAGACAAGGGTTTGATTCTTTCTGTTTGTTCCAGGTTGGAAACATTAATAGAAGAGCTGGGGGACCTCGAAGCCAAGTGCAAGTGCTGTCATCTTGCAAATCTTGAGCGTGAAGAGCAGCTCTCCTTTAGTCTGCCTGCATCACCTCACTGGAGAACCTGGCCTAGGTTTGGCCTGTGAATGTCTCATCCTTGGTATCAGCAGTGACACAGACACGAGTGTGCCTTCCAAAGCCAGCAACACACAGACCAGCTCAGCGAAAGCACTAACGCTTTTGTGGCGGAAAGGACAATGAGCAGTTTGGTTTTTAATGTAAAGTAGAGCCCTCTTATTGTACATTAATAAATATTTGGGAGGAATGAAACTCTAAAGCTGATGCCTTGGAGAAGAGTTAAAAGCACGGTTGGACCTTCCCCGGGCTGTTTCTGAAGAAAGAGCTGCACTGTCAAGCAAACCCCAACTCTCAGCTGTACAAATACATGAGCTGTTTTGCTGTCACTGCTACTTCTGAAGCCCAGTTCATTGAATTTTCCAGCGTATTTTTCTGCTGTAAAAACTGTAGAGTAAAATAATAGGGGATGAGGGTGAAAGGATGGGGTGCTACTACTGAGAGCACTTCAGAGAGGAGCAAGGCTGGAATCGTTTGCTGTCAGGGTACAGGGTCCATGGCTTGAGAGCCTTTCCCTGGAAAAGCTCACTCTGAGCAGCAGCTGGAGCATGGGTATGCCACTCCACCACCTTTCCTCTCCTTTTGCATGTGGAGCAGATGTTCAAACATCTCAGACTTTGCCCATCTGGTGTCTCACTCAGCGCAGGCAGTTTGGAGCAGCATTACCAGCCCATGGCTACCCGCTTAGGCCCATGTGAAGTGGGTGCTGTGGCCATGAAACCTATTTCTAGATTCAGGGCCTGTGTTCAAATGCTCTGTAAGCATTGCCCTGTTCTGTCCTTTCTCTTGGGGCAGGGTTGAAGGACCAGCCCAGCCCAGTCTGTGCCAGGCAATTTTTGGTAGGTGGACCTGTGTGCAAGTAGCAGAAAGCTGCACACACTTAATTCTGCTAGACAAGCTACTGTTGCTGCTGTGCCACCCTGCCTGGAGCTGGGAAAGGGAAGACAGGAGACAGGTAGCCTGGCAGGCTTTACGCCCCATGGGACCTGGCACCCCTTGGGCAGTGGGGATAATGGTCAGGTTCTTGTGCTGGTGTGGTAAATGCAAACGCAGGGACGGTATCAAAACTGGGCTCAGGACCAAAGCCGTGTGCCAGCTGCCATGCAGAGAGGGGAGACCACCATTCCTTTGGTTTTCTGTCACTTCAGATCTCTGTTCCAGCTAACAATTTTCAGGCCATGTAATGCTGACATGATCAAAGTCTGTCATGAAACACTAAAATCTAGAGGGATACGGGTAAGAGAAAACACAGAGTTGCTTGAACATTACTCAAAATATTTTAATGTACATGTTGTAGCCACATTAAAGAAGAGGAAAAAACATCTTACAGAGATGAAAGACGTCAAAGGATGTGATTTCATCATGCCAGAAGCTGTATGTTTCAAAGTGACTGAAGCCAATAGCATCAAAATGCTCTTTTTCTGGCATATGAAAACCAGACCAAGAGGCACGGAAAGGAAAGAGCAAACATGTATTTGTCTGATAGATTAGGCTGTTCTGATCCATCAGGTAAAGAAGCAGTCCTGTGTTTGTAGGGTTTTTAAATAGGTATAAATTTGGTATAAAGAGTGCTTCCAACAGTTTTACTCGTATATACCTAGTAGGCTGGAACAGCTGTGCTATGTTGGGTAGATAGGTATTTACAGAGAATGATGACTGATGGAGAACATGTCAATATGCACAAAACCCCTGCCAGATACCAGGTGGGTTTGAGTCACACAACAGTGAATGTCAGCCAAGGTGAGTGCAGTACCTACCTCTGTCACAAGGTGAAAGTTGCAAGTTGAGCAGCCTGTGATGGCACCATCTGTACTCACAAGGGCACCCTGCAATGAGCCCAGCTCCACCTCAGCCCTGCCTGCCCCTGCATGGGACCAAGGGCACTACACCCCTGCCAAAACCAGCCTCTCGCAGCTCCCCCATTTCTCTCAAGCCCTTAAAAAAAATAAGGACAACATTCAGCTGATGGACCAATACTCCTGAGTGCCACTGGCCACGTACAGATCTTGGCTACTTTCCAAACCACTTGTTACACTCAGTGGACATTTTGGTAATAGCGGTTAATCTAGGGAAGACCCGTAAGTATAGTTGGCTTCTCGGCTACAGTAACAGGAGTTTAGACATGGGCCATGTGTGGACATTACTACCCAGTGGTCCCTTTGCCAGTGTTGCCGGCAAAGCCCCATTCCTTAATCACTGACGGATTTGTCTCCCTCACCAGGCTCAGAAGTGTCGATAGAAGGGGACAGCTGCTTGCCTGGAGACGAAGGCTTACTCTGAGCAGTTGTACTCAGTTTAACAAAACTGTCTCTTTTCATTCCACTACCACCCAGTTAAACCACTCCCTTCTCAGTGAGTTTCTCACCAGTTTTCCAACAGGGCGTCAATCCCAGGTGCCCTCATAAGTCAGGGCTGAAGACAACTAAAAGTCAGAGCACTGCCCTTAGTAATACCTAATGCCACTGGAGGATCCCATGCCATACATGCTAAACAGCCTCTGCTACTCCATACTTTTCAAAAGCCAGTGAGAAATGGGAGGATGAAAGTAACATAGGGAAAGTTGCATGACAGCAAAATACTGTACAGCAAAAAATGAAAGCTAGTATCTTCTGCATTCTCCCTAACTAATGGAAACATGGTAATGTGACAACTATTTTGGAGAAAAGATGGCAGTAAACAGCAAAGGAAGATGGAGTAGACATGCTTAGAAGAAATAAAAAGGAAGAAAACAAAGGCCTAAGTGAGTGGAATGACTTTGCAGCACAGGGCTTGTTCTCCCTGCCTTGCAGAAACCCTGTTGTGGGAGCAAGCTGCCTGGCAGGAAGGGAAAGCCTGCCCTGAGAGCCCATGGGATTTCTCAGTAGCCTCCCTCGGGGACTGCTCACTTGCCAGGGAGTTCACTCAGCACCCTACATATGGGAGCTGCACGCACCAGGGCCCTCTCTTCTCTTCCCAGGTTCCCTGAAGCCATATTGCCCCAGACATCTTCCACCAGTGAGCTTTAGGGGACTCCTTTCCAAGTGTGAGTTTTACCAGTGGGGATGGAACTGAGCTAAAAAGAGCAGAAGAGAGAATCCCCCACTCTCTCCCCTGGTGAAGCAGTTGCAGAGCAGCAAAGGCTGTCACAGACCCTGCCAGAAGGGACATGAATAAGCACTACTACTCTGTCAGCATGGTCCTTTGTGCAGAGCCCAGCTTATTAGAGAGAATCAGACTAAAGCACCCGGATGCACGGCTATTTCACACACGTGCAGGGTGGACTGCAATGGCCAGGTACCTGACACTGCTTAGCTGTCATCCAACTGTTTGCACAGACTGTGAAAGAGCAAAGATTTTGAGAAACCCAGGCATCCAACCATGCATTTAATCAGCTACTAAAGTAGCAAGTTAGAGCAGGGTACCCTATAAATACTTTTTAAGCTCTTAAAAAGAAAAAAATTAATCCCTTCTACTTCAAGTACAATGCCTTCTTAATGCATGATGCACGGGAAGAGACAATGTGTCAAGACCCACAGGTACCAAACACAACAGACATTCTGAGCATGACTTATAAGAAACCCACTCTCAGTACAAAAAAGTACCCAAGTGCCAGACCAAATCTCCCCCAAGAAGAAGGTGACAGTGTTCTATTTACAAGAAAATACTGCTTCAGTTAAAAATGCTAAAAACCATTCTCTTGAGTTCATATAAAAATAATTATGTCTATGTATGCACACACATATTTACATACATTTATGGCTTTCAGTGCTTCAGCTTTCTCCAATAAATGAGGAAATATAAATACTCCATTACTGCTTTTTCTCTTCCGCAGGTTTTTCAGCCTCTGCTTCTGCAACTGATAAGCTGCCACTACCGTATTTTTTCACTCGGGTTTCTACTCTGGCAAGTCTCTGTTTCACCTTTTGTTGAGCTGAGGAGTATTCTGCTAAGAGCCTCGCAAACCTAGTCTGCAGCGTATCCAGAGCTACTTCAAGTCGTCCTATTTTTTCTTCCAAGTCTTTTGGGTCAGCTCCTGCTTTTGCTGCCTCCTCATCTATTAAATTGTCTTTCATCAGAATTTGACGTCCTTTCTCTTCCAGAGCCTTTTTGGCTTCTGGATATTCTGTGAGGGCTTCCATTAAATCATCCTTAGACAAGCAGAACAAATCAGAATAACCAATACTCCTAATGTTGGCTGTCCTCCTGTTGCCAGATTTGCTACCTTTGATGTTTAGGATGCTGATTTCACCAAAGTAGCTGCCATCGCTTAGGACTACAAATTGGGTTATGCCGTCATCTGCCACCACAGCCAATTTTCCCTCTTTGATAATGTACATTTCTCTTCCAATATCTCCTTTTTTGCAAATGTAGTCCCCAGGACTGAAGACCGTAGGTTTCAGTTTCAGCACCAGCTCAATGAGAAGTCCAGCTTCACAATCTTGGAATATACGCACTTTTCTCAGCGTGTCCAAATGGACATTGATGGCAATTTCAGCTTTCAACTTGTCAGGCAGATTTTTGAGAACTTCCTTCTCATCCACTGTTTTCTTGTTGGTCCAGAGGTAATCAAACCACTTAATAACCCTGGCTTCCAAATCCTTAGTCACTTTTCGGAATTGCATGTACTGTTTAATGGAATCCACTTTGGCCTGGAACTCTGCCCTGGAAGCATTCATGTTGGAAATCATGGAGCCAACGTTACCGACAATGGTGGCGAAGATGAGCACGCCCACCAGGAAGTCAATGACCACAAAGAGATACTCTTCGTCTTTCACCGGGGGCGGTGTTTCTCCGATGGTTGTCAGCGTGAGCGTCGACCAGTACAGGCTGTAAATGTACTTCCTGGACAGGCGCGCGTACTCCGGAACGGACACGTTGGGATACACCCAGGAGTCGGTTCCAAACCCAATCACCTTCGATATCGCAAAGTATATACACGCATTCCAATGGATAATGATAAGAATGTATAACACAAGATTGCCAATACGAAACATGTTTGGATAATTTGTCCTGGTCTCAGTACGGTCAAAAAACTCAAAGAGCCGAGCGATCCTCAGCAAGCGGTTAAATCGGAGCTCAGGGTAGTTCAAACCAAACTTTAAATATGCCAGGTCCGTTGGCACAAGAGACAGCACGTCCAGTTTGAACTGCGTAGTTTTGGTATAATGTTCTCGTAATTTCTTGTTGTCCTTAACTAGCAAGCCTTGTTCAAGGAAGCCTTTGGAGAACAAAAAGATTTTACTTGTTAGAATAAAAATACCATCAACAGTAGTGAGTGACATTTATTTCAGACCTGAGAATGTTAAAATTTGTACTGTTATGCCTACAAACATTGATACACTATGAGGTCATTTAATTGCATATTTAAGTATTTCAATCAAGTTTCAAAGCTGATATATAATGATTAAGAGCAATGACTCTATTATCACCACAGTGCTCCCTGAGGTTTTCCACTCTATTCTGGGACAGCTGTATCTTTTTCTTTTAAGTATCTTTGCAAAAAAAATGAGGGAGATTCAAGTGTCTAATTTTTCATGAATCATTGGCGTGAGTCATAACTAAAGTTAAGCAAGTGTTAAGAAATTTTGTATAAAATAGGAGTGGAATATTTTTAAATAAATACCAAGAATAAGTAGGTATAATGGATTGCTGGAAACTTTTTCCAAACAATATAGAGATCCTTGAGATAAAGAAATACAGTTACCTCCCTCCCTGAATCATGTTTTTCCTCGTGTCCAATTTTAAAACTGACAGGATTTTCCTTGATTTGCACTTTTTTGTGTTTCTAGTGAGAGAGCTACTAAGCGGAATTTCACACATCAATATTTCTTCATTCCAAAGACTTCAAAAAGATTAGATATAAAAAATTTATGATAGATATAAACTGCAGTAAGAGACCTTTACTGCAGACAGTACAGCCACAGTGCTCTTTTGTGCCTCTGAGAGCACTAAAAATGTTCCACAAGGAACAGCCTATGTACTGCAAAATACTTGCTGCAATTGCAAGTGGAGATATCCAACTGTCGGCCCACTGGGCCGCTCAGAAGAAAAAGTCCACTGAGGAAAAACCAAAGCATTCCCTGTATATCCAGGATTATCACATTTTACTACTCCCTTAGCAATCTACAAGCAATCTACAGCTTTCTCAGGGAAGCATCTGCTGAGGAACACCAAGCTGCATTTCTTTGTGCCTGACACAGCACGACTGTATTTCTGGAATGTGTGGTGTATCTGTAGATGCCTCATCTATTTGTGTGTATCTGGCTTCAGATACGCAAACTGCAAACTGATGGCGACTACAAATGGAAGTAGTTCCTGCACTGTGCGTGTGTTGCCTCCCAGAAAACTGCTGAAAAAGCTGGTCAGACATGCCCTTTAGTTATACAACTAAACAGAAAAGCTGGCTAGACTGATGAATTTCTGATACACAGTTATGAAAAATAACTTTGAAAACACCTTCCTCCTGAAAGGAGACAAAATCTCTCTGCTCTTTGTTCTCTGATGGAACTAAAGTCTTTTTAGTAAAATCTTATGAAAGCATTAGAACACAGGGTATGCTAAACACGACCAGCTGCTGACACACGAATCTTTTCTGTTTCACAGTGCACAGTCACCAAATAGGTGAAACGCAGTCCGACTGGTCCTGCAGCTAGACAGAAATGCACCATGGAGAAGCTCATGATCAGAGCAGTCGTGGGGCTGCCCAGATCTCAGTTCAAAGGCAGATCCTGCCCTCAGACAGCAGGAAGTCACACTCTTCCCCAAGGGCTTCCAGGGCAGATGGACCTTGCAGGCTCACAGGAAAAGGCAGTAGGCAAAGGCAGAGCCAGGAGGGATTGTTAAGAGAGTTGACAAAGATTTTGCCACCTAAAAGAAGCATTTTCTTTCTTGGAGTGCCTGGAACTGCAGCAGACACCTGCACTGAAGCATTCAGGAGATGGATCCAGCAATTCTGCAGTTGCAAGCCAGGCCTGCAAATTCAAATTCCAGCCAGGCTTTAACAGCCATATAATCATTATCAGGACAACCCATGGAAACTTATAACTTGCCTTGCTTAGACATGCCTAATTTCTGCTCTGTTCTTTCCCATTACAGTAACAGATATAACTGCGGAAGCTAAATTTAGTTGGCACATTTGACATTTTAACTACACAAAGAAGATTAAGCCCCCCCATACTGCCCCAAATACAACAGTCTTGTGATTTAAGCTGGTACCTGAAACAGACTTTCCTGTTGAACAAGGTACTTGCTAAGTTTAAGAATTTGACTTGCCATGAGTTGTGTGCTCCTCACATGACAGCATTTTTAGCCTGTCTTGTAATTATGTTTACAACTTGTCACAGGCCATAATTAACATTGAGCTGTCAGCACGGCTTTAAATAAATAAATAGATAAAATTAATAAGATGCTAAAATGAAAGATTTATAATTACTCTCATTTTTTTTAATGATCAGTGTTGTTTTGGACCCTTTCAAGGGACATTTTGAGGCTGTGTCTGTACCAGTGAAGAGAATGAGACAGGAAATGTTTTCTGGCCCAAGACTAGCTAACATGACAGCTTCTATTCACGTGTAAGTTCTTCCAAAAACACCGCCATGAACAACACCCAACCTCTACTGTCCTCCTAGCTGTGCCCAGACACAAGATGCTTGCTTGCATGGACCAAAGGGCAAGCACCGAAGTGCATCAAGGACTATTCAGCAACTTGGTGATATCGATCACTGTATGTCATTGCTTAGGCCTGTTTAAAACAGATACCACCTTGAGGTTAGAATCTCAGTCTGCCTGGATTACAGAAACAGGGACAAGAAATTGAAGAGAACCACTTCACGCATAGCATGGCACAGCCTTCAGAGATCCTCTGGGTTCACACTTCCTCCAGGAAGGCAGGACCTCAGCAGAGATTCCTGGGTTAACCCTATCCCATCACCAGGCAGTAGGAAACCCAGCCAGGACCTTGTAGAGGCTGCAAGAAGCACAGCTGGTGGCAGAGGGGCTGCACTGCCTGTTCCAGGTGTAGGACCACAGACTGAAGTCTGAGATAGGTGCCTTGCACTTGACCAACTCAATAACCACTTGTGACCAGGATGCTGCACAGCTTGGTTAAGAAAACAGCACTTGTGGGGTGCAGATGGTTTCCTGCCCCAAGTGCCCTATTGTCCTTTCCCCACAGCCTGTACAGTGGCTATTCACTCAGCATCTGGCATGCCTATTACTGACAGAACTGAATTTACAGACAAGTGAAGAGCAAGTGTTGGAATGTCCAGCCTCAAAAAAATCCAAACTGATCAGACATTTCATCTTCCCAAAGCCTCCAGTGTTGCGTTCCGGCAGGATATTGTGGTGGACAGACCCCACAGGGGAATTTTTATTTCCATCCTTTATATACATGCAGCATTTGAAAACACTGTAAAATCCCGGAAAGACTCACCTGTTCTGAATCTGATGAATATGTCAATAACATAGATAATATCAGAGACATAATCCAAGAACAGCCAAATTTTAATATGGTCCATTTGTAGCTCATCAAAGCAGGCTCTAAAGAAACAAAGATTTAAAGAAAAAAAATTAGGCCAACTCCATAAGCAGAGTACTTGCATTATGTGTCCTAGCAGCATGTTAGTGCACATTTCTGGAACAGAAATATTACAGGCAGCATATCTCCATGCCCAGCCATCTCCACACTGGAGCTATGTCCAAATAGACACCAGGATCTTTCAGAATTCAAAGGTGCTCTGGACAGGAATAAAACTCAAAACACATACATGCCACACATGTGCACTTATGGAGGATTACACATATCCCTACAATTAAAAGTGCATCAGATTTCACAGGATAAACATCTCCATGAAGATAATTCCCAAATAAAAGATTTTTTTTCTCAGTGGCAAGACATCCTCATCTCTCCCTACCATCTTACACAGTGTAAGGAAACCATTTCCACCGCCCTCCATTGCTTTGACTGAAACTGATTTCCTCATTCTACCATGGAAAAGACATACTCGAGTTAAATCTTCCTGCCCTTCGAGCATCCAAAAGATGCGTTATATGAATTTAAGAGGCCTCACCACTGCCCACATCCCTCCCTTCTGTTCTCTCCTGGGTGATGGGAAGCCCTCATCCCCGGCAGTGCTTAGGGAGCCGGCTGCAGTGGCCAGGACAGAGCTCAGCCGCCAGCCAGCAGGTGGCACACAAAGGCCACATCAGCGCTCATGAGGATGCACATTGCAAGTAACATCCACCCGCTTTTAGACAAAAAGAAAAAAAATTAAGAAACATTGGCCATCTATTCCCAGTGGTATGCATATCATATATCCCTAGGGGTATATGAACTGTAAATCTTCTAGGTAAGTCACCCAAAAGATACTGCAGGGAGATAAGAGGGTGATTTACATAGGAAACATAATGATTGAAATGTACAATTGTTACTAACTTAAATCCATACCTGCACACTAGCATACACCAGTTATAGAACACGGGTGCTGCAATTACGGTCAGCCAGTTGTAGTACAGATTGCTTGAGGGATCTATCACAAAGACCTCCTTTTTCGGCCTGAAAAGCAAAACATGCAGATTTACACTGGAAATGTAAGCAAGCAACCTGCTGGATCTCCCTATTCTTGAGACTGCTCATGTCATCATGAACTCACAGCTGCCTGAGAAGAGAAAGTATCCATGCAGGAAGTGCAGATGAGATACCAAGTAGCCCATCTGACAAGCTCTATTTCTTTGTTTGACTCAACTTTGGAAAAGTAAGCAAGAGTGGAAAGAAAAACACAGACATTCGTATCTCCCAGGCTGAAACCCACAGCCTTCTGTTTTAAGCCCCACAATGAAAAAAAAGGTAATTGTTAAATGTTTCTTATTATCACTCTGGTTAGAAGATTATCTTTCATTGCTAGAGAAAGAACCTTCCTTTGCAGGCTAATTTTTTATTTTTAGCAAATTCTATTATGGAAATGACTGTATAAGCATGCATTTGAACAACTAAAATGTGTATTCAAATCCATGTCTGTAAAAGTAAGAATCTCTGTGTGCATATGCACATATAGTGCATGTGACTAGAGCTGAAACATGTCTTAGTACGTAAAGGCAAATTTCACACATTCACAGTCCTGGCTCCTTAGGCTGCACAACAAGGAAGAGATGCTAAAGGAAGCATACAGGCCTGGAATGTAAAGATTTAATGAACAGCATGGCTAATGGAAAAGAATATGCTCAGAAGTGCCCACCTCCAGCATGAGAAAGGTTGATATGGAATAGAGAGCAATTAGGCATGTAATCAGAGGAAATATATGTATTAGTGGATTTGAGATCCACAGCTGCAAAATTATTTCAACAGTAAAAGTGTGATCTATGGACTGCATAATAGTGTATGGAATGTGCGACCAGGCAATGGCTGAATACATATTTGTGTGACTTTTCCTAATCTCCAAGAATGCAAATATATTAAAATGAAACTATAATTTATTTCATATCTGTGTGTATTTCTGGCATTACCATTTCTGTCAGCTGAATGTCCAGGTGATGTGAGTAAAGGAAGCAACTTTAATCTAAAAAGTATTTACTTTACCATCTTCACTACTGGTTTTAAACCATTTCTCTAGAAAACTGGTCACTACCTCAAAACTGATGATCATGAAATATGGTTTTTATATGTCAGAGTACACTACCTTGAAGACATTAAAACATTAATTTTCTTTCACAAAATGTTTTAAAACATTTTTGGCTACTGCAAAGCTCAGGCTTTCACTACGTAGTAATTAAAGCCAAAAGAGAGTTCTTAGAACAAAGGCTTTCTAATTGGAAAAAAAATGTAAAGCTTTGATTAATAAAGATCTTAAGAGCAATCAGATTCCATTTGGAATGCCCCCATGTTTATACAGCAGGTGCCACCATATACATACATATACACCTACAGTACATTACTCTAACATATTGCTTAACTGTGAAGCCCACTCAAATGCATTCTCTTTTTATCTGCCATCATTGTTACTTTTAATCACCGGTGATACTAAATGGTACCATATTTGGGTCAGCTTTAGGGGAACAAAGCAAGAACAGGATCAATTTCTGTCAAAAGCATTCAAATTACCTCATTTTGTTGCAGAAATACACCATCCCCTCATCAACAGAAGCCAATTTTAGTGATCACTAGCAATGAACTGCATCGTATGAAGTAATTAAATATACTAGTCAGTGCAATAACTAAACTTCTTAGCAAACCTTTAATTTTCTGCATATAAGATATTTCTACATGGTAAGATGAACCAGACTTTTGGTTCATCTGCTCTGAATCATTATGGAAATTCTGGAACAATGAAAAGTCTGTGCAGCTCTGCAAATCAGGCTGCTGTCCTAAAGTGTTCTCATAATTAAAGAGTGGTCTTCGACTGAAAGTGACCAGAGGCAGCTCAATTCCTTTTTACTGACATAGGAAGCTGTTTCTGAAAGATCTAAACACAGGTCTTCAAGATGCAACAACTTTGCTGAGCAATTGAAACCTTCCCAAAGGGGAAAACGTATTAAAGATTTGACAAGCTAAGAATCTGCAGTCTACAGAACAACAATTGTGGAAGTGTTCCAATGAAATGCTATACCATGTTTTGTAGTGTAGGAGACGTGTTACAATCACACATTTATTCTTTATACTTACTCTTCCTTTTTTTTATCATCTTTTTTGTCATCTTTTTTGTCATCTTTCTTTTCCTCTTTCTTTTCCTCTTTTTTCTCCTCTTTAACCTCTTTCTTTTCTTCCTTTTTGCTGTACAACATAATGCAAGGCTTAGCGATATTACCAATACTGAGCGGTTAAGGGAGAGGGTGGAGGTTTGGGAAACTAGACTAGACTCCAGACAGAGTAGGACAGGGATCCAACTGGAAAAAGGGGTTTACAGGGTGAGACCTCTCACCCTGACACCATCACACTATCACATCAGGTAACCAGCTGGCTGATTCTCTGCATTAGTCACCCACCTTCTCGACCTTTTCACACATCAGTGTACCAGGCTGATTTTAAGTAAGTGCTTTCAGTTTGACTGACTCTTAAGAAGCCAGGCATTTAAAAAGAAACCTATCAAATGATGACAGAATGTGAAATGGTTTAACAAACTGTCAATGTTCTTTGCATAGACAAAACCTCACCGTGACTGTCTGAAGCTTTCATGGTAATTATACAAAATGAGGCTAAATCTCCTCTCATGATTATTTAAAACCAAAAAATTTTAATTAATTAATTAATTGCCTCTGGATCTGACTTGCCCCATTCTTAGGTTTGTCTGAACAGAAGAGTCTTGAAATACGTTAGCTGATGCAGACACACCCACAAATACTTTTCAAACCTGCAGAAAGTTAACTTCTTTATCAAGATTCTGTCAATACTTTATCTTAAAGCTAGATTTGCTGCATGCCTTGGTCAAGAATCATGTAAGGTGATGTGAAGAACAGTCCTCGTTTACACAAGCAGAAAATCCACCATCTGAGATCTCCTTCTTTTTTATTTGAAATTTGTCCTTGAAGCAGAAAGTGTCCCCCTTAGACAGAAAAGCCTAAGAGTGTTCCTCACACTACAGTGTATGTGGGTAACAAAAGTCCCCACACATAATGTCTGCTTTGAATGAATGCCATGGATTCCTGCTCCCATGGGAGCTTTGCGTTCTCCTCTGAACTGCCAAGACTGGGTCCGAGTCTCCCTTTGCAGTGGAGTCAAGGACAGACAAATGAGTTTAATGACAGATGAGTTTAATGACAGCAACATCCCACAGCAAGGACAGAACATGTAATCATGCTGCTTACAGGACTTGTGCTTTCCATGCACACTTGCTCATATTGCTCAGGCCAGAAAGGTCTGTGCTGTGAATGGCAGTCACATCTAGGAATGTGCTTGTTACAGGGAGAAAGAAGGACTCCAAAGGAGATGACAGCCACCAATCAGCAATGAGCACCTGATCCAGTTCTTACCCTTAGACATTTCCACAGTGATGCACCACCACAGTGTACTTTGGAAAAGCCAAGACTCATTTGCTAAAAAATGTTGAGATCCTCCACTCTGCCACATCCAGGGAAATACCTACCAAGCTGACCAACACCACTGAAACCTTCAAAATTACACAGTGCAAGGGAGTAAAACTGGAGGAGAAAATAACCTTTGGCTTGACTGATCTTCTATTTCTACATGCATCTCAAACCAAAGAAAGAGATTTTCATTTACCAAGGCTGATTCCTACACAGCAGTGGGAACTGCTGCTCAAGAATTTGTCTGTCACTGATTGTCCAGAACTTTAACCCTTCATTTTCCAATCTGCCCCCAAAACTCCTTCCTGTTTAAAAAACATGTCAGGACTTCGCTGCAGATTACTATGCGTGGGTGGCGTCTGATCTAAAGGCAAATGTACAATTGCTGTTGTTAGCATTAACGTAGCTCCTCAATACTTCAAATGCCTGGCATTCTTACCAGAAAGGAAGAGTTATGAGTAAACAGAATTTTCAAAGGGTAGGGTCACTGTACATTTGTGGATTTGTTATGCAGAGAAAAGCAGGTTGAGATTGAGAATCAGTCAAAAAGTCTCAGTGGTGGTGAACTTTGGAGGGAATATTTTGACAATTCCAACTCCCTCTTATGTTTGTTTTATTTTTTAAAAAGTGATAAAACTTTATTTCACACAACACCTAATGCTGATAACTTATTTTTCTCTGGCCCGAGATCTCCTACAAACTCATCTGTCAACTTCAGGTATCTTTTGCGAGTTTCTTCCATTTATGTTGCCTCTGTTCATCTTTCTGTTGTGGTAACTCCCAACTTATCATACTCCCATCTACTTACAGTCTGGCAATGGAAGTCACTCAGAGGAAAATGTTGGCCATAATCAAAGACTTGAAAGCATCACGTACACCTCCCCAAGCCCTGGTGCACTTAGGTCTTTAACATAATGAAATCTCCACATTTCATTTTCTTTCCCAGTGACACTGAGTAAAATGGAATCCAGTAACTAATAAAACAGTTTGTGTCTGTCCTCTTTGTCCCCAACACAGCAGCATCCATGCTGTGTTTCCACACAGCATCCACGCTGTGTTTCTAAGCTCTGTGCAGCTTTAGACTTAGAAAACTACTTCATCAGCCCTTATAAAAACACTGTCATAGTCTTTGAATGACTCAAATATTTGCATTTCTCATCTGCCAAGTACTTTGCAAATCAAGTATGTTTCAGACTGTTGGGCAGATAGACAGACAGGTCTTGTGTTCATTTAAAAATAATGAAACATTGAAAGGATGAACGTTTTGCCCAAGGTACATGAGTCAGTCAGAAACAAAGTAAGGCAGAAGTATTTCTGTCCTAATCAGTCCTTTGGGCTCTGTCTGGCAGGCTCGGCTCCAAGCTTACAGCGTTTCTTTTATACCGGTCTAAATAAAAATCTGCACATTTCTGTCACTGTTCACTGCACACAGATTTCCCTTTTGAATAAAATTTATGCAAACCAAACCAAAAAGTTGCTTTAGGAGCAGGAAGACCTCTTGTTCAGCTATGTGCACAAAGGTTTTGCAGCATCATTTAAAATGTACAGTTTAAACTAGCCTATGATAGAATTATTTGGAGAAAGAAAAACCCAAGAGTTTTCTAGAAGTATTTCTGATACAATCAGAAGATGTACTGATTTTTTTTAATTATTTTGTTTTCATCTGGAAAGCAATAAAAAAAATTACTATCATTACGCATGAGAACGGAACTGCTGCTGCATACTAAAAAGCAGATATGTCTTCAGATAGCTGTGGTCTAAGACAAACAACAAACATTGGTGTTGGGTGATTTTAAATTACAGGAGTTTTGCGCAATGTTCCATAAATTTCTCTTTGGTGTAACACTGCGAAATAGCTTGTCAATCATATAAAATAGACTCAAAAGGACAGCTTCTGTCAGAGCACCTGTGGCAATACCAGCCTTATTATGATGCCTGTCACTCTCTCTGAAACAACAGTACCTGCTGAACTGAAACACACACTTGAAAAAGATGCACACATAAGTGGATTTTGGTGCCCTCATCAGTATCCACTCCTCATTTGACAACCTGAAATTTTTGGGGCACTTGATTTGCAAAAAGAGAACAGTGTGTTAAAAGAGGAAAACCACTATTAGAAAATTAATACATGAATGTCATTTAAAAACTGAAAAATTAATGCATCAATTGATAATGCAGTAAAATCAGCCAGCCAAAGCACAGAAGGTAGGGACTAAATGCTTAGTCAAATTCACTCCTTGAGAGGAAAGGGTAACTTCAGACCAAAAGAATTTCACAGGGAGCACAAAGGATGTTTTTCATGCTAAGAAACTAGACCTTTCTTTATCATAAAACTATATTCTTAGGATCTCTATAATACAACTATATTCTTAGGAAAGGCTTAGGAAGAGCTAAGGAGTTTATACTACAAATGTTACTAGGCTGGATAGGGAAAAAGAGAAGGTGCTGGTAGTAGAAAGGTCTTTGGAAGTTAACAGTACTTACTCTTCATTGGTGTTGTTGCTAAAGTTGACATTGAACCTGGCCAAGGGCCAGTGACTGCAAGCAAGTTAAACAAAACACATTAACGAGTGTAAAGACTGCTGGTATTTCACGCACGTGTTTACTGGCACGACAGACCAACTCACAAGCTGCTCACATACGCACTGATAAGATTAGCAAGGTGAATTTTGACTGCGGTGATAAGCCCCTTTGCATAACTGCTTCAAGGCACCGGTTCCTTTTTGCCATGTGCCTGGCATACACATTTGTGACCACATCTGATGTCTGAAGACTGTTCTTAGGCGCATTAGTGCATGGCAAGATGCACCTCACTATTTTTAGCCCTGTACTCATTGGGCTGCTGTTTCAAGCTTTCTTCAATCCTTTCAAGTCTTCTTCACAGATGCAGTGTCAAGGCTTGTGGATAAGTAATGAGCATACCTACCATTGCTGCAGAATTAAGCCTTCATGATAGAACAACTGGGAGTTACTCTCAACCAGCAACAGCATAGAACTGAGAAGGCAAGGATGGGTGCTCTCAAATTCACTTCAAATAGCCTTATACAGAGGTTTGTTGGCCCAGGCTCAATGGGTTGTCCTCTCTAATTACTTTTCATCTGCAGTTGCCACTGATCCAGACACCTGAGAAATCAGGCAACAGTCTGGCTAATTCCATAAAATGTGCACTTGAACTGAATTTCTAAGGAGTAGATGGAGTGAAGATAATAAGGCTGTGCTGGACCACAGTAAATCAAAGTAACCTGTATAATGCACAGACCTTTAAAGGTTTTTGCTTTAATGTGAATTACTAGCTGAGATTTTTGAAACAAATTACTTGCTTACCTACCCATCTTTAATTATGTGAAAAGATATGGGAGTCTCTGCTACAAAGCTTAATGCCAAACAGAAAATCAGCTTTTGTCTTGGGTCTTCATTTTCCCATTTTAGCAGGAGTTAAATTTAAAACACCTTATCATACATTTATAAAGTAATAATAATTCACCAAGTCAAAGAACTGTAAACACATAAAGGTTTCTCTTTCATTTTATTGGAAAAAAATTAAGACTGAACCTGACTTCCATACCAAAGACTGTGTATGTGCTAGTAAGTGAAATCAGCATCCAAATTATTTCATCTTTCCTGCATCAGAAACTTTCTGTAATGTTATCAGATGGACTTCTGAGTAGGTATAACAAAGCAATGACACATTTTGCACAACTGCTTCTTTGAGTTTCCTAACACTTGCAGATAATGCACATTAAGATCCTGAAAAGCCAAGAAACATCCTAGATTCTTGAAATAGAAATGTCATTCTCCGCAGTAGAGGGCAGTTTAGCAACACCAGGTTGCATATGATAAAATTCTAGTGCGGAGAAACCATTCTGCCTGAAGCAGCATGATCAAAATCCTTTACTTCAAGATCTTGGTAACAGTGTGTTTGAGGAGGAAAGAGAAAGTCTGCTGAAAGTGCAACACTTCAGTTATGTGAAGATTCATGGGCAGCATTAGATACTCTGTTCATCTCCCACGCTAAGCTCCTTACCCTCTTCTTAAAATACAATTTACATCCTAATTACCAAGAAAACACCATAGCCTCAGTCATCTTCACTTGAAGTACAAACACATCTTCTTACCTGTTTGCTCCCCCGGGCTGCTCACGGGCACCCAGAAAGGAGCGGATGTTGCTTTGCCTGGTGGACACCTCTACGAGCTCCGGCCCTCTGATACGTTCTAGGAAAGAATCAGGCCTTTGGTCTTCATGGTGCAAGTGCCTTGTGGCCCACGACCTTACAGATAAGACAAATCGTGACAGCCTGCATGGAACACACATACAAAATCGACTGAGCCAGACAGGAACATAAGATGGCTTAAAACATCCCCACAAACACCAGCCCAGGAGGATTTTTCTCCACGTCTCCACCTGCTATGAAATTAAACTTGATAGACTTTAATGTGTGAACCCAGTCACTTGCCACAATTTCATAGATCACCTTCTGCAGTGGATCAGGAAAATACCTCACACTTAAGTTCCTATTCTACTGTATCAGCTCCGATGGAGCAACAGAATATTCTTGCTGAGTGGGGGGCTTTACATCTCAAAGTGAGATACTCACTGAAGTCCATCAGATGCAGTTGTCTTAGATCCTTGAGAATTTCCATTCAAGAGTCATGTTACGTTACTGTAACATTTAAATTGCTAGGCATTCGTGTTTACATCACAAACTTCCTGGTATATTCAGAGCATACATAACTGTAGCTACACACACACGTAATTCAAACTATTCTGAAAAAGGGTAAAGGAAACTATAAACAAAGATTAAAAAGCAAGTTCTCAGTATGAATTTATATATTCCTGTGCTTTAGTTTTACACAAAACACACACCTATAATCTTTTTTCATCTAAACTCAACTTATTGCAGACTTTGTAATCTACATCTGGCGGTGTCATTATCTGACAACTGAACAGGGGAATAAAAGTTTATTCTCCACTATCCAAAAGGCTGAAGTGTAAACAACACTCTTTAAACAACCCTAGTTTTAAAATAATTTTTTTCTTTGCTCTTTGAAATACACTATGCTTAAACTGACTGTGGTCTGGGTTGTGTGTAACAATGGTATCTGAAGGCAGAGCCCTGCAGTCTCAGATGCAAAGCAGACACAAAAAGGTTTTGAAGCTCCATTTCAGGTTTAAGTGCCAGTAATATAAAGAATTTAAGACAATGGTTGGCTTCAATTTTGCTGGCTAAGGCTCCAAATCCATTATAAACATAACTGGATTCTAAAAACTGAGAGAAATTCTTGCACTCAAAACACAAGATCCCTTTTCTTCTCCCTTGTCAGAGCCATCTACCAAAAGGAAACAATCATTATGTTTTATTTGATAGGAAACAAACATTGCATCAGCTATCAGCCAGAACCAAACACTTACCCATTTATTTTACAGTCTGGCCTCACTTCATGCGTTTCTCCAGCATGCAATGTACTTTCAGATACAATTATGCAAAAATATTTTTTTTTATATTTGACAAATTTGTTTGGGCTTATTCAGCCTCTCTCAGATTCCAAGATTTTTATAGGCAAAAAGTAAGTGATGAATCAAGGTCAAATGCATCTTTAGACTTTCTTCAGCTGGACTCCATCCCTTTTCTTTGGAAAGCAACGGCTCTTCTTTCTTTGCCTCTGAATTGTGACCAGTCTCTTTCAGCAAATTGAACTTAATACTGGCAATTATATTAGTTAGTATGTTACCTTGCCATTGTTCCCCTGCCGGTGAAGGAGCTCGCCTGAGATTCAGGTACATGTCTTCCCTCCACAGAAATGACTCCCTGCAGTTCTGAGGATGCATCCTCATACAGTGAATGGGTTCTGCAAAAACAGGTCGGTTTTTTTAAGAATTCCATGCAGCCTTCACCAGACTTCCCCCCACCTGGTTCTCTCCACCACTGCATCAGGAAACAGTCCAGCAAATTGTCCTCTCCCTAGTAATAGAGCATATATTTGGTAACCATATTGCTAAGCCCATGTTCCTATTTTTCTGGAGCCATCCAATATGAACTGAAGTCAGTGGAGGTTCTGCCATACATTCCAACAAGCTCAGAAGCTAAAGACTACTTATTAGCACTTAAAAAGTCAGCATTTGAGAAAAATAGATGAAATTTCAGTCTCATCTTCCAGTAATGGAATTTTGAAATTGACTTCACTGGAACCTGAACTTTATGAAGGTTCACTCCAGATTTTTTTTTTTTATAGTACTTCTCAGTTTTCTCTGTGTTTTTCAGTTTTTAGTATTCACTTTTACATGACTTTGTTACGTGCATTAAGGATCATTTTCCCCCCCTTTGTAATGTAAACAAGAACTCTCACATGAGTCTGTTAATCTCTATTGCCAGGAAAACACTGACTAAGATGATACTTGCAGTATCTTTGTAGGAACTGGCAACAGCATTTTGAATGCCCACAAGAGGATAATTAGCAGCTCAAGTTTATGTGCACTCACAGCTCAGAAACTAACAAACAAAGTATTAAAATTTTATTATTTCTACCCAAAGAACAATGCTAAAATAGATCCTGACAGTCCCAGGATTCTCAACTTAACTGTTTTCTACTTCTCTTCCAATAACTAAACACCAGGAGATACTGCTCGGTAGTGAAAAACTTTTATAATATAGTTTATGTTTCCAGTGCTGAGAATATTGTGGTTGCCAAAGTTAACGTCCTTCTAAGGGACAGTGAACAAACTCATGGAACAGACATTCATCACAGATTACCAGATACATAGAGCCCACATTCAGCCCAAAAACTCTCTTGAGCTGAATGCTGGGAGAAAGTAAAGTTTGTCCACCTTTTTTACTGTTTCCTGGAGAAACTGCCTATAGACCTGCTGGAGAAAGGATACTGGACTAGTTAGTGTTTTAGACTGCACTACCATGCCTGGTTTTACAGAATAATATACATTTTATGTGATCTTAGCAATAAATTCCAATAATGCAGTGCCTAATAAGTATCTAAGTTCCCATACAGCCAATGGCCATCTCAGGGCTTGATTCAGCTGCTTCAGAGTAGGAGTCTGGTACCATTTGGAATACCTCAGAATGCTTTATTGGACCTCTCCAGAGCACACAGGTGTCTCCTCACATCCACTAGCACCAGCTAAATACTTCAAATACTCTATGGGATCTCAAATAGCATTAGATGCCTATTTTAGGCAACTAAATACCTCTCATAATCAAGAGAGCTAAAGAAGCCTGAGGAGTTATTGAATTTCATGGTAAGCTGAGGAGTTCCCTGGGTGCTGCTGACCATCAGAACTGACTACATCTTCACTCAGGACAGCAGCAACGTAGGCACCTACTCACATAGACACTGAAATGCAGATGTCTGCAGGGCACAGCCAAATCCTACTTCCAGCTTTTGGATAGCCAACCTGTGTCTATAAGCTAATGTGCTGCATCTCCTATTTGAGCTGTTTCTATACAGAGGCTGGGTTTTAAAAAAGGAGATTCATTTATTTGGGGTTTTTTTTATTTTTATTTTTGTTTTAACAAAATGAACCGACTTTATAACACACTACAGAGTAAGAATGTGAGCACAAGAATTACTGCAGCATAAATGAGCACAGCATTTTAAAGATCAGTAGCAGTTTTCTGTTAACTATTGCAATGAACGCTTTTTCTTGGTAATACCTCATTTCACAGCAGAAAAGTGCTTAAGCACATCCGTAGCATTAGGCATAAATTTAACACCCACTGACTTTAATGAGAACTGAGTAATGTGTTTAATTGCTTTGTTGAACTATTGCCAACAGGAACGGGAGGAAGGTAAAGACAAAGAAGAAATGCTGTTACTCCAGAAAATGTGGTGCTTTTCTCCCAGTGTCTGTAGTTGCATATTTTGATACAAGATAGAGAAGAGCTAAAATTCTGGTTGGTTTCTATCTTTTGTAACACACGTATTCTAAAGCAAATATGAATTTAAAAAAAAAAAGCATACAGCAAAATTTTTGAATGGTGTTACAAAGATATTGTATGTATTTACTAGCAATCATTTCAACTATCCAAAACTCCTAAATATGAGATCTCTTTTACAGAGCAAGACTGTATCTTTTTACTCATCTATGAAGTCCTCCAATTAATGCTGATGATATCAAACTTTCCTTTAAATAAATGCCTCTTCAAGACCATCACCATGATGATAAAGTGCAATTCATAATTCAGTTCCTCTATCTGTCAAAGTCATTGCCTCTGAAATTGCAGATGACCGCGGGGATTTAATTCTACATTTAAACCTTGATAACCCCACTCTCACATCCCGGCCAGTAATTCCATTCTGTGAGCTGCCAATCACTGACATCTGCTACAAATAGCACATTTTTAAAAAGGAGAGGAAGAGGCTCATTTCGATCTGTGTTTTCACTTTTTCTAAGACATCACTCTTAATGGAGAGAAAAGGACAGGGTTCTTGTAAATCTCCCTAAGGAGACCATGGGGTAGTGTAACTATACCAAGCAAGCCTTACTGTGCAGAACAAATCAGCTCCATGTTCACTGCTGTAGGTACACCTATGTGACAGAAGGTATCGTGGAAGCAAAGCAAGAAGAAGAAAAGGACCAAATCAAGCAGAGAATCCATAGTAGCTGCTAGGGATATGCAATCCAAAAGCCACCATAATGCAGGGAGTCCTATCAGCCCATCAGGATTCTGGGTGCTCTAGTCTGGGTATGCATTTGAACAGCAAGAGACAGTCTGACAAGGTCCCCATAGAGGAGGCGGTTGGCCGTAAACAAGCCAAAAGCAGAAAACTTTTTCCAGCCTTTACAGATGCTATGGATCATTGGACATCTTTCTGCAGGCCCAGCAGGCTTTGCCCAGTCTAGAGGAATGACTGGTACTGTGCAAAAGGTAAGTGCAAGCTCACTGGCATGTTTCAAACAGCCACTTTAAAACTATCAAAACTAGAGAAAGGTAAATGTAAAGAAACTATTACATTTCCTCTGTACAGTGAGAGACTCTGAAAATCCAGTACAAAATGCTGATATTCTTTACACACTACAAATTTTGCCTGTCACAGGAACTAGGCAATTTGCAGAGGCTACTTTTTAAAAAAATTCCCAAGGCTTTTCACTGCATGGTGCTGGAAGGATCTTTTTTTTCCACCAAATCCTACATACTCTCTCGGAAGCACAGACCCTGCTCCCTGTGTGTTGACTTGAGAAAGAGGTTTCTCTTTAATGAGTCAGTGTAATTCCCACTGATGTGAAAATGGGCTTTATTCCTGAGGTGATATAGCTCCTGGTTCCAAAACTGTAAGCCATGACAACCTCCCTATGTCAGTCTCTTCTGTATTTAGGGTATATGGGGTTCAGTTAAGTGCACTGGGTCAACAATCTCACGTCACAATATTCCCATAATTCTAGCTCCCATTCCTGGAGATACAGGAGTTCTACAAATTATGCAGCAATCTGTCCTCCTGACCGCAATGAAAGGAAAATGTTACCTGATATAGCCATTTTCAATCCTTTCGATATCCTCATCAGTAGTTCTGACAGACAGGCTGTGCGTACCAGGGTAGGAGTGCTGGGTGTTGATTTTTGCCATTTTGCTTTACATATCAACATCTAAATGACAGCTGAAATGGGAAAAAAAATATGAAGGCTGCAAAAGGAATGCATTCCGTACTTAAAAAGAGTTCTTTATTGAAACAGTGGAACAGCAAAAAGCAATTTCAACCACTTGAAGAACAGTCAGTGATATTTACACACACATATGACATGTGTTTCCTGATTTATTCGCAGTGGACAGAAAAAAAAGTGTTAGTAACAGTCTAACAAAGATTCATCATGACCAAAAAAAAGGTTACATGATACTATATTCTTTTAGTCTCTGGGCTTTATGGATACCTACACTGTCATACCTATTATCCATAGTGAAATTGCATTTAAAATATCATTAAAAGAAGGTTAGTAAGGAAGTCAACCAAAAAAAGCCAGATAACACATGTGCTAGGACTACCCATTCCACTTCACCTTAATTCCCTTGTCCTAATTTTATCTATTTTATCATCAAGCTTTTTATTCCAAAAATCCATATTAACCAAGCACATAATTAATGACATTCACCCCTCAGCTTATTATAGGCCATGCTATAGTTCTACATTATTAAAACTCTGCACTAAACACACATTAGGGGGTTTTATTATCCTGCTTCAAAACAGTCTCTGTTAAGATATTTATCAGCTCATCTCCTACTAGTTTTAGGAAATTTATCTGAATTCCTTTCCAGATTTGACCTTCAATGCCTTTCCAAATTCATATCACATCTACCACTTGCAAAACGAGTTTTAAGGCTCAAGACAAGTGTCTTACAAATGAGGGACTGAAAGACTTTCAGTGAAAGCTTTGAATTTTTAAAAAAGAAAAATACAAGTTTTGAAACTCCATTTAGGAACCTTTTTTGTTTGAAATATGACTAGAATGAAATTCTCTCAGGATCAGTCAATTCCCTCAGACTAGGCAGTGTCCATTTTTCACCTGTAATCCTCTGTCTTACTGACCACACAACATTCACCTTTAACAGCAAATGAAATACAGATCTTTCAGAAACTAACTCTCTGACCTGAATTATTCCTGGAGCAAAGCTCACTATCCATAATTAGAATGTTATGCACTCACTTTCTTAAAAACCAGATACCTGACTTACCTCCACTCAATTCCCAGAAAATTAAAGAAAATAATGTACAATTTTTTTAGTTATTTAATATGTTTTGATTTTTTTTTTCATCCAGAAATAATGAAATTACTCTAGAAACAGCCTTGGGCATCACTTAATATCCAAAAATTTTATTAGTATTTCCCATTACTAATTTTGCCTTTGTGTAAAGCAGTTAATGTCTAACTGTGTCTCACCTTAAACTGAGCCTTGTTCATGATGATTAACTGATGTTCTACTGGGGAAAAAAATGGGCATTTTTATTACATATTGATATTAAAAAAATTAATTCTTTCAACCCACTCTCAGATTGGAATGTTCACTCAAAAGAATTAACTTCTAAAGTACAGATAATTATGCTAAAAACATAACTCAGAGTTTTAAAAGCTTGATGGTGGGAAGAATTATTCATAAGATAAATAACAAAGCATTAACCTTTTTCCTAAAGATGTAATTTCAGCACAAATTTAGTACTGAGTTAAGTTCTTGACTAGTTCTGACACTTAACAGTTACATTTATCAGTTCTGGTGATTCAAAATCGGATTAATGTCTGCCTACAGCAGTTCTTAAAAACAAGGGTCACCTGGTTTATAATCTCCAACAAAGTAAGTAACTCTGTTAAAACAAGAAATGCATGAGCTAATAAAACCCTTCTGAAGTCTTGGGAGTATGTATATAATTTGCTACCAACATCATGTATTCCTTCACTGAGAAGACACATAGCTTATGAAACTGGAGATCAGTGAACGGTGCCTTTCTATGTTTCAAATGCTGTAGATGAGGCATTTGCATTTCCAGATGCATCAGTTCCCAGAAGTTTGGTTAAAAAACATTAAGTACAGTATTTCTTTAAACTTAAAAGCGAAATGGCTGAAATTGTGTATTACTAGTCTGGAATTAAACACTTTTAATAGATACTGGAGTTAGATATTCCAAATCTCCTGAAAGGCTTGAGTGTGCCAGTGGAGCACTGAATACAGGAAACCTTATTTAGACTTCCAAAGGCTATGTCACTAATGAAGAAAAAACAAGTGATAGGATATGAAGCCAAACACTATTTTGGATTAAAAAAATGAGAAGGTAGAAAGCAAGAACAGGATTCAATAGTTACCTTCAACAGTATTCCTCAGGGCTCTGTAGGAAAACCTATTGTTAATGACACTGATGAAAAGAAGAAGCGGTGATACAATAAGATCTCAGGATGGCAAAAAATTCTATAGGCAAGAGAAACAAAAGGAGATCCGTCAGATCTTTCAGGGAACCTCCGGGTGGCCCACATCAACCTCAGCAATTTCTCAATCTCAAGACAAGTGATGTGCAACACAGGCAAATGGAAATCCATTAATACAGGTGAAAAGCATGTAAGCTACTGCCCCACATGCTTCCAAATGAACCATATGCTCTCAGAAAGGGAACCTGGAAGGGTAGGATTTAATAGGTAGTATATTGGATTAAATATTAGGAAGAAATTCTTCACTGTGATGGTGTTGAAACACTGGACCATGTTGCCCAGAGAAGCTGTGGATGCCACATCCCTGCAAGTGTTCAAAGCCAGGTTGGACAGGGCTTTGAGCAACCTGGTCTAGCAGAAGGGGAGCTGAAGCTACATGGCCCTTTTGGTCCCTTCCAGCCCAAACCATTTTATGAACTTACGACGTAGGTACAGCTCAGTGAAACAGCGTGCTCACTGCAGGACAGGCTTGCTGACACAACAACTGACAATGTATACATGGAACGTGTCAATGACACAAAAAACACTGAAACTGCTCCATGAAACAACAGTGCGGACTTACCTGGAACACTTTAAGTCCTTCTCTTACGCAGAAAGATAAAGCAAGAATAGCAGCATGGCAAGAATGATTGAGGACATAAAAAAGAGAGAGAAAGAAAAAAGGGGCTTGCTCAACCTAGGAAGTGAAGACTAAAACATTATAAATTTAAAATGTGTAGGTAAAATTTCAGCTCATTTCAGATCCCTTACAGTAATTTCAACTGTAAAATTCACATTCAATATACAGTGTGATCTGAACTCTTATTCTGCACTATACTGGAGGAAAAGAGGGGGGAAAAATTTCACAGAAATACAACTCTACTATTAATCAAAAAAATACATTAATATATTTTTGCAAGGAGGTAGAAGAGTGGATGAGTGTATGTTACATGTGCCCAGCTGTGGTAGAGAGAGAATGAACGCAGAACTGATAGAAATAAACAGTGCAGTAATTTGGGTACAGTGAAGGTGCTGAGACCTCCTGAAGCAACTTGGTTTGGCACTGCATAAAGCAGTTTGGCACTGCATAAAATTCTGACAAATGACTGGCTACCCAATAAAGGAGAAATATTTGTTCCTTCCAGGCCTCTAAGGACCCTAATGATAAATGTGTTTAATAGTCTGGGGAAGAGATTGGGCTTTCAACCTTGGATCCAAAATATGGCAAACAACCTACTAGGGAGGGGCTTAACAGGAGTCAGCCAGCAGGAAAGTCCTGAAGAGTTGTGAGGCTCAGCAAACACCTTCTGCAGGGCCACGGAGAGACGGCTCTGACCATCTGGGACTTGCAATCCCAAAACTGCCACAAAACGCTGCCTCTTACAAGGCAGTTTTAAGAAGTGAGTAGAGCTCAGCTTCGTATTTAAAACCACAATTGTTAGGGTAGGATGGTGGGTTGGCCTTGGCTGGCTGCCAGATGCCCACCCAGCTGCTATTGCACTTCCCCTCCTCAGCAGCCCAGGAGGAGAAAGTAAAATGAGAACGCTCAAGAAAAAAAACAGGAAGAAAAATTTCATTGGAAGACCAATTGTCATCCCAGGCAAAAAGGGCTCAGATTTGGGGAAAACTCAATTTATTGCAAATTAAAATAGAGGTGGATGGTCAGAAACAAAGACAAAACACTCTACCACTCATTTTTCCCCAGATTCAACTTCATCCCTATATTCCCAGCTCCTCCAGCTCCTCTACCCTACCCAGCAGCACAAGGGGTGGGGAATGGGAGGCTGCAGTCAGTCCATAATGCTTCCTCCCTGCCACTGCCTCCTCATGCTGTGCCCCTGACCCAGTGTGGGTCCTTATTGCAGGATGCAGTCCTTCACAAACTGCTCCAATCCATAGGCTGCAGTCCTGCAGGATAAACCTGTTCCAGCGTGGGTCCTCCACAGACCACAGTTCTTGTCAGGAGAACCTGTTCCTGCATAGGCTCCTCTTCACTGGCTACAGTCTGCTTCAGGAAATACCTGGCTCCACCAAAGGGTCCTCCACAGTGGATATCTGCTCCATCATGGTCCCCTCCAAGAGCTGCAGGGGAATCTCTGCCCCAGTGCCCAGAACACCACCTCTGCTTCTTCTCTGACCTTGGTTTCTGCAGAAGTGGTTTTCATCCTTTTTTTCCCCTCAGTCCCCACACACCGCATTTGTGGCATCCTACTTTTTCTTAAATGCTTTTTCCCTAAAGTGACACCATCTTGGCCACAGGGGATGAGTTGGAACTGGCTGGAGCCGTCTGTGTCCAGGACAGGCAGCCCTGGCTGCTGTACAAAGGGCCCCACAGCCCTGCCAGGTCCTGGGCACTGCATCCACCCCACACTGGTATCTGCCTTTCATAAAAAATTATCTCCTACCTGGGAAATACACTCTCTACTCTGAATATTTAAAGCCAGTAATTACACTGAGGGTAAAACTTGGTTACCTAAAGGCTGACAAGTCTGTAAATCCATGTTAGGCACTTAGAATAGGTATTCAGCTCACCAGTGATTTAACCAGAGAAACAGATGGACAGACAGACACATAGTCCTCTGAGCCTCAGTCTAGTAACCCAGCAAAATAAAACTTGAATTCCTCCTGGCTCTTGAAAGATCGACATCTTTACCAATGCCTCAAGCAGAATTTTAACATGCTTTCTCACCTAGACTTTCCTTCCTTGCTACCAAATGTACTTACCTGAAAGAGACGAAGAATGATTCCACACTCAAGAATATTGCTTTTCAGTGCCTAAATCACTGAGACTGAAACTACAGCTAAACGAGACAGATGTATCATCCTACTAAAAATGTAATAAATTCTATACATTAGTGGTAGCACTCCCTACTTGAAATGCAAACGTTCATGCTCTTGTATCCTCTTCCTTTTGGATTCAATAGCAACTGAGGTTTTGTGTCCAACTATTTTAAATGCACTGTCTGGTACAAAAGAAGTATTTTTAACAAGACAGACAGCTGTTTGACAACAAATATGAGTTCAAGTAACATACAAAAATTTCAGATTCACATAAGTATTTCCTAATTTTGAAAATCAGGTTCTACTTATCTCTTTAGAACTACATCATTAGAGCTACGAAGGCTGCGGTATCTAAATTTTAGGAGCTCTGCCATGCCTAAAGAAGGCATGCAGAAATGCAGGTAAGCAGGAATAAGGCACTAAGAAGGAAGCTACATATGCAAAATGACTGAAGCTAAACTGGGATACTGAGAATAATTGGGCTTCTAACTCCAGGCCAAAAGGAGTGGAACCCAACTCACAGCCATAACTCGCCTCCTTCTCAAGTCGATTCACCTGTTGGCAGCAAATTGCTTTGTGCTGAGCAGCTGCACCTCAAAAATTAGAAACCTTTCAAGTGTGCTTCAAATTAAGCAAGCCAAATCCAGTTTTCCTCCTTTTTCCAGAGCCTGCTACCAGTAGATTATGGGATACACATAACTTTCTCATAGGTTTTCAGTGCTCTGAGAACACATATGGCAGCAGGACTATCTGTTTTCAGCACCCACTGCAATCTGAACACAGTCAAGGCCTCTGAGCAGCTTCGTGGGCTGGGTTTCAGACAATTTTGCACCTTTTCAGCAGGACAAAAACCCAACACACAGGCACACTTTAATATTACAAATTATAACAGATTTAGGAAGTTGATAGCTATCAGCTAAGCCACCAAAGTGAGCTCTACAGCCTGTCAAACATCTGTGAAGGAGCTTTGAATTACCGTAATCTCCCTCCCAAGAGCATTGAGAGTTCATGTGTGGGCTACTCTAGCAGTTCCCTTTTGGGGCAGAATATGTCAACTCACCCTAACTTAATTCAAAATTGTTAACCAACCAAGAATTAATACGTCTGATACAAAGTAAATACAGTTATTTATCAGATGATAATGACAGATCAAGCCATTTATACACCACTTAGTATTCTTAAAGCTTATTTATTTAGAGTAAAAGGACTACAGAAAGAAAATATAGCAGAACTCAAATTCTGAATTTCAAATTCAGAATTCAAATAGCTTTTCAAGGTGAAATATGTATCACCATCACAAACTAAAAGAGGACTTTACATGAAATTTTGTAATTGATCCTAGGTGTTTGTGTAGCTGTTAAAATACTGTTGCTCTTGAAGCTTTCAGCATTTTATTTATTGCTATGGAAGCAGTGATAAGCTGCATGGGATCATTTACATCATTTTAGTTAAGACACGTTCCAAATCCTCACACAGCCTTTCAGGTTCAACCCTGATAAGTCTTTGGGATTTATTCTGGGATTTGACCTCCACCTACATGATCCTTGTTATATCACTTGCTAACAGTTGTAGCTCAGCTGTGCATTATGTATCTTGTGTATGCTACCTGTGACAGGCTGCAGCTCCAATGATTCACCTGTACTGGCAACAAATGCACCTCAAAGGCTGGACACTGGAGCTTTCAAGTAACTACTTAGATTTGATTTGAAGAGAAGGCACAACCTTTTCTTCAATGATTTGGAGGTTTTTAAATTCACCTGCAGATTGGACTCTGGCACACTCTTACAGAAATCAGCTTTGTATGAAGGCTATTAGATCAAGCCCAAGGAGTTGAAAAAACAACCAGCAGTACCATCTTACCCTCAGGACTTCATTACAGTTTAAATCAACAACTCTTAAATTCTAGGACCTCTTTTAAAAGCAGACTTTGCAAAATTTATTATTCTCTGCTACATCCTATTGCATTTTCTACAGTCTATGAGCACTGACGTCTCCTGAGAATGCACATAATTTATATGCATAGCCTAGCAGCCTCAGTACCGAAGATGTCAAATACTCTACCTTTCACAGGTACTTTGGATCTGCATGCACTTCACAAAGCACTGCATTTTTCATGTACGTATAATTTATAGTTTTAGAATGAAATGCACATGATTACCTTTGATCTATTTGATGGCTGAGTCTCTGGCACCTTGTAATACCAAAATAATCATTTAAATAAATTGAATTATTTGGACTGAGTTTCCCTTCTGTAACTATGAACTATTAGCAATACAGTTCAATTTTCTAAGATTTACTAAAATTTTCTGCAGACCATTTTCTGTGGATGAATTATTTTTTAGATTGGAAACTTTTCAGGAGAAACTAGCTGTGGATATTGAATTTAACACTGTAAATTAAAATACAGTAAATTAAAAATTACAGCTGACTGGACAACCAAGTCACATCGTGTTGTTTCTGTTGCCAGTATGGTGCACGTATCCGTGTTTCTATACAGCAAATAAGCCCTGAGCAAGGCTTCTTTAGCCACTGTTTAAAATTCACCAGTTCTGCCAATATATCAAGGTAACTCTTAAAAGTGAACGTAGCAGAGGCATGAATACAGCATGAGCACAGCAGGTTTACACTCCTGAATGTGTGCCTACAAAATAAATATGAATATTCTCATGCGTGCACGTGCGTACACGTGAATGTCACCCACTTAAATTCCCTCCTGCCCACTTTATGTAAATTATCGGAGCCATCCCATTTGGCTGGGGAAGGGAAGCACGAGAGGTAAATCGTGTCACGTTTCACAAGCAGCAACGAGGCATCCTACCGAAGAGGATTTAAGAGATGCTAATGAAAGGAGATGGCAACGTCGGAGAAGGCTGCAGGACAACGTGCTGAACCGAAATGACTGAGCTTGGGTGCAAATTGGATGACAAAGGCTGGGATACATAGAAGGCAAAGCTGAGAGATGCTGATATGAAGGATGACGTATAATTTTTTAAAGCTGATGTGTTCTTCCCTCAAGTCATTCACTACTTGTTTACCATGATTACCCTCGCTGATTCGACATCCTGACAGTCCCATTATCATCTGCAATATGTATTTTTCTAATCAGATGGTTTTAGCATGCGTACTCAAAGAAAACAACATGAAAAATACCAGAGAAAAAAAACCGACTGTGCTGACCAAAGACAGAGTTATGCTATTTCAAAACCTGTAACATCTGAAACCACACTTTACCCAGTTGTAGCAAAGAAAATTACAGATTTTAAATACAACAATCCTCTAATTATTTGCTTTGAATGCAACAGCTGCGAATCTGGAAAACAAAATATAGCTAAACCAGGTAGATCAACAGGTAACAACATTTACATTTAACATTATTTCTTCAGAGATCTAAAGTAATGTTCAGGTCATTTTTCCTTGTCTTCTTTTGACTTTTTCCTCTTGGCAAATGAGGGGACCTTGCATTAGAGAAAGACACTGATCATAGTTATTATTGTATCTTGCACATTCTTAGGAAGACTGCGGCCTGGATTACACTACCGGAGTTTTGCAAACGATGTCATATTGCTAGAACCAAGGTCAGTTTATCGGAAGCACCAGGAATCACTGGAAAATTATTCCCTTTCAGTGCTTGTAGTATTTGCTAGCATTTTCTTTATATAGGGTTTGACAGCCTCATGCTTACACCACAGGCACCAGACAGTGGGGAAGTTAAGAGACACACGGATGAAGCTAGTAAAATTAAGCCTCAGTCAACAGGAGTGGAGTAAGTCCCCTCAGCCCCACTTCTGCTCAGATTTGCGCCCTCAATTCAGTTTAATTGTAAGTACAGAGATCTGTGCATCGATTCATCAAATTAACACTTTTCTTTAAATAAATAAACAAAGTTTACGTTTCCATTTCAAGCTTTTGAGCTAAGGCTTGGAGTTGAACTCTGATGCAGGACGTGATGTTCCTCTCCCGGGCATGACAGAAAGAGAGGCTGACTGCCTCCTGCTTCAGACTCACCTGCCCACGCTTTCCCCCACAGCATCCGAACTCTGGCGCTCCGTCGGTCCGCCTGTCTGGATGCGGGGCCCCGCGGCGTTCTCCCCGAGCGCGGTGCGGGCAGCGTTGCCCGTGGCCGGCCCGGACGCGCTCCGGCCGCGCCGGGAGCCCCGGCAGNGAGTTGTTGCTTCTGAGTGTTTACTTTGCAGCTCCATGGGCCACCTGGGCATGGCTAGGCAGAGCCACCTCCTGGCAGGACAGGAAGGAAAGCTCCCGATCTGCTGGCCCAGCACTTGCCACTTGGCACAAACATTTGGCCACTATCAGTGACATGCCCCCAGCCTGTAGCCTGAGAGAGCAGGGTTACAGCTCAGTACCCAGCTCTTCCCACCCACAAAGGGTATATCTGTGCCTCCCAGCAGCTGTTTTGTATTTAAAGTGGGGGTGCTAACACTCCCCGGGGCCCGCGGCGGCCGCTGTCCCCCGTGCGGGGCGGAGCCGTGCCCGGGTGGGCGCTCACCCCTCCTCGCCGGGGCGGGGGCCGCGGCCCCAGCGCCCCTGGGCCGGGCAGGCTCGGGCAGCCGCCATCCTTCTCCTGCTGCGCATCAGCCGCCGCCCCCGGTCCGCGCCGCCGGGAGAGCCCGGGCCGAGCGGGGAGACTCGGCGGCGTTCCCGGCCGCGCTCGGGAGGAGAGCTCGGGGCCGACAGGGAGAGCAGGCTCCCCGCCGCCCTCCCCTCGCACACAGCGCCCGCGGCGCCTTCATCTGCCGCCGGCGGAGGGGCCGGAGGCAGCGGGGATGCTCGGGAAGGCGGGTGGGGACGTGCCGCTGCCAGCTGGAAGCGCGTCCCCCTCGGCAGCCGTCGGGGAGCGGATTTCCCGGGCCTCTGCCCCGCCGTCCCTGCGCGTCCCGCCCGAGGAGAACCGCGAGGGGATGGTACACCACAGCAGCTCCCAGCACTGCTGCTGGGGCCGACGCCCTCTCCATCACGAGGGGCGCTTCTCCTCGGGGTACCGATGAATAGGTTTCTTCTTCAGCTCTCTGACTGACCCTCGCTCCCTGACCTCCTTGAGGGTGCTGACCCTAATTTTTCTGTGCTGAAGCTCCCTCAAGGCTTTCACACTCCTCCGAACTCCACCTGTTCAGTTCTGATTCTGCTTTTCAAAGGGTTGAGAAGAGCTGGAAACAAAGAGTGTGTATGATTCATAAAATGATTCTTCAGATGGGAAATGTCAGCAGAAGCCATGTCATTCCTAACTGAAAGGCTGCTGCACTTTGCTGCATGTCAGCTGAGGTAGATTGAACACAAAGGGACCTTAGAAATGCATTCTAAGTGCTCGGGTTGTTTTACATGAGAAAGATGAACCATATCACACAACAAGGACTGAAGAGAAGAAAGGCCATGGCTAAAACTCTTAAAACCCCATCAGAAACTCGAGGTTTAACTACAGCTGTCACACCAGGCTTCAGAGTAGCAGGGTTTTTGAGGATCGGAGTAGAAACCTTAGGCAGAAAGGCAGAAGGCAGAAAGTATTTGAAGAGCACCATGTCCTTTCCTGCTGGACTGACCCCTCAGGAGTACTCCAGGCAGCATTTTGGAAGCACTGGTACCGCAGCTAACCAACCAGGTGTGCACCAAGTGCCAAGCTGCTGTTGTCCCTCCAAAAGCTCAAGCACTCGTTGCACCTCCCAGGTGTTACACGTAAGTACACGCCCCTTGCAGGTCCTGGCTTCCTACTTAGACAAGGTCTAGTTGTACACCTTGCCCTTGTGTTCTGGGTGCTACATGAAGGAAACCTGTGAATGGAAGCCAGGAAAAAGCTGTGAGGGCTTCCAGAAAGTCCCAGATATGGACAGTAAGGTAATCAGGCTGAATCAACAAAAATGAATGTCCACATCCAGAATGGCATCACTTTCCAAAGTCTGTCATTGCATTCAGTGGTACTGGTGCAAGAAATTCTGGAGAAAAGACTATGTTAAAGTTGTAATACATCTTCACAGTACCTCAAAACCTGTTGCCTAGGAATTGAAGATGACAGGGAAAAAACCAAACCTCTTTCCTTTTCCATTTTCTTAGTTGTTAGGTAGAAATTAACACATTTTTATTCAGGGAACAAATACTGCTTCTTTCCAACATTTTCACAATTTCTGTGAAATTTTCTTTCCAAGTTTAGTTCTTGCTTCGTTTGTGCAATCATTAAGCCAGTCCCCTGATAACCATCAACAAGTAGGTTCAACCTGATGACAGCTGCAAGATGCCATCCATCAAAATTATTATGCTCATCAAGGCACTACTGATGATTTATCTCAGTGGCCTAAAGTTATTGGTCTCAGATAGACACCTCTTTAAAACACAACCATGAATTACCATGTCTAATTTCAACAAAGTATTTTTCAGTTTTATAGGCAAATTAAAGATTAATTTTTTTCCCAGATGTCTGCAATTAAGGAAAGTATCCATGATAGTTTGTGATTGGAAATTATAATTAATAAGAAAAGGAAAATCTGGAGTTCCAGCACCTCGAATTAGAAAAGAGGGGGAGAAGAAAAAGAAAGGAAAAGCAACTCCTTATGTTAAGTCTTTCATACCTTGGTCCTCAGCTACCTGGTTATTAAACACAGTCTTCTGTGTCATAGCTTGTTTTCTCTTTATTCTTTTCCAGCTTATTTTCAGCTTCTAAGTGAAACTCCTCTGCAGCTGTTGGGGGTTGACCCAGGCTGGACATCAGATGCCCACATGAGTGGTGCAGGGAATGGGGGCTGTGATCAGTTTATCACACGTTGCCTCTCCTGCTCCTTCCATCTTCCATCCACCCCTGCTCCAACATGGGGTCTCTCCCACAGGAGACAGTTGTCCACAAATTTCTCCAATGAGAGTCCTTCCCACAGGCTGCAGTTGTTCACGAATCACTTGCTGGAAGATAACACTGCAGTGTCCTCCTGCACCCAGCAGCACTAGACCATGTTGTAGAATGTCGGATCTGTGAGGCAAAAAGTAGATCTGAGAAGAGGATAAAGCCAGCTGGACTGTGACCTGTTCTGTAAATCTGCCCTGCTCTCTGCTGGCCTGGGCTCAGAGCACTGACCCAGAGTTCAGTTTAAATGATTTTACTGAGCTGAGTCAGACCCTGAGCTGGAAGCAGGCCTTCTGTCAGAGCTATCCTTCCACATCTTGAGGCCAATTCCTGTCATTAGTCCTCTGAGCATAAGCCCCAGTTGTTTAGTCAGCTGAGGCAGCACACCTCACAGAACAAAACACAGAGAGAGGCAGGCCCTGCAGGGAAGATGGTCAATAGCCAGAGTAGAAGTTCTACACCTAATCAACTTTTGTTGTCAAAAAGAAGTGCTTAGTGTCATTGCTAGAAATCTTCTTCTGAATCTCTTAGGTGATTGAGCTGGTTTGGGCCAAATTCAGGGAAACGTCCAAAAGGAACGTCTCCTCAAAGGAAGGCAGGTTATAGCCGCCCCTCCCCCACCAGGTTCGGGAAAGAAATATTCCTCGGAGGAATGTGAAAGAGAGAATAAAACTATTTATTTAACAAACACACAGGAAAAGAATAATAATGCTAAATAATGAAATCTCTCGCTGTGGAGAGAAAACCTGAAAGATTTGAGAGTCCTTCTGTGGGTGTGGTCTCTGTCCTCCTCGGAGCTGGGTCGGCGTGGGGCTCCCCTCCAGGCCGGTGGAAGGTCCCCCGGTGAGGTTCTGATGTTCTGGTGTTCTGAACAAGTCCAGAAGAGAAGAAAAAAAGGACCCAAAGTCCCAGAAAAAACAAGGTTTAAGTCTCCGTCTCTCCCTGAAGAAACGGAGCTGAAGAAGCTGGCTGAAAAGCAGGAAGGGTGCTTCCTCCACACTTCTCCCCACAGCAGAGAGACGCAGAGGAGTGGTGACCTTGGAGCACAGACTGCTTTGAAAAAGTTTGTCTGGCCTTTTTTTTTCTTTCTCTTCCCTCTCTTGGGCTCAGTTTAAAGGCACAGAAAGGCACAGGAATCATATCTGGGCATAGAGCGATGATAGGGGATACACATCATAAAGTCACCCCAAGACAGTGATTAATGGTAACATATGTGGTCATTAAGCACGTGTTTCAGCCTAGAGAAGAGGAAATAGAGTGGAGACCTCATCTCAGTCCACAACTTCCTCATGAGGGGAAGCAGAGCACAGGCACTGATCTCTTGTCTCTGGTGACCACCGACAGGACTCAAGGAAATGTCCTGAAATTGTGTTAAGGGAGGTTTAGGTTGGATATTAAGAAAAGATTCTTCACCCAGAGTGGCTGGGCACTGGAACAGCCTTCCCAGGGCAGTGGTTACAGCACCAAGCCTGACAGAGTTCAAGAAGTGTTTGGACAATACCCTCAGGCACATGGAGTGATTCCTGGGGCTGTCCTGTGCAGGGCCAGGAGTTAGACTTCAGCGATCCTTGTGGGTCCCTCCCATCTCAGGATATTTTACGATTCTATGTAATGATGTTTTCCAAGGAGTGAAGAAGCATCCTTTCGCTGCAGTGAACTGCAAGTTCTCAGTTGCTCTAAACTGATATAGGTCTCTGGTAATCAATGGAGTTGAACTTATTTACAGTAGTTGTGGCTTTGGCTACACAGCTCTGTTTTGAGGGATACTGACATTATTGTGATAGTTCTCTTAAGACTGCTGGGCTCAGCAATAAATAATCCAATAATCCACTGCCAGGATGCATGACAAAAGAATAAGGCTTAATAAATAAATAAGTAAATGGAGGAACATGTTATAAAATCTCATTTTCTTCAAATTGAGAAATCATAATTTCCTGTTTGCATTGTAGCTCTGCCCTGCTTCTACCGATTGTTCCACTTCAGAGAAATTAAATGAACAAACATCTTTGAAATAATTGGACTGAATTGCCAACCTGGGAAAAGCTCATTTGGTTTCCTTCCCAAGAGAAACACTGATTAGATCTGCGTTAGAAAGCCATTCTCATTTGAACAGCGTGAGTTATGATTTGGAGAGGATCTGCGGAACTGGAGCTCCACTGAACAAAACTGTGAAGTTAACACATGCAAATGCAAGACAAAAAGATTCAAAAGACAGAATAAACAGAAACAAAGAACAGAAAAATTCCAAATGAGGCATGTGAAATCCATGTCACAAGTATTTTCACAGTTTTTTGAACAGTCTGAACCTGTGAGGAACTGACTACTATAGAAAACTGAACTTGGCCAAGTTGCTTTCATAAACTAGCCCCACCAGAGCCAGGGATGTCCTGATAAATAAAAGCGAAAGGTCGCACATACCTGTTTAGTGTTCTAAGCTGTAATAGCCATGTAGTCCTAATTGTAAGCGAATGAGCTCTATTTATTTTACCTTACTCTGTACCACTGGGGTGAGGTGCAGTAACGGGGAAAGATAGGACTCTGCCGGTTTTTTGTAACCAAAATTAGTGAGCTTTTACCTGGCTTGAGTAAAAATAAATGCTGAATGCAAAGTAGCTGCTGTGTCCCTTTGAAATCAGTGAAAAGCATCCCACACATTTTGGTGTAACACGGTTGGGTCCTTGTTACATACACATAAGCCTTAGCATCCACCTAAAGCCAGTCATTATTCCAAGCAAAATCACAGTGCAAGCCATTACAGGCTGAACTATCCAAAGAACGAATGGTAACCCTCTAACACTGTTTGGTGTTCCTGCCACAGCAAATGGAGGCATTTGCATAAGAGCAGACCAGGGCATGGACAGGTGAGGAGCCTTCCCACCTGTGCCCCCAGCCAGCACTCGCTCAGCTGGAGCAGTTTTGTCCCACAGCATTTCACAGATGCCCCTGGCCCGTTCTCTGTCAGAAGGGAGGGATGGGGAGCACATGGTCACCGTCAGCAGGGACACTGGATCCTGGCCTAGGAGAGGTGTGGAAATTCCTGCTGACTGCAAGGTGAGCTGTGGGTTCACTTACCATCTTGCGTGAGTCAAACTGCCTGAGGACATGAGCTCCCTGAGCCATGCAGAAGCACTACAGACGATCAGGGAGCTGTGGAATTCCGCTGTGAATTTTCATGCTTCTCTATTTAAACAAACACGATTGCAAATGCAACCTTGTTAATGTTTCCCAGGTGGCTAGCTTCGGATGATAAGTATATACAAGAGCACTTATTTTGTTATGCTGGTTCTCAGGACAATCCTATCTCTTAGTGAAAATAAAACTACCCTCCTGTCTCTAGGGGAATTTCAGCAAAATGCTAGTCAGGCCTGAGGCACTGACAGGGAGACAGCCCAGCTCCTCCAAACAGAATAAATTGACTTTTCAAGTCACATAATGGCAGTCCATTAGCAGCAAGGGCAGGAAAGAGAGACACTTATGTGAAATATAAAATAGGGCTTAAAAGCCTTTCCCGTTGTGCTGTATGATGGCAGTCACTGCCATTGCTGGGCATCACTGGTGAGTCTGAGGAAACTCAGCTCACAGTCTGCAGCCAAATGTTGGTAATCACAGATTAAAGACATCTCTTTCATGAACTCAGAAATACCTTTACCTGGATCTAACAACAGCCTGCACAGGCACTGTGATGGACTGTCCTGAGATACAGGAGACAAATGATAAGTGGTAGATTTCTAACTGCTGTCTGTAAGCACTGTGTCAAGTTGTAAACTTAAAACTAAAGAAATCAAAGAAGTAAAAAAAGTCTATAGGAGGGCTACTGGGAGTTTGAGTGGCCAAATGCCTCATAGCAAATAGCAGCGACTTACCTCAACAACTGAGTAAAGAGGAGAAGGAAAAATCCTATCCACTTAATTTTAGGGGTTGGAACTGGATGATCTGCAAGGCCCCTTTCAATCCAAGCCTTTCTATGATTTGCCTTGGAGTCATTTTAGCCAACACCCTTCATTTCCATTTACTGCATACAAGGCTCAAGGGGGAAGATATGTCTCACTAATACTCATGTTACAGTAGTCATAAAAAGCAAGCATTTGAAAACGCGACAGAAAGTTCAATATTTCAGTAGAGTGCTGAGTTCTGCTGAGTCTTCATTTATCTGGCACTGTTAAATATCTTCCTAGGGCTTTCTGTGGAGCAGTGATTAAAGCAGGGCAGGAGCAACCCAGCGTGGCTCCCCACCTCATACAAGTTAGATAAGGCCAAGGCGAAATGCTGAAATAAGAAACGCTTTTAAAGAACAAATGTCACTGGCTGGGACAGGTGGGAACTGTTGGCTTATGAAATGGAAACAACCACAGACAAAAAAGGCAAAGACTCAAGAAATCTTTGCCAATGAGAACATTCTGTATACAGGCTTTGCTCAAACAAACAATCTGTCTGAGAGCTGGGGTCGGTGGCTGATGTGCTCCTTTGCTGATGTACCTGAATTGAGCATGTTCCTGGCTCTCACTGGAATCTTGGTGGGAGAGACAGGTTCCTAGCCAGGAGCTCTTGTCTCTCTTGGCGGGGGGAATACCTTCTTTTGTAGTGTGAGCGCCAGGCTACCTACGCCCTGTCTCCTTTCAGCTCACACACACATGGCTGCGGCATGATAACTTACCATGGACTGGCACAGCCCACCAGAGCTTACCTCAAGACAGTGAAATCATCCTGGTTTTGAGCCAGCTTGTCCTAGTTCCACACCAACAGGAGTTTTATTTCAGCAAACAAATAACATACTTGGAAGTCCTATACAATGGTCAAAGACCTTCCATAGCAGTAACTTCCAGCAAAACCTAAGTTTCAAAGTTGATACTGCCAGTGCGTGAGGGATGAGGAGGATTTATGAGGAGGAGCTGAGGGAACTGGGATTGTTTAGCCAGGAGAAGAGGAGGCTCAGGGAGGCACTTTATTGGCATCTACAGCCACTTGAAAGCAGGGTGCAATCAGGTGGGAGTCAGCCTCTTCTCCCAGGCAGCCAGTGACAGGACGAGACAAAACAGCCTCAAGATGTGCCTCCTGCCCCAAGCAGACCTGTGAAATTGCCTTGGGGGTGTTACAGCTATCTTTATGGGGCTCAAGGCAGGGGTGTCAATATGTCTTTGCCAATATCTCTGTAGCACCTATGAACGCTATCCTGTTTCTTGTCAACTTAATGTCATATTCAGAGGGACATCAAGGTGCTGTAATGCAGCACTCTGGATTAGCAGCCTGCAAAGAGATTGCAACTAATCTTCTGATGTCACTTGGAAGTCAAACGAGAAATGGCAGCACAGCTGCTATTGGGAAAAAGGATTTCCCAGAAGGGTGCCTTCTTTTCAGCACAGAGGGAATTCAGGGGAAACTCTGAGTGGCTTTCCTGAGGGCTAGAGACAGACTCAGAGAGTTTTTGGGAAAAGCTTCAGAGGCTGGCAGTAAGACAGAAGAACTCATGAGATTAACACTGCTAAAATCCTGAGTGGCTGATAAGACATAACAATGCTTACACCTTCCCCTGCACAGAGCAACAAGTAGCGGCTGATTGATGCTGGTAATGGTTAGAGGGGAGGGGATGATTTCACAGAATATATTCATTAAGATTCGCTTCCCATTTATTGCCTTACATACAAAGAATAGCCTTGAAGGACAGGTTTCATGACCTTAGCAAGCAGCATTCCTTAAGTTTATCCTTAAGCCCTTTTCTTGCCAAGGGAGGTGGGGACTGTTAGAAAGCATGATGTGCTGGGTGTTTTTACGCAGAAATGAGGAGATTAAAACTGAGCTATGGACACTTGTGTCACACTGCTCAGAGAGAGTAAGAGGAGAGAGCTGGGAAGGAGAGCTCTGCAGTTTCTTCTGCCCCTTTCATTGCCGTGCCGCTATCTTTTCTCGAGAAGAACTCAGAGTCCTTTTAGCTTTAGCACCCCTCTTTGAGTGACAAATAATATTTAATTCTAGGGCTATTTCATTTATGTTATCCTTATCCTCAAAGCATGGACTGATCAGTATAGGAACAGCTGGTGAATGGCATGTGGCTGTAATTCAGAGGTAGGTAAGCCAGATGTCTGGTTTGCATGGCAATTCTGAGTCAGATGATTCATTCACATGGACTCTTTACATACAGAAGAGGACCATCTTCTCCAAAATCTAAACCTTGAAATGTGAGCAGTCATCACTCACAAGGAAACTCCATTCAACTTTCATAACTATGTCAAAAATATAGCATAAAAAATGAGAGAAGTCAACTTCAGAAACTTCTGGTGGCTAAAGTAAAGCCCCAGCATTCAACAACATCAGATTGTGATCAGGCTGTTCTTAGCACTGCAGGAAACACAGTTATTTTCAAAAATAAATCAGAAAGTTGCATACTACATCAAAACTATTGAAAAGGTTCATTGCAGTGTGTTGCTTTTTCTGAAAGATGCACAGGGTAGGTCAGGTGACTAAGTCACTGCTGCACTCATTTCAAAGAATAATAAAACTAAAATTAGGACAATACTCTAGAAATTGCTGTACCACACCAAAGTCGGTAGTCACTTTAATTGTGGCTATGTTTTGTTTATGGATAATATACAGGAGTGAACAGTAGAGGGTGTTAGCTTAAAGGAAAACTTGAGTTCACTCTGTGGAATATGTCCTGTTTAATACAATTCACAACAAGAAAAAATCAGGTGCTGGGAAGTACAGCTATGTCTCAGTGTAAATGGCACTAGGGAACCTGTCCATCACTTCACCTCAAGAGCAAAGTAAAGGAAAAAAAATGCAAAGAAACCCCTCTAAAAATCACAGGATTTTAGAATTATTTAGGTTGGAAAAGACCTCTAAGATCATTGAGTCCAACTATTAACCTGGTACCACTAAATTGTGTCCCCAGGTGTCCCATCTACACGTCTTTTAAATTCTTCCAGGGATGGTGACTCCACCACTACCTGGGCAGCCCATTCCAGTGCTTGACAATCCTTTCAGTGAAGAAGTTTTTCCTAATGTCTAATCTGAACCTCTCCTGGTGCAGTTGGAGGCCATTTCCTCTCATTCTGTCATTTGTTACCTGGCAGAAGAGACTGCCCCCCTATTTTTATGTCATTTATGACTAATTAGTAGACTTGAATTATTTTTCAATGTAGCTTGCAGATTGGATAATTATTCTTTTGATGACTTTCTGGGTAGCAGCTCGGAAAATGTTTTCAATTAGATTTTTTTGGCATGCCTTAATATCACTAGATTTGCCTTTGTTTTCCGCGGTTTCCTAATGTCAAAACAATTTCTTCCACTCTTCACATAAATTAGGCAGATATAAATGGTAATGGATATAAATGGACAAACTTAAGCCTCTCCTGCAGTACTCACCAGAGGGAATGACTTTACTGACAGGGCTTAGTGCTATTTTAGGTGCTGTGGATTATCTCCCCCAGCATCCAGCAGCCAGACAAAATGAGTCTTTAGTAAGTCTTATATCATACATGCCAGCCTGAACCAGATGTCTTGGAGACCCTTAGACACCTCAGATAGCACTAGACTGATGTTTAGGAAGCTGGTCTTGATCTTGTTTGTTTCAATTCTGTGGGTCTGAAGAGAAAGGATATATAGAGAGATTTTTAGAACTCCTTAATTTATTTAGACTTCCTCAGGAAACATATTTGTGGCTACAGCATTCATGAGCATCACATCTAAAATCCTGCATCATGGGACTTTCCTCCCTTTCCATTCACTTAGCTGCTAAATCTGTGTCCTGGACACACACCAAGTGCTTGCATTTAGATTTCAACTCTCAGATGAAAATCGTCGTGTGTGGGTCTTACCACAAACTTAGCTACCTTTATTTTTGTACATTTCAATGTACATTTTAGTTCATAAAACCCCATGAACATCACAAATGAGACACATTTTGAAAGTATTGTACCGTTGTAAGTACCAGGTGAATATTATGGGGAATTAAGTGAAGTCATGTACATTGGTGTCCAGAGCTCCTGTAACAACAAACCCTCACAGTTATCTGGGGCCACTGCTGGGAAGAGCAAAAGGGCAGTGCCACTGAGCTCAGCATTACACAGCTTGTAAGAAGTCCAAAGCCCTTGTAGAAGTGCTTGTAGTTTAATTCAAGGGGGAAAAAAAGCCAGACGGGTATAGATATGCATGTAGGTACAATGTATAATAAAACTTTCTTTATTATTACCCACTTAGCCAGAGCCACTGCACAAGTATTCTGAATCTGTCTTTGCTGGTTTCTGTGCAGGAGTAGCCTTGTCTTTTCAGCTTCTCCCTGACTTCTTTGAAGTTAAAAAGTGTTTGCCCAAACACCTGCAAACCACATACACACAAGGTCACATTTATACAGGAAGAAAAGCTTCAGTCACTGGTGGGAGGTGAGGAATTTTGAGTTCAGTGCTTTGGCATGCTGTGAACTTCGAGGCTTTTGTAGCTGTACAGGTGATGGTCAAAACTGGTCAGACTGGTCATTTGATTGAATCGATCTCTTAAAGCAATACAAAGTGGGTAGGCTTGGAAAAGGGAGATAGAAAGGACCACAGGCTACTAGTCAGCAGCCAGTCTGTCACTGGGAAAGTTCCTCTTGATGGATCAGATACCCTGCACAAAATGTCACACATTTATGAGAGAAAGAATTCCCAAAATTCCCACCAACTATGGAAAATGATGGGGCTTTTCTGTTTTGTGCCAATTAAAAAGCACATCTCCTTAAGTTTTCCAGTGTAACCCATTTCTCTGTGGAGTTAAACCCCACAATCTCCTGCTGCTCTTACAGCCAGAATTAAGCTAAAGATTCCATGGTAAGAAAATGAGAAAGAAGAGGCAAAGAAAATTATTTTTTGTCCTGGAGGACACGAAGGAAGTCTGTGTAGCTTCTGTGCTCAGGCTGAAACCACACAGTGACAGAGTGTAGCTGCTCTCCGACCACAGGGGCTGGCAGAACTGAAGGGATCAGCAAGCACAGCATTGCTCATCCCAGCCAGAACAAACATGGCTGAATGCATTTAGCCATATATTTAATTAAGGGAACAAACAGACCAACACTCAGCTGCCAGCCCTGCAGGTATACGCATGATATAATTGCCTGGAAACATGTTTTCAAATTCATGTGCAAAAGATATTTAGGCACTCAATACCAAACTGTTAAGCTGAAGTGCTGCCTCTTGTTTGTCAAGGAAGGGTCTGAGTTTCCTTCATCTGTAAAGCAGCCGCAAAAAGTAAAGATTGACGGTAAATCCTGACAGGAGTTTTCTTGTGGAAGACTTTTTCTCTGGTGCTATACCCCTTATAATTTATCTACAGGCAAATTACCCCATGACACTCGTTAAGATGTAAATTAAAAAAACCAGTCAGTAAACACCAAAATATGCTTCTGTTCAGGAAGGACCAAGATACATACTGAAAGGTACAACACACTGTGCCTTGGTGTCTAGACTTCCACCATTCTATGAGCTATCTATTAAATCCAAAACATCTTGTCTTTTTATGGGCAACTCAGATTCAGTACCCATGACTTCCTGTAACAGAAAACCCTACAAAAACTTGTTCAGTCCCTGTATTTTGTATGCTTGTATTTATATTTTAAAAATAATTTGCACACCTAGAAAGGGCAAAGCTCTTTCAGTTCAAGGTGACTTTCATGTTAGACCAATGAAAACAGCAGAAGAGAATAAACAGGCAGCATCTGTGGGTGGTAAACAAATGCAGTATGCGTGAAAAGACTTTCAGGACAAAGCCAGGCTCAGCAGACAGGCAGAGAAGGTTGAAAACATGAAGTATAGTCGAAAGAAAACAAAAAAATATTCTGCTATATTTGCCATCTGCATTCATTGCATTGCCTGGAGTTACTCTTCTCACACATTTCTCAGTTAAAGATTTGGGTTTCCATTTCAGCTGTGAAGAGTGAGTCGATTCACAGCATGCTGTATTAGAAAGAGCATGGGGAGACGGTGATTCTGTGAATTTCTGGCATGCAAGGAGACCATCTCCCCGCAGGAACCCCTCTCATGTTCCCAGCACAGTCCCACAGCACACCAGCCAGCAGCGAGAGCAGTGCCCCAAGGCCTGCAGAGCCAGAGCCTGCAGCAGCAGCTCCAGCAGCCCAGAGCCCGGAGCCCAGGAGAGGCAGTGGCACTGTGGCACCACGCACTGCACCAGCCGTGCCTCCAGGCAGGGGCTAACAAGACACTCCAAGGAAGGTGTCATGGCAGTGATCTACCCGAGGAGAAGGCTGGGCTTGAAAAGTCATCATCCCCAGATATTTATTACTTACTGCTGTCCTGGATTTTGTTTTCAGGCACAAGCACCCAAGCTCTACTTTGAGCCTACGAGCATTTGTGTAGCTCCAGCATTGCAGGGTGGATCTTAAACCAGTGCAGGCTACTTCTTGTCTGGGCTGATCAATGCAGCATCAGTGCTGCAATAGCCACTGTCAAGTGGCTTCTGATTGACTCAGGGGACTGGCAGAGCTGTTTGCAAAAAAAAAAATCTGCATACATACAACATAAAACAAAGATGAGGTGTGCAGGGATCTCCATTCTCCTCATCACTGTCTGACATACCAAAAACTCAGCACACAGTCACAAATCTGAGCTCAACATCAGTGCATGTAGGTAGCTGTGATTACATGTCAAAGCCTGTGTCACAAATTTCCCAACATCCTCTCCTCAAAAGCCACAAGCAACTAAAGATCATGTGGAAAACAGGCAGAGAGGCAGCTGCTTGGATGGTGTAATGCTCAGCTCTGAGTTAACTGTGAGGGAAACTGTCGGAGCAGGGAATGCCACTGGAGATGGACAATTACCTCTTCTAAACCTGCTAAGGACTGATACATGGGGCAACTTCCACGGGAAGGGGTGACACTGCCAGTGCTGAGACCCCAACCTTAATAGCGTTTGGAGTGGAAGAACTGGGCAAAAAGAGCAGGTGTTTAGTTTAGGCCACAGATGTGTTTGTATTTGTTAGCTTCTGACCTTTTCTTACAGCCCTGTAATTAGAAGACTGAGCTTACAATGTGTTGAAATCATCCCTCACAGTTTTGCCCTTCAGCATCTTTGCTGTTAAATCAGAACCTGGGCACTACTGAGCTGGGTCGAAGTGTGACTCTGCAGAAGCAGCAAGGCTGCATCAGCAAACCTCATCCCACGGCCTGGGCAGGGACAGCACTTGCTTAGTGCTGTTGGCCTGGCTCCAGGGCCACTGTGGGGAGGACTGGGATCACTGACTGCTCAGTTTTCAAGAGCACTCAGCATAAACTTGCATCCTTTTCTGCCGAGCACTCCCCTCTCCCAGGAGAAGCAGATCCCAGCTGGAGGAAAACCTCGGCTTTGATGCCAACACTCATTTTATCAACAGGAGAAGGTTACAGCTGGCCCCAGAGCACTCAGAGCCATGGGGATGTGTGATTAAGAGGAGCTATGTGATCTCTCACAGCGTTGCTCTATTTATGCAACAGCCAAGCTGTAGGCAAGCAAGGAAACAGCCCTGGAGGAAATGGTCCATTGCATCCCTGTGCGGATTGAGTCAAAGTTTGTTATCCAAACTTCCACTAAGCTTCTCTTTTTCTCGGAAGGTAGGACAATGATCTGATTTCCCATTTTCACAACTGAGTAGGAGGTTACTGGTGACTTTCTAAAGGAATTCAGGCTCAAACCCTTTTCTGCTTCCTGCTGTTCTAACAGCTGACACCAACAGGACAGGTAACAGGTGCTCTCTCCCTATGCCTTTTATGCAGTGCTGAATGCCAGGGGCTGAGTCCCAGCCTTGGGTCCAGGGCTTGATCCAGAATGACAAATACATATGCAGGTGAATATTCTTGTTTGTTTGTTTGTTTGGGGGATTTTGTTTAGTCGTTTTTGCTGTGTAGGCTATGTTTCTTTAGCAAATAGGAAAAGTGCCATCTTAGTAGTTGGAAAAGAATCAGAAAGAAGTAGTCTGAGCATAGTCTCAGCAGCCCAAACCCCACCACTGCCAACTTGGTGTGAGGCACTCTGATGAAGCAGCAACCCGGATTTTTGATGATCTGGTTATGCTCCCTTGACAGAATCTGAAATTAGGCCTTCCTGGTCGAGCTCAGCTGTCCGGTAAATCCAAATGGAAAATTCATCTTGTTGGGAGAATGTCTTGGGGATGGTTTATTATCCCATTCAATTTTTGGGGTTTTTGATCTGGTTTGTTTTGTTCATGCCTGGGGTGGCTGCTATCCTTGCCCTGTCCACAACTCCCTCCAGAAAAGACAAGACCTGAGATATTATTGCTACATCAAGGCAGAGCAATATCCCAGTAGTCAGACCCAGTTATAAATGTGTCATGCATCTGGAACACAAAAAAGATCTGTGATCAAACTGGTTACCGTAAAAGCTGGAATTCACCCAATATAAATGTACCACTGGGTTACAATGTATACACGTGTATACTTTAATTTTCCACCTGTTTCTATTTGGCTAAATGTATCTTTCCAACACCATTTTACTTCGGAGGTAAAGATAAATACATTCATTTGCCTGGAAATTGCATAGTCAAGCTTGAGAATTTCTTTAATGTCCATTCACTTCTCTTCTGATATTGATACTCTTCAACAGCACAGATGACCCTCTGCTGCTGTTTCTCTTTCATACCTCCAAAATAAGTCTGCAAAACCATAAATAATTTAGTATTAATTCATAAGTTTATTTTTGATTCAAGAACTAAGATTTCACAGTTACAGGTGCTAAAAATCTTTCCTGTCAGCAGCTTCATCCATTCCTCCCAAGCTCTCTCATTGTGCACCCTTCCTGCAGCTTCCTTTGGTCTGTGCAGAGGTGCTGAGGCTGTCTTGCCAATCCTCACTGCTCCATGCTGACTCTAATAACCCTGGGGACATTGCTTTTACCAGGCTCTGGAGAATTTCCCACAGCTGGACTGTGCAAGCATCAGGGAGACTTCAGCAAGCTGGAAGGTGAAGCTCTCGACAACTGCAGTTTGACACCTTGATGAACACCAGGATGATGAAATGGAGAGGGAAGATGCTAGGAGAGAACCACTACTCTTTAGTGAGAGAACACACTGACCCACCATGACCTTGGATGTCACAGTTCAAACATCCCCCGAAATTTATCACAAAACAAATAACTCAATGACTATGTTAACAGAGCAGTAGTTCTGCATAAAGATATTTTGCTTTCATCCTCACAAGTTCAAACCAGTCTGTTTTTCAGGTATTTTTAAGTATTCTCATTTTCTAAGCCTGTAGCTTGTAGCTGTTGTATTCACAGGCCAACCTTTGATCTTACTCTTTCTCAGGAATCATCTTCCAGGAACTGCTGGGGACAGAGGACAGGCTGCATGGACCTTTGTCTGACCCATGCTTATCTTCTTTGCTTTTCTATTTGTGTCACTGAAAAGTCACTTTTTAGCCATATCAAATGAGACCACCAACTAGTGGGCACCCTCCTGGCACAAAACGATGACAATAATAATGAATGACAAAAGACCAGAAGCTGGAGGAGAAAGAGAATAAAACAGGAAGAAACAAAGTAAACAAAAGCATATACTCTATTTTGCTTCAAACTTTGGTTTTGAAGGACCATGTAAGAACCACTTGTGTAGTAGGAAACAAAACTGTGGAAGGAATCAGAAGAATGAAGAAGGATAAGTAGATGATGTACAGGCAGGGGAAGCAATAGCACAGATTGAATACATACAGAGTATGAGACTTCAGTATGATTAGTTTTAGGAGTGATTTTCATCCATAGCTACCACTGAAACTCTGACTCTGCAGTTTAAAAATCTAAAGTATGCCTCTGAAAATTGCCTAATAACTGTGCACCATCAGCACTTACATACACAAAAAGAGCATTATGATTCTTCTTCAGCACCCTAAAAGACAGAAATGTAGAGTTCACGTGTGTAAGGGTCAGGAAATTTCTTGACTGTGTCCTGTCTGTCTGCAGTACAAAAGCATTGCCAGACTAAAATACTGAAAGGTATTGTGGCCATACTGCTTCCATGAGTGAAGCGAAAGCTGCACTGATAAATGAGTGTTCCCCACCACACACAGTTCACAAGCTATTTATTTTCTTTAGCCATTGCACAGGCTCTCTCTGTTTCCTCCTAAGATGCTGAAAGAACCCATTCTGGTCTTGCTCCTAGGATCTGGACTGAACCATCCTCCACCTTTGCCCTCAGATACCCCCAAACATGCCTCCTAAACCAATGGAACCGCACTTTTTTCCCTTGCCTGTCTCCATGTTTCATTCTTTATGGGGAAAGAGACGGAGAGCGTAGCACACTTTCCTCTTTACATGAGCGGACAAACCCGAGAGAAGGCAGAATGTTTGTGGCCAAGCCGTAACATGGTATTGAGAGACAAACAAAAGCTAAATCTGGCAGCTGTTGGGGAACCTTTAACCACACACAGCTGCAGTAAGGAACAGATGCAGGCATAGCTGAATTGACATCAACTGCTCATTAAAAAAGCCATGACCAACAGATGGGAACAGTGCTTTATTATGATAGCCTTCTCCAAATGCTGAATGGACTAGACGGAAAATGAGACTGGAAAATGAGTGGGTGCTAAAAATGGGAAATCCTACTGTGGGAAATCTAGCCAATCCACTAGAATGCCAGGTGCCACAGCTGCTCCACTCTTGAACCCAATTCAGAGGAACTATGTTTGCCACAGAAAAGGATAGAAAATGTTCATTTTCAAAGGTCTCCCAACTACCCCATATTGGCAGTTACAGTAATTATCAGCATAATTGCTTCAAGTCACATCTCATTACAAATGAAAAAGGAGATTTTGTTTCTGATAGCTATTATTTGCTAATGCATAAGGCAATGCAGTGTGTATCATACCTGTACTTCACTCCAAATTTTTTTCTAATTTATTTTCTTTTTACTAGATACACATTTTAGAAAATTGACAAGGAAGTCATGTGGAATGAACATTGATTTTAGGCATTACAGAACAGAGAGAAAGCGAGAAAGACAGGCAGAAGAATTTTTCTACAGAAAGAGATACATGATTTTAGTGTATCTATAAAAACAATTATTGCAATAACCAAGGACAGAGTTAAGTATCAACGATCTTTCTACATCAAATAGTATTATTTGAGTTACCAAGACAAAGAATCATTAGCTAACAGTCAGCAAGAATTTGCCAGGCCTTCATTTGCTCTCTTATGAACACACAGAGCTAACACAGAAGGAGTGGCAAGCATACACATCAAAAGAATAATGTTTTAAATATAGTAGTTCTGGAAGAAATAAGACAGAAGCCACTTCAACACAATAATGAAGCTAATATATACTAAATAACTAATGCAACTACTTAATCTTTATTCACTTCTGTTTATGTTGTTTCTGCAAGTGGGACCAGCAGGAATGAGCTGTTAATTCCTCTTAACAATCAGAAATATTTTAGCTGAGCATAAACCAAACCACGAACAGTCCAGAATGCCTCCTTAATTCATATGGGGCCCACAGTTCTGTGGACATAGAAGGCTTTATGGAAATACAAGGCTTTGTCAACCACCTATATAAGAGTGATGTAGCTGAATCCACATTATCTTGCGGAGCACAAAAATCCATCTCGGTATCTGGCAATGCTCATTCAAGTTTAGGAGAACTTACTTCCTCATATAACAGATGAATGTACACATGAAGTGAGTAGAAACGTAGGCAGAAGTGTCAATTAACATATCAATTAGTTATAAAACATAGCCCACTCAGATTGCTAAATATATATATATGTATATGTATACGTGTGTGTATATATGTATATGGACATAAGAAGTGACAAGACAAACCTTTGGAAAAGAAATGTAATAAATACTGATGGGATTAAATGCTTTTAATGCATTAGACACATACACACATAGGGAAAATATTTATATAAAGATGAAGAAAATGCCTTTACTTCAGTCAAACAGATCAGGACTACTGAGCTTTTTCAGAAGTCAAAAGATAACCAAATTATTTAGGTATTTGATATTACAAGGAAAAGAACATGTGAGAGGAATATACATGCTTCAGATAAACTCAGTTTAACAGACTGCTTTTAGAAATCTAAAAAAAAAAGGCATAACCTTGTTCCTGTAATTTAACTACAAAAGTTGTTATTATTACAGCTATTCAAAATGTTTCTCTGAGATGCTGAAGGTTTTAAAAATTTGCCTTTGTTATAACCAATCCAGAAATAATGAAGTAATGAAAGCAACTACTAGGGAAACCTGGAAAGGGATCACTCTGATGAACATTGGTGTGTCCAGCATATGGAAGGCAGTAATTGAGACTTCAGAGTGATACAGGGGTCTGAAGAGGAAAACAGAGTGTTCTACCTCACTTGTGCAATTTAGGCTCCTGACTTGAATATCCAGCCTCATTTCAGCATTACAAAAACTCCATGAAGGGAAAGTCCATTGTTAGATACCTGATATTTTTAATATCTGGTCTGCAGAGACTAACTGAATAATTCATTAGAATGGCAGGGCTTTCCAAGTTCTTGTCCATGTTATTTAACACCTACCCACACCAATGTAATAAAATATGACAACTTCTAAAGAAAAGTGTTAACCTGCATAGGTGAATCTCACAGATCTGGTGCTCAACACGTATTGAACTGCCAAGCAGTAAGTGTAAACTAATAGCTCATACTTGACTGGGAGTTGCACAGAAGGAAAAAGCAATGCCAGGCAAATTTGGTTTTTTTATTCTCTTCATCTTTAAAATGAAATCCAGCAATAACACAGTTCAAATATATGTGTATGTCAGGTAACACATTTGATATAACTTACAAAATTATATACACAGAGTGCTGTGAAACATTAGCATGGTATGAAAATAGAGCAACTATCTACACCCAAAGAGGAGAAATACAGAGTCATGTACAGAGACTGGATAAAGAGGTACCTAATGAAACCATGTGAGGATGACCATACAGTGTTACTTAACATCTTTATCAGCTCTCTGACTTTTCCCTTTCTGATAAAACACAGAAGGCTATGTAAAGGAAAATAAATTTTAGGAAAAAAAAAGAAAAAATATTCAATATTTATGACGTCACAAGAAGAGACATGTTCGACCTGCATATGATGTTGAAGCCTTGTTAGAATACTATGAGATTATTTGCTAAGTCTAGGCAGAATTAAAATGCATAGATAACCACTGGTCTTGTGTAATCTTTCCTCTAAGCTGCATGGAATCAGTTACAGGACTTGCTGATCACATTAGCATTATTTCACATTTCCTCAGCATCTGCATCTCAAAATGTCCAAGAGGAAGGCTCTGGAACTACTGAACATTTCCAGTGATGTAGCCCCACCTTTGGAAACCATGGTCTCTCACTGGACAAGCCCAACACCTCTGCTCTCATATAATTCTGATCAGGCGACTTTTAAAATGCCCAGGATGTAATGGGCACCACAACACCCACTATAAGCAATGTAAATGGAACTTGCAGGCAATCCTTAAAGGATGAGTGAGAACACGGAAGGAACATTCAGAGGAGCCAAATCAAGTTGATTGACAACATGATGATTGAGTGAATTTATAACCCATTACTTCTGGAAGTAAATAAACAACGAGGCTGTTGAGAACATATTTTAAACGCTACAAGGAGGTACACCTAATAAGTAAGGATAAAAACCCTGTTATCTTTCCACTGACAGAAGGATCTTGAAAATGAAGAGCTGACTGGCATGTAATGGCAGGCCTACACTACCCCAGTCTCTGCTGCAGTGACAGGGAGTATAGGTACTGCTGTCAGCTTTCACTGAGCTAGCTCATACAGCAAAAGCAATTTAACATCTGAAGCATTGAGCTACAGGTGCAATAATTTAATACCTGCAATACAGACATAACTTTAATCTAATAAAGAACAAACAGTAGAGAGACTGGAATATATGGTCTGTTCACAAGCAGGTACTAAGGTTTGGTGTCACTGCATGCTCACTGCTACTACAACTGCTAGGGAAATTAAGGTGGCATATGCTGGAAACAGCTTCATTCATTTCTTGCCCTTGCTGTGAAAACACATGCTGAGAAAGTGTCAAGAACAGTTTCTAAAGGAGGTGACAGAATTTCATCACATAGGACATGGGGAAGCTAACTTGGTTAACACCCAGAAATGCAGAAACCTAGTCCCTGTGTGGGGAATAGCTGAAGGCCCATCAGAACTGTTTAATTCCTAACACTTACACTTTTCCAGAGCTACCTCTTTACCTCTAAATTCTTCCTCATTGCTAGACAGTGAATTTCTTTCTCTCTGTTTTACTTCATTGTTGGAGACAAACAAAAGATCATCAAAGTCTGACACCTTCTCCCTGGGATGCCTTTTGTCTACTGTTGTCCTCTTCTTTTTCTTTTTTCCCCTCTTTTCTTTCACAATACTTTTCTTTGCTTCTTCTCCTCCTTCATCTCCTACAGGTGGGAGAGGGCAGGGCTTCGTGGTCTCACCATCCAGGCTAGAAAACCAGAAAAGGAAATTCATAAAGCTAAAAGAACACATATCATAAATCCTCTTTTACAAGACAGAGATTTCACCTTTTTCCACATCTCACAGTACTGACAAGAGAAGGACTTAGCACACTCTTGACCATTTGACGGGGCTATAAATGTCCTACAATTTAGTTTCCCTTTTATTTATAGAATAAGTGAAGGATAGCCTAAAACAGGGCTCTGGCCCTTAATCTTATCTGCATCTTATAACTCCAGAAAGGATGTGGGCAATAACGCTCTTTTGCTGTGTGGGTCCAGATCACACAGTGTTTTTCTTTGCATATGGAACTTGTTAGCTACATTTGCAGAGTGCTTGTTCTTCCATAATTATCTCCTTCCACGGTGATGGCAGGAAAATACCCCAAACAGATGCTAATGTCTGATACTAAAATCATGAGAGATATATTAGTACCTCTAAAGATAAGTCAATTATGCATAATCCCTAACACACACCACAAAAACATCAAAAGACAATCCCAAAGATCTCACAGCTGGAGTTAGCCAAGCCATTGTTATACATCTCCATGCACTGTGGACTTTCTGTCAACATGGAAACCTGGGATATGCCTTTTAATTTTTCTTTCCCTTACTACTCCAGGACTGAGCACAAAGGGTTTGTCTCTTTTTGAGGTTCTAATATCGTATTGCATTCAGACTTTTTGATTCCTTTCCAATTAAATTATGCTTTTCCATTGTTCCTATCAACAATATCAGCACTCTCTCATTAGATCTGTGCACACCCATGAGCAATATGCTGCAGTATTCCACTCTAAGTATGACACAGGAGGTAGGGATTTCTTTTAGAAATATAATAAATAACAAGTTTCATCAGAAAGCACACTTTCATGCCCTCTTAACAGGAAGGGCTTCTAATGGAAACTCCATTTAGTGCATTCATTTCAGTTAATTCTCCAAAGAATTCCTCTGTTTGCCAGTGCATAACTCAATTTTCTCATCATTTGTGCATAAAAATGGCAAATCAGCTTGCTAATAAATTCTCTTCAGAGAGTGAGTATTTTGTATTAAAGCAGTCCTTCATGAAACAAAGCATGTAGAATGGACACTACTCTTATTGCTTATGCATTCAGTCACACCTTTTCTTAATATGGTACCACATTTAGAATACAATCCAACTCAGGGGAAGGGAAAGACTTCTGCTGATTTTGCTGGAACTCAGACCAGTAATAGACCCTCCTCTTTCCAGCTGGTTGTATGCATTAAGAAGGAAACCATGGTCTTCAGGTTTGCTTTCTGGTGAGAAGAGGCTACGTCATATCAATTTTGTGGCCTGGGAAAAGGCACTGGTGTGTTTCAAGATCTGGAATTCTGCTCAGTAAAAAGAGGGCATTCATTTGTTTGTGTGCTGTGGCCGCAAGCTGGTGGAAGTTCGAGTTTTAAACTGTGCTGGGATCACTACTAGAAAATATGTGGGAATCACAGGACTTCAATCTTAGTTGCTTTTCATTCCATCATTCTCAGAGAATCCATAGATCAACCCACAACTGGTACCCTCACCCATAATTTTTAGATGTGGTCTTTAATGATGATGATCATATTAGAACATTTCAATGAAAATTAAGAACATCTGTGGGTGACCAAGCACTGGAGCAGGTTGCCCAGAGAGGGTGTGCTGTCTCCTCACTGGAGATATTCAATCATTTGGATGCAATTCTGTGCAATGTCCTCTACAATGACCCTGCTTGTGCAGGGAGGTTGGACCAGGTGACCCACTGTGGTCTCTTCCAATCTGACCCAGCCTGTGATTCTGTGACCTAAAATTGCCTTTAATGGTGGAATTTATTTCTCTCTACAACTACCTGAAAGCACGTTGTAGCCAGGTGGGTGTCAGGCTCTTCTCCCAGGCAACCAGTGACAGGACAAGAGGACACAGCCTCAAGCTCTGCCAGGAGAGGTTTAGGCTGGACATTAGGAAGAAATTCTTCACAGAAAGAGTGACTGGGCATTGGAATGCTTGCCTAGGGAGGTGATGGAGTCACCATCCCTGGAGGTGTTTAAGGAAAGACTGGATGTGGCACTCACTGCCATGGTTTAGTTGATAAGTGCTGTTGGGTCATAGGTTGGACTCGATGACCTCAAAGGTCTTTTCCAACCAAGCTAGTTCTGTGATTCAGTGATTTGTCCTGTTCATGTAACCTCCTGGAAATAAACTCCCCATGATGGAGATTATACAATCCTTTGGCAGCAGTGCTCATACTACAGGGAAGAGGAAATCCTTCATCCTGTGGGATGTCAAGGCAAATGGAAGATTCAAAACAAAATTATGTTTTCTCATACAAAATGTGAAACTGTGGGACTCCCCCTGGGAAGAAGCTATGGATGATGAAAGTTTATATGGTTTCAAAAAAGTAACTGCACAAACTCGTGGAAGAAAATTCCATTAAGGCTGTTTAATACAGAGACTCCAGTTCTGTTTCAGAGATTTTTTAAATCCCAAATTATTGTAGGTTGGGAATGTATTCTGGAGAAATATCCCTAGATGACTGTTCTTATCTTATTGTCCTTCCTAAGGTTTGTTGTTGCTAACTCTCTGAGGTTATTGGTGCTCTGAAGGGTGTCACAATTCAATGCTATTTCAACAGGATTAAACTAGAAATTAATACAAGATGAAAATGTAATCCACAATCACTTGGAACCACTGCATTTTCAGAGCACACTTCATATCTCACTGCACATTAATTCTGCAGAACCTAAGTAAGGGCTCATACTCATCTTACACACTCTCTCTCTGTCATTCTCCAGATTTAAGCCCAGAAGATGAACATGTATCTTAGAAAAAATCTGCAATTTAATGTGTAGCTTTACATGACAGTAAGTATCTTAAAAGGAAAATAAGGTCTACAACAAATAGAAACTCCATCTCACCTTTCAGCAATCCTCCTAACAACTTCCTGGGACTAAGCTTTAAACCATCACATCCCAACAATACATCCAGAATGAAAATAGGGCAGTAAATTCTCATATAAACTTAGTTGCATGTGTAGAGCAAGCCAGTTCACAATAGCTGTAGTTAGAGTCTATGTATGCAAACCTGACAGCATAGCTGAACTCAAAGTGCAACATTTATGATTCACATTTTAAAAATTCGGTATTTTTAGGTTCAAACATACTCACACCTCATAATCCACTGTCTGCACCGTTCTTATGTACTGACATGAATAGGCATACTTGGTTCGGCTGATTTTAATGAGCTCGCTTCTTACACAGTGTTCCTGCAATAACACAATCAACATTCGTCTAATTTAAACCGAAATCTCAGAAGCAATGAAGATACATATGCATAAAAAGTTGACTGCTTAACTGGAACTGTAATCAGCCTCTAATAAAAATAATTATTATAAACTTTTCAAGTACAAAGTCAGTTTTCTTTAATACACGCTATGAAAAATGCAGTAAAATTATAATGGCTTACAAACAAAAAACAAACCAAACAAACATAATGAAATTAATTTCAGACTATACTGACTGTGTTAAAACTCCCTATGTTTCTTATTTTAGAAGCATGGAACTTTTGAAAGCCACCAAATGTATTAAAGAAGAAAGAACAGAGTATGATTTAAGAATAAATTATCCTTAGAATTTCTTTGTTCAGGTCTATTACATGAACTCTTCATTGCACTCTGAAATCTGATTTACTCTGGATAGCTGGAGATCCGGATTGGGACAGTGAGCTCATGAGCCTGGAAAGTTCTATCTGCCTCTTCAAAAACAGAATAATGGTAAAATTGCCAGACAGGTATAATCTTCTAGGTTTACTTACTTCCCTGTTGTTGAACATCAGTACTGTGTAGAGTTTGTCACCCGTTTTCACCCTCTCTGGTGCTGCTATGACAATGGCAGGTACATAATATTCATTTCCTGCCTGTGTCCCAGTTCTGGCAAACACATAGTCTCCAACCTGCACATGGGGAAAGCATCAATGCAAGAACCGTGTAACTTGTGACATTTACAATACATAAAAGGTAACTACTAAGATATTTTCACATGAATCACCATTCTATCATGTTCCCATGATTTAACATGGACCTTTGAAAGAAAAGAAGAACTTGGTCCTTGCGTGTTCTGATCACACAGTTTCCGCTGAACACAAAACAACCATAAAAGACTGAGCTCTACTGTATGTACCCGGGCTCAGCTAGCAAGCTGAACTGAATGAGGAAACTTACAAACTGTGCAGTCCTTTGGACCCTATGCAAATTTTAGGGCTTTCAATAAGCTTTTAAACCAACTTTGAGAATTTTAGATCATTCCATATGTAACTGATTTATCCAAAATTGTTTTAAAAATTAACATAGAAGACACAATTTTCCATCAAATTCGGCAGGTCTCTAGAGTTAGATGTTCCCCTTACAGAATTATCTGGAACTACCATATCAAGATTTGCCTTCAGCTCAAACTGAAAAAAAAGGTACGTCTCTAGTTTTATATGTAAAAATGCAATTATAAACATGTTTCTTTTATTCAAAACAGATGGATCCATGCTGTATCCTTTATGCAACCATCAGCTTTCTTGTGTCTAAAATAAGAATCACCAAAAAAACCAAACTGTGATTACAGACAGTCAGCTGATAAATTTTAAAGTAAACCAGAAGAGGAACAGGGATTATAATTTTTTTATTACTGTTATTTGCCTTAGTATACAGTTATTTGCTGGATTCGAAACATGCTGTGGAAACCAAATGGTTAAAACCTGCTGTAAATCACACTAAGTATAAAAGGTTCTCTTATATTTATAATCTGTATGCTAGGAAACAATAATTCCACTAATAAATAGCTCACCTTTCTTCTATGGCTGGGGAAATATTCATGTTTTATAAAGAAAACAATACAGATTATTTTAAAATACATAATTTTAATAAAAAAGGAATAGGATTACAATGAACACAAGCTTTGAGCAAATGAAAAACTTCATGTTGAAATAGCATGATATTACTATAATTAAAATCTCTTCTTTAAGATATATAGATTTATTTAAACAATTTTTAAAAAATCTATAATTTATTCTAGGTCTGAGCAAATAAACTAAATATAAAATGCACATTTGCAATCATGAAAAAAACCCAGTTTTTCACCTGTAGATGTGGGCATGGCATAGCACCTCCCACAGGTATAGTGAATTTAACAGGGACATCACAGCTCTCCCCATTGCTGAAGTCAATAAGTGCACAGGTAGAACTGATATTCTTTATCACAGTTCCTGATAAACAACAGAATAAAATATTAAATTATTTTTCTTTCTCCCCTTGTGGTAATTATTTTGTAAAAAAATCCTATAGTCTGTCATGCGTCACTGAGGTCAAACATGTCTATACTATACATCCTTAATTTTCATTTAGCTACAGTAAGCTGTGCTAGGGCAATGGAGACATTTGTATCTTAGAAAACCAGGCCTTACTAATCATTCTTAATAATGCTATAAAAAGAAAATGAAGTATTTTTCAAGCACAGGTCTGAAATTTGTAAGCTGATTGGGTTAACATCATAAAACCGACGGTTAACATAATAAAACTACTACTACAGTTAAAAATATGTAATTGAATAAAAACCCAACCAAACAAGCGAAGGTAACACAAAAAAAAACACATACAGAGAGAGAATACTTTTCTTAAGAAACAACAGAACTCAGTTTTACCTACTAATCATTCTGGCTTAAAACTCAACGAAAAGGCATCAGCATTTAGTGATCTTTTTGAACACTTGCAAAATCTTGGCTTATGGTTTCCTCCCATACTTTTCATAGACAAACATATGATTGCTCTCCAACTTTACAGAATTAATGTCTTCTTATAAATGTATATATATGTACACATACAAAATACATAATCATTTTTCATGAATATGCACATGTAATATTAAATCTCATTAAGAAAGAAGTAGCTAATTACGACCATAACTTATGTTTTACCACTATTAAGGAACACTAAATAATATTGAAAATGTGGACAAAAATATATACCTGGATAATAAAATCCTGTGACGTCTGATCTTGCAATTACCTTTTGGCTTTTTTGAGTCACAAATATTTGACATTTTTGTGTTGTCTTAGACTTCAGCTTCACAGTTTCTTCTTCAAGTCCCTGTAATTTGACACAATTATTTCTCCTGCAACAGCTAACTAATCCAGTCAGCCTTAATCTATTCTTTGGAATTTATTAAAAATTGAGGCAATATAATGCTATGACATCTGTACAGAATTCACAGTAAACTGGAAATACTTTAAACTTTCAGAACAGTTCTAAGCACAAGAAGTACTCACGTAAAAGTTTTCACTACAAAATCCTGTTCTATATGGTCATAACAATACCCATATTTTCATGTGTTCAGGCAGAAATTTACCTTGATGAATGATAGCTCTGGCTACCATTTTCCTACAAAAAATGTTATGAAGTTGCACAATTCATACTAAAGGATGAGGTAAGGAAAAAATCAACTCTTTTTTCAGAATAAGAAAATTTGCTTTATACATTCCTTTTGTTCAGATAGGAGAGTTTTCACAATAATCTGATTTGCATTAGAAATACCTCACTGTATGGGATGAATCATTAAAAAATCAAATATGAAATCAAAAAACATTCAAACAAATCTTCAAGTGTCTGGGAAAAGAAATTTATTTCCAAACTGTAAATTCAAAATTTAATTGACATTTTCAACAATTTTAAAACAGTCCAGCTTAGCAAAATATTATACCACATCTTCCAGAGCTACCATTGTCCATTATTCTGTTCCACTAGTTTGGGTTCTTCATACATTAATTATTTTTGCCATTCTGCTCACAATAATGTTCCCAAATATAAATTACAAGCAAGTGCATAACTCACTTATAATAAATCAGTTTCACCATTAAATGAAAATGGTGACATTTATTTTCACCATTAAATAAATTGGTTCCACCATTAATTTTTAAAATATTTATTAGCCTACCTCGTGAACAATTTGCAGGCATCCATCCCTTACATAGTTCTTCTGAATCATAAAAATATGCAACTTGAAATCTCAAACTTTTCCACAGATCTACACATGGTTCTGAAAAACTACCAGAACTCACAGACTCTTAATAAAACCCTGGATTGCTAGGATGTGTATGACCTGCTTCTTTGTTTGATGACATTTTTTTCCTAAAAAAACGTATTTGATTTGATACTCGATTTTCCCTAATAGTCAATAATGATGGAAAAGGTATTAATAACTTTGATTAAATTGTTTGTTCTCAGTTTCACTATAATTATCACAATCTCTTTTTTTAAAAACTCCCCCTCAAAAATCACAAATGACCCTAGAAAAAAAGTCCTAAAAATACAAAAACACACACAAAAGAGACGAGGAGATATTTTAAATTGGAGATATATGGGATTTTTCTAGCTTATTCTTTCCCCCTACAGAATATTAATTATACCAACAGTTTGGGTTTTCAAACTCAGACTAAACCAGAGGCTCTTCACAGTGCTTAACTGACTGCTTGAGGTACAACTCAACAAAGGCTGATTTGAGAGCAGACCTACAGCTCCACAGACACAAAAAAGTATTTGGGTAAAGCATTTACTTAATTCCTCAGGCTCCAAAAGGACAGCTGCTGCTGAATATTTATTATCAACTAATTTGTAATGCTTGACTAATAACTTGGGCGACTTCCAGCTCTCCACATTAATCCAAATACTAAAGACGACACAAGCATCCACAATGAGGATTCCGAGTCCTGCAGAATTCAGGTGGCTCAGAAACACTGCCTAAATTCAAATCCATCTCTCTTTTCTCTCACACAGCTTTTAGGTGTTCAGCAGGATTGACCCAGACACTGTCAGAGTGCCCATTTCTGGCATTCAGTATTTTTATTACAAAAGAGCCCCATCTGATTCTCATGGATTTTTACCACGTTTAGCTCTGCTTCTGTTGAAGGCAATGCATTAAACCACAATGGGTGAAGGAGACTTTGTTTACCTCTTCCCATAGCTGCTGCATTTTTAAATTCCCTTTCAAAAAGAATAGGCTTTGCACTTTCCTACTATAAGTGAGAATAGACACAAAGAATACCCACAGATCTCCATGTATCTTGGCTCAAACTTTGGTTTTTCATAATCCTGACACCTCCAGAGTCAAGCAACCACTACTCTTCCCTGGCTGCCAGTGGGAACAAGCCCATTCTGCATGGACCCAGCCCATTTCTACGAAAGAGCCTATCTTTTTGTACCTACTGTCTGTCTGTCCAGCAGGTTACTTCACTGGCGACAATGCAAAATTTGATCAAACATCTCTAGGTACTTATAACTTTTTAGTTGTTGTGCTATTTGGGATGCTTGTTCTTCCTTTGTCTCCCTAAAGAGACACAAGAACAAAGGCAGGAGATGCCAAGCTGTTTAGGATCATATGAATGCAAAAAGTTATCAACAGATAGAGATTAGTGATCCTTAAACAGTGAGGAAGAATTAGGAGTGTAAGAAAATGTCATCAGCAAATGAAAGGGAGACCCAGAATTTCCATTTTTGCAAAGAATTAAGTCTCAGCAATAAATATTGCATTAATCGTGGTTGACGTGGTTGACGTAAATCAATTGTACATGAAATAAATTTTTCAGAAAGAAGAGACTCAATGAGCCACTTGAGGTCCCTTTCCACCCAAATAAACATGCTTTACAATACACATTATGCTTATTAACTATTTTATGTTCTTTTTTATCATATGGTGAACAGTCAGCAGGGTCACAAACGAGTGAGCCTTGCACACTCCAGTTCATTCTAAGTGAAACACAGTGTTTTAAAACTAGATTCTTAATGAGAGCTAATTCTTTGCAACAAATACAGCTTTCTTTCTCTGCAAAAGCCACAAGATTACTTGCAGAAACCCACTACTATGCAGAAACAGAAGTATTTACTAGGCAAGGAAATGTTCTCCATTGCGCTCAAAGGCCAGATTACAACAGCGGGGAAATAAATACCTCACATTAAAATGTTACAGCCATTAACAGAAAGCACCAAACTGTCCTGGAATCTATCACACTTGGAGAATAGTAATGCCACGACTCCAGTAGACTGAGGTTGTCTAATGACAGGTGGGCAGGGGACCTAAACAATTCCTTTCACTAGGTGACATCGTCTTGTAAACAGTTTTAAAATTCAGTGAGAAAAAACCACTAAGAAATAGTGGATGACTGTTATGCCTAACAAGTTCAGAACAGATAAAATATTTTAAGTCAAAGCAGCTACTTATTAGAAAAAAAAATATAAATTCTTCATTTTTCATATCTTAGATGAAAGTCACAAGCCAACCTGAAGAGGAGGACTTTTGTTAACTCATGCTTTAGTCAGGACAGCAAAAAGAACTGAGTAAACAGAGTATTATACAATCTACAATTAGCCCTACAACTAGCACTACATCCATGTTTAGTGTTCTGTATTTTGTCTGAAAATAACTAAATGTGTTTTCTCACTTCCTAAAGCATTTACTTCTTGCAGCACAAGAGGTCTTCAGTCCTCTCATAGCCCTGTGCTGGTGGATGTCTCCTTCATCCTGCTCCAATACAGCACTGGCATAGCCCACCTTTCACGGATATGTGCAAATGGAGCAGCCCGAACACAACTCCCAGAGAAGTACAGACCATTAGTTCAGTTGTAGGCTTAAAGAGAAAGCCCTCATAGCAAGGACATCCAAAAAAGATTACTAATTATTTTCGGAAGTTGTGTAGGTAATTCAGAACCCATAAAAACTAAGGTGTTTGAATTAAAATTTAGTGAAAAAAACATCAGAAAATTTAAGTCTGCTTTATTGAGTAGAGCTTCAGGATAATTGTGATTTTTCTACCATGTCACAATGGCAATTTTCATTCAGTGCCATTATCAGCTACCTCCTTGCTGTCATGTATTTCAGCTGGCAGTTTATTTCTCTATACCCATTTTGTAGGCAGGCATCACAGTTGGCAAAACCCTCAACAACACTTTTAAAAGGTTTCCCTTTTTTTTCCATTTTTTTTCCACTGTTTTTCTACCACATAAACAGAATCCTAATTACATCTGCATTTCTGCCTCTCACTCTTAAAGCCTTTCAGTTGCAGATTAGCAATCACTGAAGATGCTGCTCTGATTAGACTCCTAAAGCAGGTTGACTCAGGGTGATTGCACAATGTTAATCACATCATGTCTGAGAGCACACACTGGTTGTTCCAAGGCAACAGTAAAATTACACTCAACAAATGAAACATAAACATGTTTCTGCTGCTCTTGTATTGGGACATTATATGGCATAGGTAAATCAACAATCAAAATAGCTGTAACAGCAATGCAATATTTTCAAACTAATGTAAAATGAATCAAGAGCATCTTTTTTTTGAAGACATTAAACTGTTTTCAAATGTACAGTCTTAATGGAAAAAAAAAATCCCAAAAACAACAGAAAAAAATCTCAAAAACTACACACACACACACACACACACATATAAACTACTAACTTCAATCAGTTTCAGAGTAGCTAGACTAATGTATTAATGCTAGACTAACATATTAATGAAACGGAGAGAGGGAAAAAAACCTCTCTGCCTAGCCAAAAGTGGGTGTCCACTTCAGAATGAGCTCCAGATGCCACTGACTCAGTTCACAATGCTGTGAGATTGCCCACCACTTCAGGTATGCCTACATTTTAGGGACAGTTAAATTTTAGTGTACAAAAACGAAGTTGTATCCCACCTCCTCTCTCCATCTTTTCTTTTACAAGAAATGTACCACAGAAGATTACAGTGATTTACTCCAATATTATAAGATCTTTTAGTCCTATTTATCAGATATTAACCCAACCACAAATCTTATATCTAAATTGCCTTGAATATATCTGTTCTCTTTTCTGCTATCATTGCAGAGGAGATAAAGATCCTTTGCTGCAATTTACTGATAAGAGGCTCGATTTCTGTGGCTCTCACAGCTTCGGAACTTCTACTTCTCCAATACTTAAAAAAACCTAATTGAAAGCTTGCTCTCTGTTTAACTACCTTCTTTCCTCTATCCATTTTATTTAGCATCATGCTAAATGTCCACTTTATCAGCTATGATCATGGAAAAAAAATATTCCAGAGGTACACAGTGAAGAGGAATATCTGAGGGGAAAAAATCCTTTCCCATGTATTACCTTTTTATTGTTGCTTATGTGTGATTCTGAGCTTTTCTCAGTTTCCTTTTTGACAGCTTCCTGAAGATCAGAGGCTTGTTGTATGTATGTTAATGCTGTCAATATCTCATCTTCTAACAGTTTTATATCTTCATAGGAAATTGGCCATCCCAAATTCTCTAAAGCCTCCAGCAAAGCTTCTTTATGCTGTATATATTGGACCGGCCTATCCTCTTTAAATCTTAAAAAAATACATTTTTTAAAATGTTAATAATCACAAGTAGGAAAAATTTTAATTACATCAGTGCTTTACAGATAGAGTCACCAACTGTAAAGGCAAAATAAAGAATCAGATTCATCCAATTTATCTTCTGTATGCTACAAATTCTTGCATTTCATCCAGATACTGCTGTGTTTGGTCAAACAATCACATCTGGTTTAACTATATCTTATTGACAGACAGCTACAGAGAAATTCAAGTGGCCAAGCCATAATTTCTGATAAATAAATCAAATATTTTAATATCTATGCACCAATATTAGTGATTAATATGCTCCTCTAGCAATAGACTGTGCAATTGCTATGAATTTTTTTCATTACATGCATAATTGGCCATATGTTATCAAAAATTAAACATTTTGGATGACACCCTGTCAAATTTCTATACTTGGCTACTCATGGTCTATCAACAGACATCTATTTCCTTTGTTTTTAAAATTACATGCTGTTTTGTTTAAGAGTCTTCATTTCCTCTCTGCACCAGAATGGGGTTTTAATTCTCCTTTATAATGATAGAATCGTGGGGTTTTTACTCATTAGCTTATGTCTTCCTAAAAGCATTCTAGTTTTCATTCCCATTTTTCTGTTAAGAAATATTTCAGCCCTCTTTTCATTAACTGATCTTCACTTTATTCTCTAGAACAAACAGATGCTAATTTCACTGATGTTTATACAGCCATTAATTTTCTAAATCAATATATAAAAATAGGCTAGTTAATGTGGTAAAAACTTCCAGAGTGATACACAGTTCCAGCACATGCTTTTAAGGTGCTTATTACACCTTAACAAACCAGCCACTAGGGTGCTCTTTACGCGATGAGAGATTTACTTTGATGTCAAAAGCAACGACAGGCTGCCCTGCCAAGGCCCTGCACTTGACACTGATTAAGAATAGAGAAGCAACATTCAAATGGAATGCAAGTCCTTTCCTTTAAAAATAATCAGCACCACAAAAAGGATGTCCAGAATTTAACATTACTCCATATCATAGATACATATTTGAAAGCACAGTATAGTTACAAAATATTTGAAAATTAAACCAGTTGGTTATAGGAATAGTGATAAAAAAACTATCAGATATTTATGACCAGCCCTTCAGAGGTACATTAGAAAATCAAAAGTGATAGCTTACTTGTCTCTTTCCTCCTGAGATAGTGCTCTCCAAATAACTAGGTTCAGGCGTCTATTAAAGAAAGCAAAGCAGTTTTTGAGGGAATGCAGTTCCTTGTGCAGCTGATCATCTCAAAACTAGCAAATAAACATAGTGTCTTAAGATATCTGCACTGATTTGTATTCCAAGCACACTGTATCATCAAATTGTATCCTTATCATTCAGCTATGAAATTATCAACTGCAGAAGAAGATGGAAAACAGTATCTTCCATCAAGTAACAGCATGACTATTTCAGGGTCATAGAAGGTTTAATGGCAATCACTGCTGCTTCCTGCCAGGATTTTCTATGGATGGTTGTCTTCAGCACCAGCAAGTTAAATCAAAAAACTGATTAAAAGCCAGTTAAACTGCACAGTTTCTCCAATTAAACATTTTCAGAAAATGTAGTCTGAATGTAGTAATGCTAATTTCTATTTTTTTTCCTACTAAGATTACCCCTCAATTGTGCCATTCAGACTTCTAATTCATTAAACTCTGGCTATGAAGAAAAGCTACTGACAGGAAACTAGAAGTGATTATCCCAAAGCAATGCAGTTCTGACATCTTTTAAAAGTGCCACTAAACTTTCTGCTTTTGCTTTTTAAGACACAAATTTTAAACTCTTACAAGATCACCTAGCTTACAGTTTTCTCTACTGCCATCTCAAACAATTAATCCATCACTCAGTTACTTCATTACAGCTATAGAAATAAACCTTTACTGATGATCCTAATCACTGTAATTCTAGAAAAAGTTCCAAATTTCATCTGGATATACGAGAACCAATTCATTGGTAGGGAAAATTCAGATTGTAACCTGATTGACTTCAAGCAATCTTGCCAGATTTACTGAGGCATGTACAAAAAAAAAAAAGCACATTAACAACAGATTCTGAATCTTAAATTCCCGATGAATCATTTTATCTACTAGAAACTAAATCTCAGCATTTTTAGAATACAAACTACTTAGTTCATTCTCAGTCTACAGTCTCAGCATGCTCCACTGCCTATTTCATCCTTCTAAATCTGCACACTCATAACTAACTTGTTTATAAAAGCTTCTGGCTATACAAAATCATACACATGATGAAGCTTCCAGTGTTTTTCTCCTTTAATACTGTATATTCTCTTTGTCAGAGCACAAAAATTCTACCCTCACCACTTTTCCCCATCTAAATCTGATGCTAAAGTCAATCTACATACGGGGAAAATATTGTCGTTTGCTTCTGTGCTTGAAACCAGGATGCCCTGATGTATTGCTGCATCTACATATGTCAAAATAAATTTGTGACCAACCGCTATTTACAAAGACGAACTGCAGCTTTTGGAAATTCAGTTATTAGAAAAGGGCTGTGACACCTAGAGTAAAATAAATTTGACTGGGTTGCTGTTTCACATGTAGAGGAAAAGCAAAGAGATCTCTTTTTTATACTGTCAATTATAAGGATCTTCAGGCAGCTCTGTCTTCTATAGCTCTTTTTCATGGAAGTAGGAACTCAATCACACTGTTGTAAATACACTGATTCATTGATCTCTATAGGTAAACAGAAGTAAACAGTATTCCTTATCAACAAAGTTTTAGGGAGAATGTGGAAATGCTGTCAGTAGAAAATCACCAGAGTTTAACCAGAAAACAATTTTCTTCCCCTTAAAATCAAAGTCAATAAATGTAAAATATTCAGTGGTATGGCACAGCAATGAAAAACTTGAATTTTTTTCAGAATTCACCATCACAAATACACCACTTGAACCTTCTATTAAAATGAGTGACAAATCAATTTCTATGAATTCTTCATCAGCCTGGTAACAACAGTATTGTCTCAGTGACAGAACAAACAAAACAATAGATTTTTATTCATTGAACTCCATTAATATTAGACATAGCAAGCAGCATTTTCAAATCAAAATTCTTGATTTTACCACAAAAGATGTATCTAGAACAATAGGAATTAAAAATAAAGCTATTACATGCTTTAGAAAGAACTGGTATGATCATAAAGCTACCAAGGAAAATAACCTCAAACCTTAAAGAGCCTCAGTGGAATTAATCAAAAAACAAGGACTGAACACTTGTCATCAAGGGGGTTTTGGTCATCTAAAATAATTACATTTGTAAATGTTATTAGGATGCAGCCTAAAAATATTTATTAAAACAATTCTAGTCAAAGCTCTCATATGATTACTGAATTACACTATAGTCAAATAATTGCATTATTTCAAAAAAAATGCACAAAGTTGGATCATGGAAAGAAGTAGCTTAAAGGTCTAATGCCTTTTTCCTGTTTACTTCTGTTTTGCCTTTATTAACATTTCATTAACAAGCACAACACATATGCCTCTCAAAAAAACCTCCAACAAATTTAAATTGTCAGTATCTTATTGGTGCCTCAGTTAAATTCTTGCATGCATAGTTGGGTGGTTGAGAGCTGGCAGCAAAAAGCAGGTCCCTAATTTAAGTGTCAGTCTATGGATATAGGAGCTTAATTTTAAGGTAAAAATCTGGCTAGCATTGTATGTTTATGGACCACTCCTCCTGAGGGATGACTGGTTTCAGGTTTGCTCCCAAAAAGTAACAGAATTTTACTTTTGTGACTGAACAAATATAAAATGAGCAACATGTTATTTATTATCTCCTTGCCTATTATCTGTTTTTACAGTCTGCTTTTTTTAAAAGAAAATAAACATTTCTCCTACATACTGATGGTGGATTAAAGTGTGTCAACATGCAGAATTATCAGTATTGAGCAAAGCATGTGTGAGGAAATAGCCAGTACCTAAGGAAAAAACTGAAACACGACTGCAAACATAAATTTCTAGTGAGTAGACTTGCCTTTCAAAGGATTTAATTGCTTGTTCCAGCTTCTCTTTATAGGCATCAAGTTTCACTGCCTGAGGATTAATTAGTGAGATCTCCTTCTTGTCATTGCTAACACGGGCCAACGGTAACATCTATTATGCAATAGAAGACACAGATACCATTTATCATACAGATTTTCCTCCACCAGAATGACCGTATGCCAAGGCTCAGAACAGCCAGAAGGAACACCGGAAGACTGCAGAAAGAAAAACCTAAGCACCATAAATGTCAGAATTAAGACACAGTTTCCAGCCAGTTCTTCTAAAATTATACAATCCCATTATGCAGAAGTTATAAATTAAGATTCCTAACTGCTAAATCAGTACTGTCAAACAACTCACTCTAATAATCTAAGTCAGTAGAAAACAAGCATGTCTAGTGCATGACCATATTCCAGGTTTTATTGCCTTAAAACACTCTTGTACTTTCTAGCATCTAATTCTAGCATACAGGTGTGAGAGTAGATATTTAAATGTATTTAATGCTCTTATCCTGGAGGACATTATTTTATAAAGAATTTGAGTAGTAAAGCTATAGAGAGACATTTCTCACCATCACACTGATCACCAAAGAGCGAACGAGGTGGACACTGGTCACCAAAACTTGTCTTGATTAATTAGGAACCTAATCAGGTTTGTCAAAATCAGGAACTTCAATATTTTTCAAATCTCCCAATACAACACCTACATAAGTCAACTTCACTATAAAATAAAAATGAATACAATTTCAAGTAGATCTTCAAAAGGCAGAGAAAAGGGTAGAAATGGATGACAAAAGAGGAGGAAAGATGCCTTCCAAACTCTCAGTCTAAAGTCTCATCATCTTTCAGCCTCTTAAATTACCCAGTAGTTTGTAAAAGAAAAGCTATTTTACATATCTGTGTCCTGATGCTGAATATAAACAGGAAAAAATCCAAGGAAGAACTGGAGAAGAAAGAGAATGTTACTCTCCCCAAAACTGTCTTCAATGCATATGACTGAGTGGGAATCTTCCCCAAGTGCCTGTCTGAGATCAGGATATAAATGAGAAAAACATGAAGGAGGTTCAATTTACATTAAACTAAAAGCCCTGTTGGGGGAATAAGACAAACAATCAGAAAATACAGCAAGAAAGAGAATTATTTAATTGAGAACATTTTTCAGTGATGCTTTATTTGTATTTGAATCATCCCAGCATAGCTGGATTCTAAATTGCAGCAGTATAAATCATTTTTTTAGGAGCAGTGGTATGACTTTATATCACCCTCTCTTTCCAAGGACATCATCTCTCTGATTAATAAATCTGTGTCACATCAGTTCCAGACCACATCAAAGCTCCTAATATTAAATTAATCTTAAAATCACTTAGAAGCAAAAGACAGTGGGAACACGTCAGTGAAGTATCTTGCAGGAGACAGATGAGGTAAATCTCTGCCCATAATTCTGAGCAGTGACATCTGGCTACTTGTCACTTCCAGGTGAATTTGAAAGCTGAAAGGCAGGGAAGTGATGACCCTCTTTAAGTTCTGCAACGTAGATTGTTATCTACAATGTTACTCAAACCAAGTTAACAGAAGTTCAGCAGGGCCTCACCGTGTAGCACACTTCTACATTGCCTTACGGATTCTGAGTAATTTCAAGTACAAACAGCATAATTTGCAACATGAATATTTAATATAGTTTGTAAAACACTTTGAATAGAATATAAGGGGCAGACAAGCATAAACACATTATACTTTTGAAGACAAAAACCAGAATGGAATGTGTTCTTAGCAAATACTAAACTTGAAATACTACGCATACTTTGAGAACAATGAAAGCTGTTCACAAAGTCAAGTGAAATTTGACAGATACAGCTGAGAGAAATCACAGAGAAACTTTTTTATTGCCAAAATGTTTTGTCATTCCCTAAATTAAATACTTAAACTTTCACACTAAAAGAATTCATTTGTTTCAAAATGGCTTTTATTTCCAACCCCAAATTTCAAAATCTTAAAGACAAAACTAATGAACAACAACCCAATAAAATTTTTCTTATTTTAGACCAAAGAAAGATGTTTTTGTTGGCTGAATCTGACTCTTTTGAGCAAAGCATTGAGTCAAAACTCCATGACTTGCAAACCTGTACTTATGACGCCACAACCTGCAATACATACTCACATGATTCTACAGGGAAGGTTTCCCCCACAATTACCATAGCATAATTTAGACAAGCTCCCAAGTAATTATTTTTTTTCTGAATATGAATCTGGATGGGTAGTTTAATAAATTAACCTCTTTGAAATAACTCAGGTGGAACTGACAGGCCACACAGAACTGAAAACAATAGGTCAGCCTTTTGTTAATGAACAGTTGTCATGGAAACCTTTTTCTTGCTGCATCTCCAAGGTCAGAAAACTGTTCATAGTTATTCCATCATCACTGCTGGCAAAGGCCAAAAATAAAAATTATACTATCCCCTGAAAAGCAAACAAGGATGTCTGCATTCCACACCAAGAAACCTAAGATCTCAGAAGGAGGGATGCAAAATTATCTGTACATTTATTATCTTAAATGAAATCTTCTGAAGTACTGGAATAATCAAGATCCTCAAAGTCTCCTATTCAAGCTCAATGTCTAGTCTCATCCTATTTTCTTGATATGCTCGCTGAAGCTGGAGGCAAAGTGGGTTCTGTAGCTCAAAAATTTTACTGCTTTCACCTTGTGTGCAACCCCCAACCTTCTTTTTCTTTTCTACACTCAGCTTCAGATCCAGAAAAATCCATTCCTCTACACATAGAATAATAATTCTCCACTGCTCGAGAAACTTGATGTCCAATTACAACTAATGGAGATTAGTAGATAGGAAGAAATTACAAAAATTATTATTTCTCCTTTACATCCCTGAATCTAAGGAAAGCTCATGGATCACTGTCTGGACTCTGTACAGCACCGGTTCATCCAAATAACACTGAACTTAATCCAGTCCTGAGCTAGACTACCAGGAGTTCCTATGAATTGCCATTAAAAACTACTTGTACACAGTACTTGCTGAATCATAGTTTAGACAATTTTCAAAGACAGACTGTCTGTTTGACAGACTGCTTCGTTTTTTGCAAGGGTTGTCTGTAAAGGACTCAAAGGGCTGTTCATTGAGAAACACGGAAGGTCCTCTTAGGTATATTCAAAAGAAGATGGAAAAAGAAGTGACTGCTCACAAATGAGATGTAAGAGATTTGTGAAATTCACAATGTCTTTTGTTTTACATTTACAGTAGATTGTTTTGCACAGTTTTGTAGTCATTGGATTTCTGAATGTTTTTGAAAAATGGCTATTTTACATCTGAAATGTGAAAATGTACCTTTTAAAATGTTCTCATACAGAAAGACATAATTCTATTTTTAAAAAATCACACCTTAAAAAAATCCTTACAGATCTTGGTTTTGACTTGGTTTTACCAAAAGAGGGGAACTGGTTCTACCAAAAGAGAGGAACTGGTTTTTCTTCAACAGTCTGCATGCTTTAGCAAAAATTCCCATTCCTAAATTTAAAAAACAAGCATGAAAACTTTAAAATGTAAAATTGTGTACATTTGTTATAAATCTTTTACTTAGTTCTATACTACATTCTATTACAAATCCCTTGTTCTTTCTTTATTATTTTTTAAAAAAAAAGTTGTTTAGTTTTTTCTTTGAATATTGTTTAAAGAAACAGTTTTTATTAATTGAAATGAGCTGCAGCATATTCATAGGACTTTTGTAGGATGCACCACACAAGAAAAATCACAGCAACTTGCCATGAAATGGATTTCCTTTAATTGGAATGGCAATTAGAACTTTATGATACACAATTCACCATAAACTTTGCATGATCTTACAACTGTCTACACCTATCAGAATTTAATTTTAATTACTGAATTAAAAAACTTTTCAAAAGGTCTTAGCAGTCACATGTAAAAGTTGAGAATGCACAAATGCACAAACTGTGCACCAGCACCATTTTCCAGATGACTTTATGGAATAAAAACCACATACTCCAGTGAATTAGTAAGTATCAGTGGAGGCTGCGGTGCTCAAGAAATTGCCTAACACCTGATGGCTGCACACTGCCATCAGCTGGCAACTGTGAAAGAACTTAAGGGTAAAATATGCAAGAAATACTACTATTAACTATCAGTTTCATCTTCTTACTGATGCATGAATGAACATTCAGATATGTATTATACATTTAGTGCACATCAACAATCTACAATACCAGAGAATGCTATCATGACATTCATAGAAATTAATTTTAAAAATCCTTTTGAAAACACTATCAAGTTTTGTTCTAGTTTTCAAACAGCATAAGAGTTTTTTACCTTATCAAATACTTTAGAAACTACATGCTTGTCCAGAACTGGGATGTATTTTGTACTGTGAGGGACAGTTGTAGGAGCTAAGGCATCCATGATGGTGAGTCGCCTAGCAGCCAAGCCATGGGTCTTTAACCAAAGAGCTGAAGAGATATCTAGAGAGCTAGAAAAGAGAGACTGTGAGATATAGCACAAGGTAGAAATACCTTTGAAAGGTTTGAAATGACTGAAGAAAAAACCACAAACTGTAAGTTTTGTTACGCATTTATATAGGCATACACATACCTTTTAGATGCCCTTTTCATATTCTGCATTTTCAGATCTAAGAGAAAACATTTGTATTTTGTTATCTCAGAGGTTTTGTGCACATAAAAGCATGCATAAATAAGCTGCAATATAATAGCACCATTTTTTAATTTGAGCCTACAAGCAGCATCACACACAGACAATACATTTTAGTTTCTAAATTAATCAATTAGAATTAGTTTTCCTCAGTTTCTTTGTGTGTGACTAATAGTAACAGTGTTACCATATGCCTCATGAGCCCTAATTAACCAGCAAGGAAATCTATAAAATAGGTGGGCAATTTATTTTGCAAACTGAAATTTGTTTCAGTATATTTATTTTTGATCAAAACCAATGATTAACCAGCTTATTTCCCAAACCAATGATTAACCAGCTTATTTCCCAAGTCAAGATGTGATACCAAGTACTACCACTAATGAGATGGCCAGGAGTAGCTAATTTAAGGTACACTGCTATGAAAATCTGTATAAAAGATATATAAAAAACTAAATCTAAGAGGCTGAAATGTAAAAAAGTCAAACATCTTTAAGTGTCATAGGTAAGGTTTTAGCATGACTTAGAGGATGTATGGTAAAGTTCAGAGTTGGACTAATTACTGAAAGAAATTAATACTATCTGGATGTATTTCTAAGCCCCATCGAAAAACTGCTAGTTTGGGAACGGGCAGGAGTCTGGCCACAGCTGTAAGGGCACTGTCACAATGCCCAACTTCATGTCCTACTCTGCATCTCTGCTGTTTCTGTCCTTTGTACCGCAGATCTGCACAGTTTCACCTCAAACGAGGCACCATTAGATACAAATGTAACAGGAGAAACGTTATCACCTGCCCCACTCAGAACTTCTTGTTCTGTCAACTTGCCTTTGAAAACGGCTGTACATTTCACACCCTTCTTGACAGAAAAGCTCTTTTCCTCTGGAGACACTCCTTCCTCTGGGCTTTCTTCCCTAGATTTCACACGATGGCTCAGGATTCGCAGCAGACTCGTCTTTGTTTGATCTGCAGTTGTTGAAAGGGAAAGAAAGGAAGAGCTAATTTACTGCTTGAATACATGCCTGGGATTTTTGAGTTCCTCTTTGGTATTCAGTTTTTAAGGGACTGCCTACACAAGACCTCAAACACAAAACTACTTCAACACTAAGTTGTACTTTGTACTTTCCTCAAGGATGAGGGCTTATTTCACTTCAGCTGGGTAAATTTGGTTTCAGACTGCATACAAAGGACACTTCCAGGAGAAATGTAGCATTATGAGTGTAGAAAGGGGAAACATTAGTGTAAGTAATGCTGTAATTGGTGAAATATAGATCACCTCTTCCTTCTTGCCAATTATGTACTTATTTAGAATAAAAATAGATTAGGGTTTATAAAAATAGACTAGGGTTTAATATCTACTGTTACAAAACTGTTCACAGAGCTTTCAAAACATTCTGCTAAAACATCTGGTTTTTCATGGCAGGGCATGTGACAAAACACAAATGAGCAGACATTTGTTTGTCTGTTTGGGCCAAATGAGTGGGATAGCTGAAAAGTAGAGATGAAGAGAAGTTAAGATTTTCAAAATGATGATTACTTAAGTCAGCAAATACTTACTTTGCTCCCAAAACAAAGGATGATTTTTGCTATTTGCAACAGAATCTTTTCAAGTTAGTGAATGAATTCTGCTAACAACTACAGCTCATTTCAGTCTTACCTGCATATAATGCTTTCTTTCGTCGGGCTGGACTGTCAGCAGTGCTTTGCCAGGTTTGCTCATGTGATGGCACTGAGGGTTCTTCTGAAGCACAGCACAGCCTACTGCTAAGAGAAGTACTCAGCTCTTCAACGTGTTTAGATACAGGGACACAGTGTGTGTCTGCTTGTGATTACTGCTTGTAAGTGACAAAAAGAAATTACTGCAAATACATAACACCCGTTCAAAAAACACTAAGCTGAAGTTTTCTGGTAATTTAAACACTGATTTCAAATGCTTGGAATAGTGCAAAATATTTTCTCTGTTATACTAATATGCATTTCAAAGGAGAGTTCAAGGGAGGTTGAAATATTCTTAGTTTTTTTTAATTATTTAAAAGTAACTTCTTAGTTTATTTAAAAGATGTTCATTACTTTTAAGGTAACACCCTCATATATTTTTAATAAGGACAGAATGTTCTGTAATAGCTACTTTGAATCCAAAGGCTAAGTAAGCCTACCATCAACAACGAAAATATCTGCCACATACATACATATGCACACACATGTATAGATACACATATATATCTCCCAGCATTAATAAAAAATAAAATAAGCAAATTCTCAAATAAACACTTAAAAGTATTTTCATACTGGGCATCCTACCTGCCCTTCCACACACATGAAATCATAACACATCACTGTCCGCTTTTAATCTATTTTACTTTATTTTCATACCTTTACTTTAACTTACTGTTTTAGATAGACCTCTGTCTTAAAAACATTATTTCTTTTAATGCAATTTTTTATGTTTTTTAATATCACTGCACAAATAAATACACAAATACATTTGTACATATTTTATGTTTCAATCAGCATATCCCAATGAGCAACCATTTAGTCATGAAGTATCAAGCCAGCTCTTGATATCATCATTTAGATGGCAATAATTTTTCATGAATTCTCCAGGTCAGAGGGAGCAACTGTGTTGGAGACAAAAAAATAATTTCCCCTCTTTGCTTTAATTATTCATAATATGTTGAGACTATTGGTGTATTTGAGATAACTTTGTTTCAGGCATCACAGTATTAGTACATTTTTCCAGATTTTTCTTTTCCATTACCTTGGCTGTTAAAAAAAACCCCAGAGTAAGAAAGCAACAACCTTTCTTTTAAAAAGATGGTCAGAGGTTAAAAATGCAAGACGATGAAAAAGGAGAAATGTAACAGATAGTTCCTACCTATTATTAAGATAATAACAGAATGAGGACATACTTATTCTCTGGATAATCCTCTTCATTACAAGACTTCATCATCAGACTTTTCTCATGAAAGGTCTTCACCTTCTCTAGATCTTCCTCTCCTTGATCAATTTCTCTTTTCAAAAGATGTATGTCTTTATTCTAAAAAAAAAGAAAATTAAATGTTTCAGTACAATTACTCCTAAATATGTTTCATTTCTGAACTGAAACTATGCAAGTTCTGATAATAATTCTGAATAATGACTCAGGACAGCTTCCAAATTTTGTATATTTTTTCAGGTAGACTCTTTTGCTAGGCATTATAGCCTTTCAAATTATTCTTCCTTTCTAGGAAAATGACAAGCATTCCCTGACCAGCCAGTTACCCCTTGAGATATGAACAGCTGTATTTCTGAATAAGGTAATGAGGTCAGTAGCTCCCCTCATTCCAAGCAAGCAAGAAAATAAGTAAGCAAATAAATAAAATACAATACAATATATGTACATTACAAGTGGTGGCGTGTCATTCTACAGATCTCAGCTGTATCACATACTGTCCCAGGCCCAGGGAAGCAAAAAACGTACTCCTCAAGTGTACACTGGAACTGACAAACAATCATTGGGACTAGAGGAGGAAACAGGAAGGGAATTCCAATGATGATGCCTTTACAGCTCCCACAGGGCCACAGGCTCCCATCTTTAAGTCTGGAGATGGACAACACAGACTCTGGCCCTCAGTTTTCCAACATGAGCAGTGTCACACCGTCCAGACCAGCAGAATCACTGAAAATGCCCAGCATATTGGTATTTTTCAAGAGCTGGATTATTTTCATATTTTCCTTCTAGCTGGTGTCTGCAAAGTTTCTATTTCCCACTACTGTCTTGCTCCTGCTTGTTCTCATGGTCCCACTACCACCATTTCTGAAATCTATGCAATCAATTCACTGAATTAACTAAAATTAACTGTAATTAAAAGCAAGAATACGTTTCATTGGGTGTTTCTGTTAGTCTATTCAGAAATCTCCTGTTGGGGATTGTTGAGCTGTTTAGTCACACTTGATAGATGACTGTTATTCTATTCATTTTACTCCTTATAGATCCCAGCAGCTACTGTAGAACAAACTTGTAACAAAATCCATAGAATCATTATCATTCAAATTCAGCTCTGCATTCTCTTATTTATTAACAGGATACAAACCACATTTTCATTTTAAACAGTAACTTATTTCTGAAACACCAGAGATCACATGTTTCTTCCAGAGCTGATTTGCTCTACATGTACTTTTAGGTTTTAGTTTTCAGATTGGGGATGTCAGGGGAGGGAGAATGTGTTTGCAACAATAGCACTACATATGTACTTTGCATTATATTTGGGCTTTTTTGTTGTGGTCTAGAAAAATTTCCCAAACAAAAAAGAATCATATTATTGCTTTCATATCACATCAAATCTGACTAAGATTAACCCTCTCTTTTTTTAGTAATCTACTGTAATATGATATCACCATAATTCAAGTCATGTGGCTCTTCCAGGGAGCATGAAGCAGCAAATGTATTTATTTTCAGATACTCACAACCATAAACTCTGTAGTGTCAGGATCACTCAAATAAAGGTTGTAATAATGAAACCGTCCCTCTGTTTTAGTAGATAGTTCATACAAAAATTTGTTGGCTTCAATATCATCACAGTTGAAGGATACAGTATGGATGGGAATTTTACAGTGAAGCTGGACTTCAGCCAAAATTATCTGGGGGGGCTGAAAATCAAAAAAAAACCCTTATGTTAAAAATGTGGCATCTAGAAACATATTTTTCAAAACATAGAGAATGCGTAAGAATTTAATCAGTTGCGCTGTTGCTCAGAGATGGATACAGATCAGTTAAAAGCATCCTCTTTACACACATTGCTATTTCAATCAGAAATTAGCTAAATGAGCTAATTTAAAACAGATTTTGAAAGACTGAAAAATGCATTAAGGCACATGATGTAAATTGTAATATAATCAGTACTCCTTGTTTCTGAAGTTTTAAAAGAAATTACTAACGTATAGGAAATTAAACTACTACATTAGTGTTTAGTATCACTGGATATATATATAAAAATATTTTTGGAAGTATACGAGTGTAGATATTTTTGGGAAACTAAATTAGTTCAAAGAAAAGTTGATTCAATACCAGGAAACAAAGTAGAGGCTGAGAAAATAGGAATGCTAGTTTCCTCCTCCCATAAAGAAATAAAATTAGGTGAAAAAGTAGGTCTGCCACCTTCAAAAATGCTCAAGGATCTGGTAGAAAAAAACTATTGACTCAGTACTCTAAATTCTGGTAACATTTCAGTTGTTCAAAATACTCAAAATCTTGACAAATTAAGCAATGTTTGCAATATAATTGTTGTGTTGGTTGCACTTTAATAGTTAAAAGCAATATCAGCCATTTCCTTTTTTTAACTGTTAAAAAGGTATAACATAATTCATAAAAGACACTATAAACAAGGTAAAAAGAAATTACTTATTCACTGAGTTTGAAGTTAATAAAAATATTAAAAATAAAGATATTAATAAGTGTACATGAAGCCAAATTATTCTTTGGTAAAATATTGATTTATGCTCTTATCTAGAAAAACTGTGAAACAATGCCAGTAAACATCCAAGAGACTCCACAAGACTCAACACTGCAGGCATGACATTCATCTCATAATTCCAACTTCTGACACCACTTTTCTGCATTTTCTGTTTTCTCATTTTAGAAATACCTGGTCAGGTCTCCCATCAGTCAAGAGATAAATAGCCTGAGTGTCAGTATCAGCAAGAGCAATCTGGAGAGCTTTGAGTGTATTTGTGGAACTTCCAACCTAAGAAACCAAAGAGAAAAAGAAACAGCTGTAAATACTAACAGTCCTTTGCCTCTGTTCTTAAATTCATAATGACAGCGTACTGATTCAAGGGATAATGTAGAACCAAAATGACTAATAAAAGGATGAAAACATTCATGTCATGTTGCTAGAAAAAGCTAAGCAAGTGTCAAAGTAACATAAATTGATACCAGATTGGTATTCAGCGCTTATGCAAACACACATAAGCAAAATGCTGGCAGTAGCAACCTGAGCTGTAGAAGCAAAAGCAATCACTAAAAGACTATAAATAGATAGGAAGATGTAAGACAAAAGATGCATTCTCTTCATTTTCCCCACTGATGCTCTTGCTTGCCAACTCATCACACTCCCTTGAAACACATATTTTACTCAACCAAGCAGCTCAAAAGTTGCACAAAAGAGTTGCACAAGTTTATTTCTCCAAAACTGGTAAAGGAGTTCTTAGTTTTCCAAACATATTTTTCCAGACTCTCTCCCATGTACCCCCTTGGCACATTAACGTAAATATCATTGATATTTTAGCACAAAAAAAGTTAGCTATAGCAACAAAAGATGCCCAGCAAACTAATACTGTGATCACAAAAAAAATTTCCATTGGAGTAATTCTAGCACTTTTCCTGTGTCATTCACATATTTAGTGATCGTGATCTTTCTTCTTTTTACACTAAACACACTGAAATGCATTTCATGGCTTAGGAACCTAAAGCCTACATTTTATATCTTCAAACACCCACCTTTCAAACATTGTGTACAAAACCTTCCAAACTAAAGGTACATGTAAGGTTTTACCAGTATGGAAAACTATCTCCTCAAGTTTTAGTCTTTTAATGGAACCAAAGCAAAACCTCTAAAAAGACAAGAGTCTGTTTTATGCTTGTATGACACCTGAGTACTGCTCTGGAGGGCAGTGAGGATTGTAGTGGTGTGAGAAGAAACTTAGGATCCACATATATAATGCATTACAAAAGAGAAATATAAATCTCCGACAATGACCTATACATGCAAAAATATGCTAAGAGAAAGCATTATTTCTTCAGTCCTATCAATTGTGTTAAAATTTCTTCCAATCATTCCCAAGAGCAATCAGTTCTATTAAAAAGGGTAAGGGAAATCAGGTGAAATGGGATAGGAGGTACATTCTGAGAGTTAGTCTGTATGACTGCATAAGAGTGTGCAGGCCAGGCAACACAACAGCTCATCTACTTTATAACCTTACATTCTAACTGTCAAGCAAACCTTACCAGTACCCACTCACAAGAAATAATTTTCTTTCTGTTAAACTTATCTGCTACTCCTGATGTTTTAGTAATTATAAAGTTTTAGACACATCACTCATTGGCCATCCTGGCTCTTTTCAATAGTAGTTTTGAATGGATTTGAAACAAAACAGCTTCTTTCACTTGTTTTCACATCATGGGAACATAGGGTGGATGCTGATGATGTGCAGAAAATAACCATGTACCTTATGGTAAAAGCTGTTCATTTTAGGTTTCTCAATTGCTCCTGTTACAAATGAACACCAGTTTTATCAGTATTTAAACAACGATGACACATTTCAACTATATGACATTACTATCACTAAAATTTTAAATGTTATCACATCTAAAGGATTTTTTAAGGAGCAGTTAGTTACTGTTTATAGCTCAGCTTCCTAATTCATAATCCTGGGACCAAAGAGCATAAAATGGGATCAAAGAGCAGAAAATGGGATCAAAGGATCTACTCTGATTAATATTCCAGAGCAATCCTCTGTTCATTTCAGCTTCACTGTAAATCCAGCTTTTTGATCTCAAGCTTATGCCTGCAATACTTAAAAAAGGCTAAAAGGTCAGCAACAGATGTCATCCCTGAAAGAAAGTAGATTGTTCTTGTGCCATCTCCTATTCCATTTTGGATATCTAGAGCTGAACTTAAAAAGAAATTTATAATCAAAAATCCACAATTGTATGAATAATGATGGAAAAGGCCATTCACTAATGCATATACAAGTGCTATCAAAATATGGTAGGCCAAAGTATTATTGAACTTGCATCTTGCTGTGCAACATACATGGCTTAAACAGAGCCAAATTTTCAAGCCTCAAGCAGGGCAGCAAAATAAGGCTAAATAAGCTCAGTTACAAGTGTTCAGCTACTCAGAGAGGCCACACTAATACTTCCTTTTCTCTGTGTGTTGGTCTGTTAGTATTTTCTGAGAATACCAAGTTATTGATCTTGCTTTGTAGTCTCAGAGATATTATGCAGTTTCCTCAATTCCCTCATCCCCAGGAATTTCATATTAAGTCTGTGGAAGAGCTGTCATAACGCTGAGGAGTTTTATTACATGAGCACAGGTTTTCATGCTAGAAAAAATAATGTGGGATGTATCTATACCATCGTACGACTGATTTTCAGTCCCATGTTCATAACATTGCTGTCCACATTTTACACACTAAGTGGTCCTAAAGCTGCTGATAGTTACAATCTGGTGGATGACTGTGGCTGACTACAAGCAGTTCTGCTCTCTTTCAGGGAAAAATCCTCAGATTCCGGCCACTGTCAGAGAAAAAATACTGGGTAGATAGACAGAGGTTTGGTCTGAGTATGTTTGTCCTCATTTTTCTAAAGTTAGCTGCCTATCCATCAAAAAGAACTAGAAATGCTTCTCCACTTTGCTGGGTTTGCTTTCCTGTACCACCTCTGAGCTGTAAGTTTGCCAGCAACACCTCTCATCCACGCAGCAGCCCTGCAGCAAGAATGACAAATTTAGACGCAGGGTCTGAGCAATGATGTGGTTCCTATGGAATTCAAATTGGCCAACGCTTGCATTGTGGCTACTAAACATAGCAGGCTGCAAGTTGAATTAATGTGATCTTATAAACAGGTCCACTGTTAAAGGACTATTATACCTGACAGACACACTGTATTCAGATCTACTTAAGTTACCCATCATCTATATTTTCAGCTTACTCAAGTCAAGTATTTAGTTTATGCAAAATCACCCCAGCCATACAGAAAGTGGAGAAACATATACAACTTTGTTTACAAAGCAAGCACGCTCTGTGATAATTAGCTGCCATATTACCTCAAGCCCTTTTATCCAAAGCCAAGCCTCTTGCAAATTTTCCTCATTAACTTCAGTAAGTTTCTCTTGCCATGCCACTGCTTGGGCACTAAATTTCACAAAGTTAAATCTCTTCTTGTGTCTCAGTTGTTCCTGCAAGAGACAGCATCTGAATTTCACCTACTATTAAAAGAAAGAATATTGTATCCTGAAATACTGAGTAACAGCAATTGTTTTAACTAATATATAGTTAATTATATAGTTACAATAAATTGTTATAACATATGTAAAAAAAGTTATGGTGTACAGAGAGACACACAAAACCAGAGATAATTATTGCTTGCAACTATTAAGATTGCTTGAAATTCCCAAAGTAAGTCTCCATATACTCATATTTCTCAAACAATTTAAACAGCTAATGTCTAGGAGGGCATGAAAGAGAGAGATGAAACTGGATATGGTCAGTGGTGTAACAAAGAGATTATCACTGCTTACCAGAGGAAATTGAAATCAGAAAGAAAGTAAGACATCATTTAGAGAAGGAGAACAAGAATCATATAAAGAGCACTGGCAAGGGGAGCTAGACAGCAGGAGAAAATAAAGAATTTGCTGAAGCTGCTTTTGGACAGAAGTTATAAGTCAGGGAAGATTTGTGCAAGCGAGCACAAACTTTCAGAGTTTGGAGTCTTTGCCTCCCTTTCATAGCACAATTTTTGTGCAGCTGCGTGTGAAACCTTCTGGCACAGTATCTAATACATTTCTAGTGCTGATCTGCCTAGAGGACCACAAGATACTATGTCCTATGACTTGAGCACTTAGCTCAGAAACCTCTCTGTCATAGTCTCAATTTTTCTAGTCCTACTAATGATTGTTATTGATGCCAGACTGAATTTTTATTTCAGTTACTTCTCTTAGCACTACAAAAATTTAAGATTAATCATGTCTCTGAAATATAAATGTAAGCTTAGGTGACATCATTGCAGACTTCTAAAACTAGGCAAGACAAATCCTGTTTTAGGGGTGTCTCCCAGAACTCTCAGCTTTTGAGGTACTTCTGCACTTTGCCAGTCCCTTTGCAAAGTTCTGAGTCACTGTAAGATGCAAGGAACTTCAAAACGTTCCACACCCTCTGTTGTAGAAGTATGAAAGTGAATCTAGAACACACATTACAAATCACAACAAGCCAATGGAATTGGATGACATTGCTTAAAAGTAAAAATGAAAATGCCAAAAGGTGTTTAATTGCATAGCTTGTTTCTGGTTTGGATTTTTTGTTGTTGCTGTTTGGTTGGTCGGTTGATTTTTGTTTTTTTAAGAAAGGAGGTGGCTTGAGGGAAAGAACTACTTAAGCCTTTTTAATTTTTAATGTTTTCTCTAGCTTTTCTCCAAAAGTTGTATAAATGAGGGGAAAATATAAATTCTTAACAGAAAAATGAATGCATGAAGAAAAATATAAATATTTTTATAAAGCTGCTGTTTAAGAAAAACATTTTTAAAATAAATAAAATGTAGAGTAACAACCATCCAGAAAAGATCAGTTTACTCTAAAATGCTCCTCAGCCTTCAGAGTCTTCGCTTTATCATACCTGTATTAGCTGAAATATTTTTTCCTTCACTAGTGGCAGCTTGTTGTTCATAGACTGGGATGTATCAATAAGAATATAGACATCATCTTCAAACACATTCCCAAAAAGCCCTCTGCTTCCTTGTTGAAGCCACTTAATCCTGGGGGAGGAAAAAACTATCAAAACCTGTAACATCTCTGGAGCTTTGTGTATCAGAATCTGAAACGAGGATCTTTTTGTCACTGCTGTACTTCTTATTCTCTTTCCCTGAGCACCTGTTAGTAGTCACTGTCAGAAGCCCTTGATGAATCAGTCCCCTGTCCCTACATAACATCACAAGACATTTTTGTTTTTTAATTTCAATAGAAATCTGGACACAGGCAAAAAAAAAGACTAAACAATATAGCACCTTCATAAAGTCAGTTATCAGGTAGTTTGGGCCGGGAAATCCAACGTGGAAGCAACTGTAAGTATTGTCCCTGTATCAGTTCTCCAGACTCATCTCAGTAAATCATTTAAGCCTATAGTACTATGTCTCCCTTCTCAGGAAACCATTTGAGAACCTATTCTCCAAGGACCTTAAGCACTTTGAAGAGGCTTAATATAACACAGATGCTTCAATGGTTTGTGGACCTTAAGCCTTAAATACAGACTTAGATTTACATTTTAAACAGGACCAGACTGTGCCTGCCAGTTAAATTCATACATACATACTGCTGTGCACAAGAACATTTCCTCAGTAATGGCTGCAGCAAGTCCAAATCCGATTTCCTTTAAGAGTCATAAAATGCTCATCTACTCTGAAACAGAGACATTTAACACACGGAGCATAATGCCCCTGGGAAAAATATTCATTTCCACAAAAGGTTTCATAAAAATGATTTCATGGAAACTTAGGGGTCCTGTTATATTAGCTACCGATAGCTATTTTGTCATTGGTTACTTCCCTTGAAGTGTTTGATGAGGTCCACCAACATTTTTTAACATTCAGATGAAACATTCAAAACAGCAAGCCCTTAATCTTGCCTTGGATTTCAAAAATACATACTCACCAAAACTGCTTATCTCAAATTTTCCTTTGACAGTATGTAAATGTCATCCTAAATACAGTAAGATGAACTAGAAGCAGTAACAAAACTCTATTTGATCTTGCTACATGTAATCAGGCTGTTATACTTTTGGTAAGGAAGCAGCAATAAAATGAAAAATTTACCAATAAAATGAAAGTTCATATCCTGCTTTTTTCATTGAGACATCTCATTGTCCTAATACACAAACCAGAGAGCAACATTTATTTTTTCTGTTCTAAAATAGGTTTTCCTTAGACTGCCTATTTTTTGTAGATGTCATACAAAACCTAAGTGTCTGCATGGCTGCAGAAATGTAAACTAGGCAGCCAGTTTGAGCAGTGAACTTCTGATCATGTGCATTACCTAATAGCTCATGACCTTACTCTGATCTAGACTGTTCAAAATTGTCCTCAACACAAAATTGCAAAAAGGGCAGATAACCACATGAGCACAAGCCAAGCTGTGCTTCTTGGTGTTGCAAGGGATCTTAGGTACATAGGATGAATGTTTACTAAGTTTTATTGATGATTCTTGAAGTTGTCTGCCACCTTATAGTCCCAATACTTTTTGGCACTTTTAGCAGTAATTCAAAAATGCGCAGACTGACTTTCACACCTGTGTTTCAGAAGGAGAAAAAAAATTCTAAATCTTCATCAGTTTTCTTCTATGGCTACTAAGAAATCCGACATACAAGATTCTGATTTAAAATAGACTTCTGGCTTAGTACTGCTGCTGTCAGTTTACCAACCATTTCAACTTATTATGACAGTAAATGTCAAACTTTTCAACGTTCATGTAAAATAATGAAACTGGTTTTATGTGACAGAACACTAACCTTCCTTCCACTTGTCTGAGAGCTGTCCTCATTTTCTCTTCGTACTGCTTATACTTTTCTGTAGTAACATATACATGAACTACAGATCCATCTTTCCAGAGAGTATGTACAAACTTGTCACAGTATCTTGCATGAATTACCTTCCTCTTTGTCTCCTACAACAAAGAAAAACATTTCATGTTCCAAAACACATTATTTTGCAGTGCCTTTAATATTTGGGGAACAAACTTCAAAGGTACATGCTTGTTGCACATGAACAGGAATAGACACAAGCATGGGATATGGTGGTCACAGAATTTGCTCCCAGCAAGATTCAATAGAAACTGGTTTTGCTCTTGCAGCTAGCAAAAATCAGAAGCTTACCAAACAGTGCAATGGTAAAACTTGAGAAAAACTAACAGAAGACAAATTAATCCAAAATTTCTTAAGGACCTGCAAGACACTGCAGCAGCTGAGACTAACACATCCTCTAAAGATGACAAGCAATCTTTGCCCCACCCCACAAAAATACAAAGAAAACCAAGGCATTGCTTAAGCCAGTTCTGATTCTTCCTTTTAGATTTTATGTGAACCAGCAGTGAGTCCTTAAAACAGTCATCCTCAAAAAGCTCTTTGAGACATTCTTATTCTTTGCCTCAAAAATTAATTATCTGATTTTAACAAAAACTACAAAACAACAAGGCCATATGCTATATCATCAAGTTATCCATCAACCAAGTTCTTAAGCTTTAACAGAAAAAACAGACAACTCACGGGATGTGAGGGAAAATTAACAATACTCACAGCATCAGTTTGTGAACATTCATCCTCTGGTTTAGTTTTTATGTCAACAAGCCCATCTACATGGCGAAAAACACAATCAGCAAGTGCATCATACAGTGTGAGCTTCTGAGCTTTCAAGCCATACTTCTGCAACCACTTCTCAGAAGTCAAATATTTGTCAGTTACATGTTTTGGTAATGGATGATCAGCTTTGTTTGCTAATAAAGAAAATAAAACAAACAAAATCTCCTGTATAACATGGTTCATTTTGGATAAGCTACTTTCAAAAACAGACTCTGATACTGGAATCAAAATTTTCAAACTTGTTCTGCTTGATCTGACAGCATTGGAGTGAACAGATATTTCTGAGTGATTTTTAATAGTCTCTACTTTGGCTGTGGGGTTTTTTTCTTATCAGACAACTAGTTCCAACAAATTCCTTTGTAACTGGAAAAAAAAAACCACCAGAAGACACGGAGCAAAGACAATAAATAGTGAGAAGATCAACATATAAAAGGAATTTTCTTTGTAGTTGAATTACAAAATTCCAGAAAGTATTCCTGAATAAGATGTCTAACTTCAAGGAGAACCCTTTGAGAAAATGAAATAGAGATATAACTGAAAATACAGTCAAGACTACTGTTTAACATTAATCTTTTTAGAGCTGGCTATTTAAAGTAAAAGGCAAACTACAATGTCATATTGTCTTATAAATTTTCCAAGGACTATCTTAAGGTAGGGCACTGCACATCTCTGGGCATCAGTATAGTATACATATAATACAGATAAAATAATAGGATACAGGACTCTCCACTCACTCATCACTATCCCAGTAAACCACACCTAAACCAAATGACCAGGCAATGGGTCTCATGGCAAGGTGAATTTATTTTGTCTCACTTTAATTTTGGTTGACCAAGGTGGTATAAATGTCTACTCAGTTTAGATGCAGCTACAGTGACCACAGTAGTGAGATCCCGAGCCTGTAGATAAACCTGTGGAGGTATCTACTGCCCTTAAACACACAGAGATCAGCCAACATCAGGCCAGGTGCATGATCAGAGCCTGTTTACATGGAAACCTTTGCTTTATGATTGCTTGTGGTCCTTAGAACAACAAGTGTCAAAAATACGCTCACACAATTTTGAAAAGAAAACTGTTGTTTTCTTTCTTCCACATGCTTTACATAGAGATATTTTGCTGCAAAGCATTTTAAACAGATCAGGAAGGCAGAATCAGGAAGAAATACAAGCAAACTGAAAAACTACAGTTATTTGGATCAATGGGCAATAGCCAAATAATGCTGAAGAACTTAAAAAATATATCACACTGTAATTTCATTTCTTTTAATTTATTTATGAAGTGATTATGTATCAAGGCCAACACTAAAAGAATATTAAAGCTGTGCAGTTTTACTGTGGTCTCTCTGTTCATACGCATTGCAGAAGAGATGTTTAACTTCATATGGGAAGTCCTGCTATCTCAGAAGATGCTCTTATCAGTATAACAAATGACATCGTGCCTTCACAGACAAAAAACCCCTCTAGATCTAACTACAGTTATGTTATGGATAGAAATTCAAACCCCGTGCAGCCAGAGAGAGTTCTCAGCTTCAAATCTTCATCATCATCACACCAATCACACATCTCAAAACAGCTCAAGTTACTGACCAACTGATTGTACAAAGCACTCTTCAGCAAATGATCCAGAAAAGGCCATCTGGCCAGAGCCTCCATCTAGACAAAGTGAAAGCAACTGCAAAAACAGTACTAGAGCTACACAAAATCACCCATGACTCATGCTAATTCAACTTGCATCTTGTATCAACTTACACAAAAAAATACCACTGGATACCATGTAAGTATTATAAAACCAGGACTAATTAAGAAAATAAGTTCTGACAATCTTGACTGTGATCCTGAAAACTCAACCCCCCAATTGCAGTCCAACGCTGAAGCTGCCTAGAATCTACAGATTCCTGAGCTTTCAGTATTTAAGTCTTATCAGTAGAATCATTCTGCTTCAGAGCATGCCCAGCACATCTCCATCTCAGTGGGGCTGAGTAGCTTCTCACTGATCCTTGTTAAAACCGTCCAAAACAGAACTTCAGAAACCAGCTATGCTTCTGTCTCCAACTGGGTTCAGTCCAATCAATATGCACAGAACAACAAATAAGTCATGTTCTAGGCCAAACCTAATGGCAGGAACTACTTGTTTAATGAACACATGTAGGTGTTCCTCCATGTTTCTTATGACAAGAGTTGTCAGAGTGCTTATTCTGAATTGTTTTCAGACCTTCACCTTTGATCACAAAAATGCAACCCCTCCACTTCTTCCCTTTACACGGAATGAACTAGCTACCAGGTTGGAGGCTATCCCAAGAAGACTGTGATGGGACAGGGATAAGGTACTTCCCCAGCACTGTGTAGAACAAGCTAAAGATTTAATGGTTCAGGCAGACAGGAGGAGATCACAAAAAAACCCAAAAATAATTTCCATATCCTAAAATCCAGGTAACTTCTAAACCTAGTCACTGGTAAAATAAAAATGGTGTGTCTCAACCTGAGCTGTTAAAGTTTAGCAAGTTTAAGCCATAGTAAGCAGAGATTTGTATTGGAAAGTTTAAAGCAATCCTAAGTTTAGATAACAATTATAGGTGCTATATAGCCATATAGGTGCTATACCCTGTAAACAGACATTTCTGAGAAAATCACCCCCAAACTGACGTGCAATCAAAACTGTTCACAAAAAGATGCTGCTTGTTAATATAATGGTAGCTGTCTTGAAAGAAACATAAATGATACCGTCTTGAGAAGCAGACTGGTCAGATTCTGATAAAATTTTCTGAACTTGTCTCACTGTACTCCTGGCTTCCTCCAGCTCCTTCCAGATCAAAAAGACATCTTCACAGACACCAGCTACTGCAAAAGAAATAATAAATAGAACTTCACATTTTTATACAATTTCCGCTTTTTACAACTCCTCAATCACCACAAAGTCATTGATATATCCAGATGTTGCCATATAACCTTGTTTCCCTGAGGTCCCATTGCAATGACAAGTGCTATTCTCTGACAGGCTTCAAAGCCGGCTCCAGGACACGAGAGGTGCTTAGTATGTTGGAACTAACCTCCCAACCTGGCCACAGATTGTTCCCACAGTGGAAGCAAATATATTTTAATAGTGCCAGAAAATAATAAGGAAACTCCACACTGAAATTCACTTGTTGACCCCCGAACTTCATTGAAAAACTTGGCTCCAAATATTAAACATAGTTTTGACATTTTAAAGAGAAGACATTTTTGACTCTTTCCATTTCCTAAAGTACATAATTAATTTTATTTAAATCTTCTTTCCCTGATGACTATCTGATGAAATTCTGCTAAAGATAAGTTTATTTTCATCCCAACAATTCTCAACAGTCATAAACAAATGCTACAAAAATTTTTTTTACTATCAGGCTACATTGTCAAAAAAATTGGAAAAATCCAAAGCTGGAATTGAGACAAGGTTTTCTTAATTTTGACAGATATGTCTTTCTTGATGACAAGAATAAAAATATTTATTTATTTCATAAAGGGATACTAGTAAAACTGAGACCCCTTGTATACCTAAGCAGTATGATCACTATTAAAAATGTGTTAAATTAGGTTAGTCTCAGAGTTTAAACTGCAATATAGGACAACGCAGAGATACTGTGTGCAGTGTTACAGTAAAAATACAAAAGAAACTGAATCATCAGCTATCCTAACTACAAATATAGGTTACAAACTATTGCAGATCACAACCTATTAATGAATTGCACATAAAGATGCTGAACAAGGCAAACTGTATCTTATCATTCAGAGGTTCAGTTAATATACAGTGATGGTTCACTGTATGAAAGATAAGACATACAAACTTGTCTTCTAAAGTAGACTACCAGTAAACAAACAAACCTGATAATTTTATTCTTTGATAAACTTTCCAGAAATAATAATAACAATAATAATAATAATCAGAAGAAGAAGAAGAAAGTTATACAAATAAGAACTCAATTTTAATTGTGAAATGCTTTCAGTTTCCAAGAAATATTTTGAATTGTGTTATTGTACACTGCCATCTCCTGGGACCTTCCTGTATTTCAAAAACATCTGTTGCAGCCATTAGGACAAAGATCAACATTTCCTAAATCACAAAAAGCTTTAGTAAGGCAGACCATTCTACAACATACAGCACAAAAGGGTGAAAAAACCTCAGTCGGTAATCATTACTTGTTAAACTTAAGAAAAGTATTCTCTTCAAATATTTCAGAAAGAAGTCAGCTTTTATTTTATAAGCAATCTCTCCCCAAAAATGCAAATGCATGCATTCACACCATGCAAGCACATAGTTCTAAGTTTAAGGATGTTAAGAATGCAATTCCAGTGGCACTGTCTCCAACTAAACCTGGATATCCTCCACAAGCTGTCAATTACTGTCATCCAGATTTAATTTTATGAATACTTTTAATGTAATATTTGAAAATATGGAAAGGAATATGTATACTTCAACTACCTCTAAAACAATAACACTTGTATCGTGTTGCTTCATTTCCCCTAAAATTGATGCTATGGACTCATTAGTTTTACAGGATTATTGTTACTGTCCCCACTAAGATAGATGGATTCACATGGTATCACATGAGAAGATATTTTTTCCTTATTTATGCTTGCAGCACAGCAAAGTAAAACTGCATGCCCTTTCAAAGCAAGTATGCTTGATGTCACTTGCTACACAGGACAAATGCAGGCACCAAGAATTGCACATCGGGAAATTCCAGTTGCTTAGAAAACCTTTTTTCTGACAACATTTTTTCCTGGATTCAACTGGGAGAGAAGCTTGCAAGCAGTGATACCCACAGCAGCTTTCTCTCTCTACACAGGAAGCTCAACTGCGCCTCTACCTCGGCTTCTTTTCCCCTACCGCTAAGGAGGAGTGGAAAAGAAAAACTGTGTCTTTCAAAACCAACTCCCCCAAATCAAAACCCACATACACATGCAAGGCATAGTATCTTCAAGATGTGGCTCTCAACTGTGGTCCATCTCTCCAAGCATATCACTGGTAAATGGCCAAGAAAGCGTGAACCTCACTTTGGTTTAAATTCCCTCCGCTCACACCTCAGATGTGCCAGTTTTTGGGGACCACCAACCAAAGAAAGTCACCCCTCTGGAGGATGCAGTTCACAACCACTCCAAGCCCACCATCTCTTGCACACATTCAGCCATCCATGTCCCAGGAATAATCTTGTCTTAATAAATTACTTTCTCCAGGAAGAGAAAGGGCCCTCCTGGTTCCCCCTACCATGAAGCACTTCCCAATGTGCCCTGGCCAGCAGTGTAACAGCCAGATCTCTGGGGACGCCCTGGTTCTGATTCAAAACCCACTTTACTGCAATGGCAGGAGGATGGCCACCAGTCCCACACAAGGGGATCAGCCTGAACACCCTGCTGCACGTGTCCAGCCTGCGCCAAGCACAGTCGGCTTCCCTCGGCTCTCCCTGAAGCCATCGTGATCCTGCAGAGCGCCTCACCCTGGGTAATGTTCCGGGAGTGCCCTGCCCGCGGGTAAAGGCGTTTCTGCTCTGGAGAAAGGAGGCCCTGGAAAAGAGGAAGAGGATGAGGAAGAGTGCGGGGAAAGCCTGTGGCAAGGGGCAGAAGCATTTTGCTGACAGCAGTGAATTGAGAAGCAAGATGTTAGACCTAAGTAAAAACACAAACACACTTGCACATGTACACGGAAACTCATAAATGCCCTTATTTCCATTTCCCAGTTATATAACTGGCAGACAATCTCAAAAGAAGCAGCATCTCCCCATGTACCTCCCCGCAAACAAACTCATCCAGTTTGACAAGTCACTGTAACCTATTTGATTTCCATATTGCTAATGAAAAAAGCCTATATATATAAAAAAAAAGCCTACAAAATATCTACAGTATCTTTTGAACAGGAAGAAAATACCAATATAGAAGCAAATACCAATATAAAAGCAAATCATGGAAAATCAAAGCATTTCTTACTTGTCTGATTATCTGACTTAGACCGTGGAAGCAACCAAATCCAAATATAATGGAATAAGATCTATTTGAAAATGAATTTGCTAGCAAGAGAAGATGGAGAAATTGATTTTCTTCACTGCCAGTCCCTTTCTCAGCCTCCACGTGGCAGCAGAACACAGCAATATTCCCTCAAGCACTGATTTTTAAAATCTCCACTTAGAGGGGGATGAGTGAAGGCACAAAGATGCATGAGAGGGTAGTCCACAGCTTTTACCTGCATACCTGCCAGGTCAAACAGCACTCAAACTCACTGCAGCCCAATCCTGTCCCTTTTCCACTGGGCAAATGGACAAAGCAAATGAACTTTGTATCCCATGTGGTATCACAGAACAGCTATCTGCATCACTCTCTACACATTAGCAAAGAGATTTGCCAGGCCAAGGTTAGGCTGCTGAGACTAGACAAAGCACATGCAAGAAAAAAGCAGAGGCAATGATCTTTGCTACAGCTTCTAGGCAAAGCAGCTACTCTTCAGTCATTATCCTGGCTCTCCAAAGGGAGGGTTTGATTTTTCCCATATCAGTGTACATAAACAGTGCAGAGTTCATTGACTTCAATGTCGTACAGTGGAATGACACTCTTATGCTTCCCTTTTTTACACACAACAACCTGAAATTTTCCCTGTGATGATCAGGTAAACGTGAAAAACCAAGCACACCTAAGAACAGAGCCTTACACTGTTCACAAGGAGATCAGACACTTCCCTGTTTGGATTTATCACATCAGTAAAATCCTGATTTCAGTCCGTTTGCATTTTCTCTACACATGCCAGCTCATCTATTCCACCACACAGAAACCACTACACAGAAATTTACTGTTTCTACGTCAGCCACTGAGGACCCTCTATTCATTTCAGGATCTAGTTCAAAGCACCATTGCTTTTCAAGCCTTATGTAGCACTTATTGCCCTGTTACACCAAGCAGATGACACAAATGTGCCGTTTTTCAGAAAGACATCTTTTCTCCACAGCTTCCACCATTCCTTGCCCTCTACATCTTCAAGTTCCAACTTAAATGCCACCTCCTTTCCACTTATAATTTTAACTACATAACAAGATTGCTTAATTCTACAGCTTTTTGCAGATGAATAAACTGCACAAAGAATGTAGGCAGAAGTGATAATAGGAAAATTAATGCTGGATGAGGAGATATTATCACATTGGTGAAATCAGGGTTTATGTAAAAGAATTTCTCTGCCATAAGTAAATCTGAGGCTGCCAGCATAAGGACCTTAATTCTTTAACAAGTTACACCTGTTTTGATCTCAAGCACCCACTCAAAATGAGTGTAAAAAATTTCAAAATTGTCAGTTTCTCACACTTGTTTTCTAAATGTCTGCTCAAGATGCTAAATAGGGGAGAACTGAGCTCTTATCTAAAATTTTAAATAGTTCACTTCTGACTTGTTTTGGTTAAGCTGATGAAAAGGAATGAACGTGAAGATATCCCATATTTGCAAAATGCTGATATTCAGTGGATACCCAGAAACTATCAGATGTCCTTAAAACAGCTTTTCCAGTCCATAAAACATGGTTATGAGTTTCAGTTTCCAGCTGTTGTATTTGTGGTGCAAAAAGGAACATAATCAAAATATTCCTGTGTCTCTCTTTATTTTCTAGAAACACCACATTTGGAAGATTAAATCTCTGGTTCATTGTCTATTTATTTCCTTGTGTAATTTATACCACACATCCAAGAACCAGTTTCAGAGCCCATTAGTGAGTAATTGACACTTTTATTTTTATTGCCTTATTACTACACCCTTGAAGGAGTCTCTGAAACAAGAGAAATCAGACACAGACCAGAATAATGTCTTCAATGTGTTTTCTTTTCTGAAAGGACTTCAGATTCTGCATATGACTGAAACGCTCCAATTGGCTGCCAGTGATGTCATGACTGTGCTTGTAATACCCAGCAAATGCAAAAAGCTAATTGTGTTCCTTTTTAATGTGTAAATTCTACTCCATAATAGCAATAAGACACAACAGACAATGCACTTCAAGGGGATTACTGCCCTTTCAAGCGATTAAAGCTATTCAGCTTTCAGCTTTAGAAACAGTGGTGAGGAAGTAATTTCAGTCATATAGGAGCTCTAGGTTCATCTATTGAAACAGTCTGACTGCCCCAGGGGAAGAGGGAGCCAGCTCCCCCCATGCACACCCCCAAATGTGGTACAGCAAGAAAGCACTCATGGCAGACTGAAGGCATTATACTGCTCTGCATTAGTATGAGACGATAGTGTTTTGAAGTAGTCTCTGCTGTTGGTTTCTAAACTCCGCATGAGTGAGGCTTGAGTGTCCCTTCACAACTCAAAAAAGCAGGTGATACCTCACTCCTTTATTTCTGGCCCCCACAATGGTTCTTTCTCTTGTACTGTTATAATCATGGTCCTAGTGAAGGACAGGTTAGTACGCAAGAAACTTGATTACAACCCAAATATGGGCCAGTTAGTCCAAGACTGACTAACAGCCTTACGTGAGCCACCAAATCCACCCTATGTAATAGTGCCCTAACAGTGAGAAGAGGATAACACTGTTCTACCTTTGGGGCAACATTAAGGCCCCCAGCACAACCAAGGTGGGGGGGGAGGGGGTGATGTGTGCGGGTGTGTGTGTGAGTATGGGTGGGTGAGTGTGTTAAGCCATTAGACTAAAAACATCTCATGATTCCTGATGTCTAAAAGAAATATTTTTTTTACTCTCCTGCTGAGAAAGACATCAGATTTGACACACAAAGCTTCACTTCACATCACAAGCCCCTCTCCTCCCACCCTGGCTGAAACCACAGTCCAGTCTCACTGAACACTTACCAGAGGAAGTAGCACTATGACTAATGAGAAGCACACTGAGCTTTCTGCCCAGCTCCACCCAGCAGTGAAACTGTTTATTTTGGTTGTTTCCTCCTGGTATTTTTTCCATCAATTCTCCCACCACCACTTTACACTGCCTTCTCTACGGTCACTTTACTGTGCTTTTTGCCTTTGTGACAAATTCTTGGGAGAAGCAAGTAAATCTCACGTTAATCTAATCCCCTTATATTACCCATGAACTTGGCCTATATTGGCTGTTGTATCGTATGGTCTGCCACACTATTCCTCTTCCTTTCTACCATTTCTCTATACAATTCCACAAGGTCACTGGCATAAGCACACAAGTACCACTCTTCATATTCCTAAATAAATTATCTTCTTCTCCCTTTTCTCTTCTCTTTCATTCTCACATGCACATCCTCTACTCCCTTCATTTTTCTCTTTTCCTTGCCCTCTCCTTCCCACCCAGAGAATTTCCATTAGACCAGTCCTGTCCTCACCCCACCCACACCTACAGGTTTCTTTTGATTTTACACTCATCAAGTTCCTATACTACATTTCCATTTTGACATCTCGCTGATAATATCAGTATAATCTTGGGGTTTATATTGTCTACCTAGTGGCATTCTCCCTTTCACTTTTCCAGAGTTCAGGGCAATTAAACTTTTTCCATCCTCTTCATATTTTAGTGCAGGTCCAGCAGCATCTTTACAGTCATTCTTCTCAGCAAAAGCATGGAATCTGTAACACAAAATTAGTTTCCACCAGTACACAAACTACATAAATACTTCTCTAATTTTAAAGAGATGTTTTTCACGCATACAATTTCAGAATTATCTAAAGCTTCAACTACAATAAGATTATTAATATTATCAAACTTTTTATTTATATTTATATACTTTCTGAAGTCTTCTCATGTAGAATATTGTTTCTTTTTGATATTACTAACTGCAAGGCACCTTACTCTTCAATTTCCTGGAAATCTATTTTTAATTAATGCTTTTAACAGGCTGAGCAGGCATGTAATTTGAGATGTCTGAGATGACACTAACACCTTTTTATCAGATTATCCTCCCAGTTGAAAGCCTAACAGGAACATTTATTTCATTATCAACATACAAATCAGGAGGACAAGCAGACTTCATTTATCCTTCATTTATCAGAACAGAAAAGCTCTCAGAGCAGGAAAGAGATGCATTTCTAAAACAGAACTACACTAGAAACAGGTTCAAGCCATGAAAAGCCCATGAACTTGGCCGCTACTGTGGGAAAGCTGACTTAAACTTATAGACAGTTATTGAGCAAATATCCACCAGCAAGTTATTAACTGTCCCCGTAAGTCTCTGCACAAAAGCTAGACTCATGTAAAAATATGACAGTGAGAACTGTATCAAACAAAACAATTCCTCTCAGCTCCCTGCCACAACCCTTTTCGCCTATCTCTACCGTACAAGAAACATTCACTTTCCTTTAATAAAGAAGGTAAAAATACTGCCGAAAGAAAATGAGGGATAGTGACTGGCAATGTACCTGGTACCACAGAGGTACCATGCTTCTAAATGACCACAATAGTTTTAAACACACATCAGACCAGAGCAAACATAACACTTTCCCACAGTCTTGTTCTTGGCAGACGCTCCCATCTCCTAAAAGCTATTTCTAAACACAGATGGCTATAAAAGAGCTAAGCAGCTGCCATCTTACCAATTGCTCTGCTGTCATTTGGGAGATTTCTACTGTTGGAGGGCTTCCCACTCTTGCACAAACAACAGTGAAACAGAAAAAGCTAGCAGCCATTTCACAAGTCTGTAACTGTACGGTGACTTCTGTTAAGCAGACAAACACCTACCGACTCCTACTGCCTTCCTGCTGTTGAGCATGAGTTTGGTCTTGTGGGTTTCGTATTTGTTCATTTGTTTTCCTTATTTTGATAATAGAATCAAGATTTAAGTCGTCTTATGCATTTCTACTGAAGGCTGATTCTCACCACATGGCTGATTCCCAGGATAAAGCAGTCAACAAGCCATGTGGAATATATTAATTTCCACCAACCATACCAAAAGCAGGCTAGAAAGCATGGTACAGAACTGCTTTTCCACACAACCAGGCCTGAAGAATAACACTCCATCAATTTTCTGTTATTCCATGAGCTTCTCATTTAGGACAGGCATTTCCTTTGCAGTACATGTCTCTATGGCACTTGATCCATCAAAACTCTAGATCGTTTTTTGGTGCTTGTGGATACTACTAATGTACAAAGCAACACAGTAAAAACTTACTTCAGTTTATGTTGTGACCATTTCCCCTGAACAGTTTTCCTGACTTCAAGAGAGAGGCAGATGACAGACAATTTTGGGCATAAAAATGGAATGGCCTTTCTCCAAGCCAGTGAGAACATATGCGGAAAAAAGCTGGTCTGTTTAAGTAGGGTCTGCATTCTAGTCATATCTCTTAAGACTATTTCCCCATCCCCAGATCACTTACTGAACAGCTTTGTCTCATTTTCCTCATGGATTATATTCAGCTATGTCCCAATGCCATTCCTATCAGCAAAGCACTTCATGAGTACTGAAATCTTTACTGTCCTTCTCTATCATACCTGCCAGAGGCCAAGAGGCTCAACTTCTTCAGAAAAATAATAGTTTCATCTTCCCTAGCATTGAAAGACACTGTGTTGACTGGACAGGAGCCATCTGAAACCTTCTCAAGGAGTAGCTGCTTCGTGTCCACTGGAACATCCCCCACAGCAAAGTAATAAACAGCTTCAACCTGTCATTAAACAGAAAAAAAAAAGGTAATTGGAAGATTATGTATTACATAAATGTCTGATACTTCTTCAAGCACTGCCCTGCGCTCAGTATCGGTAGGAAAATTTGGTAAAACTGATACATTACTTGGGCTATAAGATTTTTGGACCTTTGGTTCTTCCTCTCATTTATGCTAGTAATTCAAAGGAAGGACACACAAATTTCTTCAAGTGAGACAAGAACCTGTCCCACAGTCCCTGGGTCTGATTCTGCCCAAGGCAAGCCTCTTTCCAAAGAAGTTAACTGAAGCAGGTGTAAGGAAGGACAACTGCATCATTAGTCAGAAAAAGGCTCTGTGCCATATACCACTTTTATCAAGAGACATGCTATGTTAGTGCCTTGCCAGGGCTGAAAAATATATGTCTTTTATACCAGACACAGTTTTACTGGCAGCATGTATTCTGAGGTTAGGAAGGATGGCAGTCAAGGGAGGTGACTGTCCCATTCTGCTCTGCAGGAGTGCATCCTCACCTTGAATGTTGTGTGCAGTTCTGGTCCCCGCAATATAAGAAAGACACTAAACTATTGGAGAGCATCCAAAAGAGAGCAACAAAATGGGCCTTGAGGAGAAGCCGTACGAGGAGTGTCTGAGGTCACTTGGTCTGTTCAGCCTGGAGAAGAGGAGACTGAGGGGAAACCTCATGGCAGTCTACAACTTCCTCATGAGGGGAAGAGGAGGGGTAGGCATTGATCTCTTCTCTGTGATGAGCAGTGAGGGAATGGCCTGAAGCTGTGTGAGGGAAGGTTTCGGTTGGATATTAGAAAATTTTTTTTACACAGAGGGTGGTTGGGCACAGGAACAGGCTCCCCAGGGAAGTGGTCACAGCACCAGCCTGACAGAGCTCAAGAAGCATTTGGACAACAGTCTCAGGCACATTGTGTGACTCTTGGGCATGGTCCTGTGCAGGGTCAGGAGCTGGGTTTGATGATCCTGTGGGTCCTTTCCAACTTAGCATATTCTGTGATTCTGTGATTATTTGAATGCTACTGCTGGTATTTACAGATAATTTGTATTTTTTATATTTCCCAAGGCAGAGGGAGTTTGGCAGGTTTACTATAACCACACACACTTATATTCTGAAAATGTTATTGCAAGAAGAGAGAGAAGCTGAAGAAATGTCCTTTAGTTATTGCTTGAATATTACATTTTGAGGGATTTTATGTTACCTACACTTATCCATGTAACAATCCTCATGGTGAGCATGTTTCCTGAATTCTCACCATCATTCAAAACAAATGTAACAAACAGCTATCCCATGATGACTTTCAAGACAATATGTACAGTATATCACTCCTATAGCATGGTACACACCAGCTGATAAACACCTGATAAATAGTTGTTTAAGTGAAAAAATACACTTGTGCCCAGTATGGAGTGGATCATACTGGAAACTATGCTAAGGCACATGGAAAATAAGAAGCCAACAAGGTTTCACTAAGGGCAAACATGCCTGACAAATTTGGTAACCTTCTACAACAGGGTTACTGACCCCATCTACCTGGACTTGAATCAAGCATTTGACACTGTTCTGCATGACACCCTTGTCTCTAAATTGGAGAAATGTGGATTTGGTGGATGGACTACTCAGTGGATAAGGAATTGACTGGATGTTGCACTCCAAGACTTGGGCCAACAGTTTGATGTCCAAGTGGAATGTTCATGGTGTTCCTGAGGGGTTGATATGGGGGACTGGCACTTTTTAACATCTTTGTCAGTGACACGGGCAGTGGGGCCAACTGCACCCGCAGCAAGTTTGCCAACACCACCAAGCTGTGTGGTGTCTGATGCGCTGGAGGGAAGGGATGCCATCCAGAGGGACCTGGACAGGCTGGAGACATGGAACCAAGTGAACTTCATGAAGTACAAGGCCAAGTGCAAGGTCCTGCTCCCCAATAAGGGCAATCCCAAGTTCAAGTACAGGCTGGGTGGTGAATGGATTGAGAGCAGCTCTAAGGAGAAGGACTCGGGGGTGTTGGTTGATGAGTAGTTCAACATGACCCAGCAATGTGCGCTTGCATCCCAGAAATCCAACTGTATCCAAGGCTGCATCAAAATCAGCATGGCCTGGTCAAGGGAGGTGAGTCTCCCCCTCTACTCTTCCTGGAGCACTGTGTCCAGCTCTGGGACCCCCAACATAAGAAGGAATAGACTTGCCGGAGCAAGTCCAGAGGAGAGCCACAAAGATGATCACAGGGCTAGAGCATCTTTCCTATGAAGACAGACTGAGATGGCTGGGGCTGTTCAGCCAGAGAAAAGAAGGCTCTGGGGAGACCTTATAGCACCTTCCAGGACCTAAAGCGGTGTGAAAGCTGGAGAGGGACTTTTCACAAGGACAAGGGAGAATGGCCTTAAACTGAAGGATGGTAGATTTAGATTAGATGCAGGGAAGAAATTCTTCACTTTGAGGGTGTAAGGCACTGGGAACAATTGTCCAGAGAAGTTAGGAATGTCCCATCCCAAGCAGTGTTCAAGGCCAGGTTGAATGGAGCTTTGAGCTACTGGTCAAAGTGAAAGGTATCCATGCCTATGCAGGGGTGTTGGAAATAAACGGTCTTTAAGGTCCCTTCCAACCCAAACCATTCTGTGACTCTGTGATTCTATGAATATGACTAGGAATCCCAGGACATGCACCACAAAAGACTATTTCAGTCTGGGATGGCACTGAGGAAACATTTCTGCACTCACATAATTTCATGCAGTAGTAAAGCAAATTTAGTATCACCTACAAGTGTGCTCATACATTTCCACTACCGCCTTTGATGCTGATTTGTATTCCAGCTCCCTAAGTCATTTCTGCAGTTCAAGCTTCCTTCCTCATCTACCTTTTGGCATCTTCCTCAACACTGGAAGGTGTCTCTCCCAAGCAGTAACCCAATTTTGGGCTGGATCGGGCAAACTAATGAAGCAGCACCTTGCCACCTTGCACTTCTCTTGGACCTTGCAGAGGGTCAAGACACTCCATGTGGGAGGCAGGGGCCATAGTTACAGACTCCACTTGCTTGGGAGCAAGCAGGACCAGGTGTACTAGCATCACTGGTAATTCTAGATAAATACCAAGGGTAAAGAGAAAAATGAATGTGTTTTATTAAAGTTCAAGAATAACAAAATACTTACTAGCTTTAGAAAAAGGTACACAGCAACAAAAAGAACAAACTCCTGCACCTATCTGTGTTTTAGTTCAGTTTTAAAAAGTTCCCTGTCTGCCTTCCTCCAGCTAAAAAGCTATCTGAGCCTACACACAGATCTCCCAGATGAGACCCAGTCCTTGGACAGCACCACTTTCCTACTGCTTTTGCTGAAGAGGCTCCTGGCCCAGAGGAATGCATGCATATTGCACAACCATTTTTCCCTGTGTTCCATCAGATTCACATCTTCTCCCTCTCCCTTCTAAGACTGCCATTAATTCATAAACTTGATTTTCAACAAGAATAGAAATTTTCACACTTTCTCCAAGGGATTTACTGCCCGCCTCTGCAACTTTTAAAATGCTGACATTTATTTGGCATAGCTGATACAGAACCAACCCCTCAAAAGAAAATTTAAAAAAATTGTGAACCACAGATAATTCACTCTACTCAACTACAAACCCAGCAATGACATACCACAAAGGAAAAGTTCCTTATAGGTTAGTGGGGAAAGGCTACAACCTTTCAAGTGAGTCCTTCATATTTTGAAAATTGTAATTTACACATTCAAACAAGCAAACAAATTTCGTACAAGAAAAGAAAGGAGAACAGCATGAACAGTTCCCCATAGTCTTGATCTTGGTGGGGAGATGTTTTGGATGAGTGACCCACACTTCACAGAGTGGCACCTGTACAGAACTGGAGGTTAGACACTGTGGATGCATTTGTGGCAGAGCTCAAAGAATTGCATCATTACAGCAGATTGATCTTGAGCTTGGGATTGACAGGTCATAAGGAAAGGGAATCTAAGGAGTCACCGCACATGGGAAGAAGAGACCAGCTAAAGGAATGACAAGAAGAGCCATATCTAGGGGGGGAAAAAAAAAAAAAAAAAGAGCTATTGTTTTGGAGCAACTTTTGTGGATGAAGCCTGTTCTTAGGAATGAGTTATTTATGACTGCTCAGTAAGCAGACAATTTTTGCCTAGGACTGAATGGGGTATCCCCCACCTGCACTACAGTGAAGGTTGCACTTAAGTGAACTGTCAGTTATGAATGATAATGACTCTGTTTAGGAGCAGTTGAAGTTTGTTTTATGTTGCGCACCTGCCACAACTGACTCCCCCAGATTGCCTATTGGCCCACCAATATCTGGAAAAATAATAATAGATGTCTCACTGTCTGACAGATTTTAACTTCTGTCTATTCAGAGACCCACCAGGTCCAACAAGACTTTTTTTCATCCAGGCAATGCTGAAATCTAAATGCAATTTTTTAGTTACTCATCAGGAAATCAGTATTATACTGCAAACTGAAAATGCTAATAAAATTTATGGAGGGGGCATTTAAAAAAGCATTCATAAAAAAAAATCTCACTGGTGAACAATCTGTTCCTTACTCAGTTCCTTTTTAATATTAGTTTCCAAACATCAAGGCTCATCTGGATGAGAATCCAGCAGCATAGGGATCCAGAAGGTAACTCAAGCAAAAATACCTTCTCCTTCAGACAATGCCCCAGAAAGAGATTTACAAAGGAGTTAGGATTGGATCTATGCACAGGGATGGATGTCAATGGCAGTGAAAATCAATGATTCTACTATACAGACAGTAGGGCAAATTTTCCATTAAAGTCAGGTGTTAGAGAACTGAAAGAACATATATTGTAAGGAAATGTCATAAAATATCTCTTTAATAACACAAGTTTGAAGTGACTCGCTCAAATGTTGGCATATATGTTTCATTTCTTGTGACTCTGCTTTAATGAATAAAGTAATATGGTACTTTTAGAAATAAACAGCATTTAATTGCAGGAATAACTGTGCATGCTTTGTCTCCGTCCTGGAAGAAAGTCTAGCCATCACCTGGCTGATGAAAAAGGATTTGCGTAGTCCTATCATGAGCTAATACTTACATAAATCTCTGTACTCACTATTTTGAATTTTAAATATAACTTTTCATGAGCAAGTTGGATACATAACAAAATAAAAATGGCTTCCCTGCCTTCAATAATGTTGGTACTAGAAATTTTATCATAAACTTGAAGCCCTGAAAAACTTATATGGCAAAGAAAGTGAAAGGGAAGATGTTTTCTCTTTCCCTTAATGACTGAATGTTATTTATTCTGGGTACTCTAGGAAAGAAAATAAACAAGTTTCTGCATTCAAAATACAGTACATTTACATAAAAAGACAATCATTAAGCATAGTATGCAGCTACACTTGAGGGGGAAAAAAAAAACTTTCCAAATGCTGTCATTAATATTTATCTTTGCAACATTGATCAGGGCAAATCATAGCAGCCAGCCTAGCACTGAATATTCCTGGATTTACTCGAGGCTTCTGAAAAGATGCATGAGCTTACCGCTTCATCACCCATGGCTTCCAGCAGAGCTTCAGCAGAGCTGGTATGGCTGACAGCTGTCATATGGTCCAGCTTCCAGAGCCACGTAACCGCAGACTTTACAGTATGCTCAGACACAGGAATACATTTCTGTTGCCACTTCATAAGATCCTGAGCAGCCCTGAAAATGAGATTAACTATAAATCAGAAACAGTGAGAATCATGCTGGCAGAACAAGAGAGTGGAGCTCTACTATTTTTACAATTCTTTTATATTCTTAAGTAAGAATTACAATATACCACAGATACTAAATCTATACTTGCAATAAAGGAAGCAGAGAAAAAATGAAACCATTAGAAAAATACTGTAATTTTATAAGATTTTTTTTTTTTTTGAGACAATTGTTTCGAAAGTAGAGTCAGGAGAGATAAAGTATTTGTAAGAAGAGTTCTGGATTCATAACTCTTCTTATCATAAAAACTCAATCAGGTTTTTAAAATATGTGCATAAAGAAAAGTGTCTTCCACAGGCCTAGTTCCACAACTTGCTCCACGACCTCTGTGTCAGAGCAGTTTTACTGACACTTTTTTTTGTAGTAGAGCTGATCTTTAGCTACCCATCAAAAATAAAATTTGTGACGCTAAGGTTTTTGGTATTTTAATTGATAAAAGACCGTAGTCTTAATGGAAGAACAGAAGTACAAAGCCAATGAGCACTTTTGACTGTGCACTTGTACATAAAAAGGCAGAAAAGAACTAAAAAACCAGCTGGTTCCAGTATCTGTGACATTCCATCAGGAACTATTTTGAAGAGTTTCCTGCAAATCTAAAAGACAAATATGTTTCCCAAGCTTCTTTTAAAGTAATAATTTATATGCTATATTGTCTTTTGTCTCCCTCCTGCAAAAAAAAATTGATGACTGTAATTATTGCTTCAATTTTGACTTGGCTTTGCATTTCATCTTTAAAGAAAAAGTCCTCTGTTCTCAAAAACTATGGAAGTTATCTGCTTTGGAAAATACCTTCTTTGGAAAATATCTACTTCTGCAACAGGCTGCCCCAAGAAGCTGTGGATTCCCCATCCCTGGAGGTGTTCAAGGCCAGGTTGGATGGGGCTTTGAGCAACCTGGTCTAATGGAAGGTGTCCCTGCCCATGGCAGGGGGCTTGGAACTAGATGGTCTGTAATGTCCCTTCCAACTCAAACCATTTTATGATTGTATTACTCTCCTTTTCAAATCCCAGTTGTGTCACAATCTAGAGAATTATGACAGGGCACCAGAATCAAATCTGTAAGACAACATTTGGGTAAAATAACATTAAGAATCACCATGTAATTGCAAGTTAACATTGTGGAACCAATTTTAAAATTATATGACCTGATTTGTGCATCATTTTTTCCCATTCATCTATCCCAACCCAAGCTTACACATTCAAACTCTCAGGCATTATATGAGAATTTTTGCAGAGAGGTAAGATTTGAATAGCTGCTTCTATTCTTCTAACTAAATGCAAATTCATTTACTCCTCTTAGGGAACAAGTGCTTGGAAATCTTTTGTTATGGAAATCTACTATTGTTTCCTACTGCTGCAACTGATTTCTGTGACCATGGAAATCTACAGAAATACAAATGGCTACGCCTGTGCCTATGGCACTTCGGGGAGAGCACATTTAGCTGCAAGGCTGAAACCCGAAATGTCTAAAGACACAAGAATGCAATAGGTGCTCAGATAGAACCTCAGTATTTCACTAATACTACAACATATGAAGGGTATTACTGCTGTTGCAAATCCTTCTGATTTTGTAGAAGGCATGTGTCAGTATTTGGGTTCTGTTACCCTTTATCTGTTCTTCAGGGTAACAGTGGTCTTCTCTTAAACGGAAGTAGCAAGTTCAGAATGACTACGGGTGAAAATTGATGGGAAATCTACAGATAATAGCATGACATGAATCACGACAATTTCCAGTAGAGAAAGCGCCTTATCCAAACACATATAATATGCAACTCCTTCTTATTCTCCAGCAATGGGCCAACATGGACTTCTTTGTCCAGCCTGGAGAGACCTGTCTGTGGCCTTTCAATACTTGAAGGGACTTAGAAGAAAAACGGGGAGAGTCTTTTTAGTAGGGCCTGTAGCAATAGGACAAGGGGTGATGGTTTTAAACTAAAAGAACCTATATTCAGACTAGAAAAAAGGAAGAACATTTTTATAATGAGGGTCCTGAAACACAGGAGCAGGTTGCCCAGAGAGGAGGGAGATGCCTCATCCTTAGAAACATTCAGTGTCAGGTTGGATGCAGCTTTGAGCAATTTGATGTAGTGGAAGGTGTCCCTGCCCATTTGCAGGGGTGCTGGATCAGATCACCTTTAAAAGTGCCTTCCAACCCAAACCATTCTATGATTCTGATTCTTTCTGCTTACCGAATGAGGTTGAATCTGGCAATTTGGATCACCTGTTCCACAAGTACCATAGAAAGTGCATCCCGACATAGATCGAATTCAGTTGGAGCTGCAATGCCAAAATCCAACACAATGACAATGCACTGTTCTTGAATCACTCCAAATATCTGTCGGCTCTCACTGGTTAACCATTCCATTCGCTGTTTATAGAGCTCAATAGCTCCCATTAGACAATCCACAAAATGAAGAATCAGTTCTTTTTTGGCTGTCAGCTTTATTCAAATAAGGGAGAGAAGAAAATTGAATATCAAAACAAATAATACAAATGCAGCCCCAAGCTTAGCACAGCTGCAATAGCTAGTTTGTAAGTGTCAGATATGCCAGCCAAGGTAGCAGTGAAAACAACCCATTTTCCTTCCACTGTTTCAAGAGCAAATACTTGACAAATGCATCTAAGCTATAAAGAAAAGGCACTGCATTTTGTCCTAATTGCTTTTCATAATCTTTTTATGTGAGCATGGGACAGTGCCAGTGGGTTGTCTGACTTGTCTGTCTCAAAACTGGAGCAATTAGAATGAGCTGAACACAGGCTAGGACGCAGAAAGGGCTGCAGAGCAGATGGGTGAACAAACAAGGACACAAAATTTGTACCTTCTTAGACTAGAACTTTGACTGAGTTTTAAAAAATTTTTACAGCAATACAAGGCAGCATACGGTTTAGTTCTAGGCCACTTCAATCTCCACCTTGTCTTTAGCATTTGAAAGGAAAATGTAAAATGTTTCTTGTTTTTACTATTATTTCACTAACAATGCCCAGCATCACAGATTAACTATTTGTGGGTAGGTGCTTAGGCAAAATTAGTTCAGATAACTGCAATCAACAACTAAAACTTCCCATACCTTTTCAGTAAAGAAAAATCTAGACTCAGTGTTAAAATTAAAACCAGCACATCCTCCCTATGAATAAGTGTGTACACATTCACCATGACCTGTGAGTCTAAAACTGCACCACAGACTCCCCCAATAGCTCTAGCCCACGTGAGCTGATTTACTGATTGCCTTCTACCTGTAACTTCCTTTCCAAGACTAAGTACAAAACCTTGGAAATACAAAGGTTTTTAAACAAGAACATTTCTCAGGGAGAAGATATTTTGTGTGTCAGTCTGCACACTTCTCCCTCTCATTTGTATTTTTCTGTGTTCTTTAATATCAGCTTGGGCCCTGTAATGTGCCTCCCAGATACAGAGTCTCAGGCAGCCTGCCAAAGGAATGTCAGCCTGGGAAAGAGCACTTAGAAATCCAGTTTCCTCCTATGACAGTCAGATTCATAAAAAAGAAGTTTATTGCACTACACCGACCAAACTCCATCTTAAAATAAAGCAGTTTTCTTAGAATACCCTCTCACTTGTAGTAAGCAAGTGCAGATTTCCATTTCTCTGAGGGCAAGGAAACTTCCAACTGTCCAGCCTAATTTTATTCATGGCAGTTCATACCCATTTATTTTTGGACTAGCATGCCTTTTAGCAGAGAAAACTACAGCTCTGCCCTATCCCTGTAATTTGCCTTTCTATAGCATTCAAGGGCAATAATACTACCCTTCTTCTGTCTTCTTTCAGGCTTACATTTCAGCATCAACCAAGCCCTCTTATAAGATCATCACTCCATTGCAGTTCATCCTACCAGCTCTTCTCAGTACCCGGTCTGGTTTGAATGGGTTCTTCTAAGCCTGTGGTAACTGTATACAGTATTGTATTCAATAGCTGAAAGGAGATCTGACCAGATTTTATATAGTAGCAAAAATGTCTTTCCTGCTGCTGACATGTCCAAAGATTAGAAGACATGTAGATATTTCATACTGAATTAATGGGCATAAAGTGAGGGGAAAAGGCTCCCTGAAATGGTTCTTTACCCATTTTTAAGCTTTATGCCTCAAAAGTGACTCTAGTCATCAGAAAAAAAAGACAAGTCATTTGCTTGTGTAAATTATAAATTAACTCTCTCCCTTCCACAGTCACATGCACATCTCTTCAATCAGAATCCATCCTCTTAACAATGGGGCTGCCAGCAGCTGTTGCTAAGACATTCCTTAGAACATGAGTCTGGGCAGAGATCCAGCTAGCTGTCTCTACAGAATAGGCTGTGCCTTTTGTGACCTGTTGGCACTAAGCAAAGCACTGTTTTGCATTGGCAATGACAGCATATTATGTCTTCCTACTTCAGCGTCCCCATTTGTTTTATTGACTACAATTTTATTTTTTTTAACTCGTTCTGAGCATCTTCTCTTTAAGGGTTCCCTCTTTCAAGACAGGGTAGACGTTGCTTAGAAACTGCAATCTTGTCTGGAAAAGATTTACTGCAATGCTGCACCAAGGCAAGAGACTAAGACTTAGAAAGGAAAAAAGACATCTAGCTTTTTTACCACTGATAGTTATCACTAACAGTTTGACAAAACAGAAAAAAATTATCAAAAGATAAAGTTCTCACAAAGAATATAAGTCTTTTACGCCATAGGAAGGCATTTTAGTCACATCATTCTGCTACAGTGATAATAACTTCTAAGCACATAGGGAAGTTACCACAAGTCAGACACACTTACATTATATACGCTGCCATCTTGTGCTCTCTTGTACTGAGGAAACAGACCATCTGCGTACCGAGAAGCCACAGGTTTCCCCAAGGTGGTCACATAATCTACAGTAAAATTTACAAAAGATCAAGTTGCCAATCTTTGGGACTACTTCAAACAGGTATCTTTCAGGCTGAGAAGTATGTCACCCATGTGAGAGGCACACGCATCATTACTGACTCTTGACATAAAGAAACTTGAGAGAAATTCTAATTCTGTTTTTGTTTTACAATTATTTTCTGGTTATATCTATGATGGGGCCCTGAGGCTCCCAGCCTCTGCTGCATCTCCTGTTGTTCCTGGCTGGACCCTAGACATGGTTAATTACCTAGCCCTGCTGCAGGACTGTATCCTGTTCAGTGAGGGCACTGCCTGGGCTGCAGTCCCTTTTGGCTCCTGGCTCGCCTTCCACCCATAAAGCAGCCCTGCTTTTGCTGCTTCCTGCCAGTTTAGTCAGAAGTGAGAAAAAAAACCACATCTAATTACTTATAGGCCAAAAAGCTACATGGGACTTTAATTATCGTGAGGTTTAGGCAACCTCACAACAGGACTTGCAAATATTTGTCTATCAAACATAATACAAAATCTGGTACAGATAACGCTGTTCTCTTACACAACTCAATGGGTGCAGAAGTGAGTGCATCTAAGGAAAAGGTTGCACTCTGCACTTTCAGTAGCTAGAAATCTTCTCCAGGATCTCCACTGATAGGAAAACATTAGGGGTGGGAATAGTGAACGTCATAAAGCAGCTATCTGTACACCATGCTGCCCTGCCAAGCTAGTACATTTTGCTCCTAACACTGTAACAACTTTAACCCTGCTTAACAGCTTCTTCTTCATCTGCAGCACACAAGATATCAGGGACTGCATTGGTGATCTTTGAATGCCCCATGGACACAAGCCAGCCAGAATCTTAAATTATGCAACCTAGAACTATCGTGATACATTACAATCCCTACTTTTCAGGCAGCAAGCTGTTCAAAGAAAAGAATATATTACCATGCTCTGCAAAGCACCATTATGGCAGCGGTTAATAATTATCAGGAAACTCTTCCCCTCCAGCTGTCAGATAACTGCAAAGGAACACTTTTCTATAGTCTGACTTTGCATGAAAAGCAGACTGAATTCTAATTAAATTTAACTTTTTCCTTAAAGCTGGATACCTGGAAATAATATACTATTCCCAAGCACATTTACTAACCCTGATGATCAATAGTAGATCAGAGATTATGGCATGGCACATATTATGTTTGCCATCTGAAAGGAGACAGAGATCTTATCGCGTGTTATTTGCAAGAAAAAGATTAACAGTCTCAGCAGCACCAGCTATTTCCCAGCTACAGCTAAATTGGTGAGGATGTGAACTGCAGCCTAGGGTAAAGAAACAGTATAGTTGAGTAAGGAAAGCCACTCTCAGACCCTAAGTCCTTCTCATATCAAAAGGAGATGGAGTTTCTCAGTTCTCTGAACCGGCAGTGTCAGCAACTGTGGATACAGCTTCCATTTCTGGCATTATCATAATAGACAATGTGAAGATCTCCACTGTGTACATTGGGTGCAGAATGAGTGTGACCCTCTAGACTATTCAAAGTTGGGGGACTTATTACCCGATTATTGATTTGTCTTATACCTTTCCTGTGCTGGAATCCAATCTGGGACAAAATCTGGGACAGGGACAATTTGTTTCTTTTGAGACCATAACGTCGAAGCCATTTAGAAGATGAAACAAGGGACTGTACATCTGCTCTCCACTGACTGACTGACAGTCTCTTTTCCTTCTCTTTTGATTTCTTCTTGTGGACCTTGTGGGACTCTTCAGGATCTTGTCTGTGCTTTGAATCAAAGGCATCTGCTGTAAAGAGAAACGAGGGAAACAAAACACTTATATTTTAACCAAACAATTTCAAAACTAAATGAGATGATTAATTTCTCCTTCCTTTACCTTTATTCCCTCCTTTCTTTACCTGTATTCCATGGTCCTGTATACACATATAGCTCACCTCGTTTGTTTTTTTAATACTGAATAATATTCTTAATCTGGAAAGCTGTTCTCAGTCCTACACATCCACTTGCTGTTATATCTTTTTATTCATCCGTATACATTCACCTTCAATTTATTAAAGAAAATGTTTCTTGTATGCTGAAATTCAAGCCCTGAAATCTAAGTCCAGTTTGCCAAATGGCAGTTCTTCCAGCTCTTAAGTCACCTCTCCTAAGTCTTGGAAATCAGAACACATAACAGGCATTCAAAAATTGTCAGACCATCACTATGTACACATTAGAAGTATTATGCAATAAACAAGTAGTTCCTAAAAATGGAATATTGTACTTCTACCATAAGCAATAGCACTGTCCCCAGAAGATCCTGACTTTATTGCAAGGCTGGTGAAATTCCCTCTGGTCACATCACTTGCCTCAAGTGTAAATGATGATTCTGTCAGTTTCTGCTCTGGGCTGCAATGGATCATGTGCATACATAAGAAACCATTAACATGAAGGTTTGGGTTCATTTTAAGTTCTACAGGACATGGAACACACCTCAGCATGGAAGTATGGTTTGCTAGGCTAGCTCTACTTGCATTTGGCAGCAGTGGCAGCTCAGAGCCTAGAGTGCTGAGACAGAAATGGAAGCAATGACAACAATAATGCCTCTGTTCCACAGCACAGAGGTTCTAGAAGGACTTTGGTATTTCCTGTTCATTCCCAAAATACTCTGCATGAGCTAAGCTGGCTCTAGTTTATTAAATACCCTTGCTGTATCTAAGTTTACTTTCTGTGGACTTTGGAAATTTCTGTTCATGTTCCTCAGTACCAACATCATCCAGTGTGTTCCAGTCCTCCATTGCCCATATACCGTAAACTGCCCGTAAATGTACTGCATGTATCAAACTGGCAAAAAATACAAAGAAATGTACTTCCATCTTCAATGCCTCCAAAATAACCTTCAGTTTAGTATGGAATATGATCAGAACTCCCTGCTAAATTCAAGTATTATCACAACTGACCTGATTCCAAAGGTTCATTAGATAGACAGCTCCTCAGTTAACACTACATAAAGCAAATGAGAGTCTTATCTTTAGAAATCATCTTTCAGTGACAGGGCTTCTATACAGTGTAGACTGGCACGAGTTCTTTCACAGTCATCAGTCCTGCTAGCAGGACGCTGGGCTGGCATGCCTGTAGAGGTTGGCATTTTACCACCCTCCTTTGCTCTGTGCAGAAGCAGCAGTGACAGATGTTAACTCTAGAGAGAGGCAGGTGAAAGTTTGAAGCTGCTCAAGCTTTGGATATAGTCAGGCATTGTTTATAGTCACTTGAACAGTCATTCCCAGCTTCCTTCCCAAAAAATACATAAAGGCCAGCACAGCACCCCTTACACAGCCCAGGTGAGAGTGGCCCAGCTTCAGAACGGCTTGTACACAGCCAGCATTGCACACCACAGTGCTCCAAAGAAAACCAGAAGTTATCTAGGAAAACACGGAATCTATGCAAAAATAGTGATGAAATACTCACAGTCACTCCAGGCAAGTCTCTTAGATAGATTAGCAGCCATGATAGATCTCTTGACCGGCAGCTCCTCTTTGCTTTATTCTGAAACCCTGAGGAATCATTACGTTTTAAAAAAATTAAAATATTGCCATGCACAGGTCAATATGAACTGGAGACCAGCTCCACATGCCCAGCCGAGAATAAACTGCAGAAGGATGAGATCAGGATTTTCCTCAAACAAAAAAATATTACAAACTAAAAAGGATAGCTACTTCCCATCTCAAAAAAAGGCTAAAGTCAGATTTGACAGGGATCCACAAGCTCAAAAGTGGGAAATCAGGAAACCGGTAATATTGTTTCCCTTCCTTCACCCTTAATTATCATAAAAAAGAGCCAATATGCTAGAAAAATTAGTGTGGTGCTTTAGCCTGCTGTCAGCCAGTTGTATCATATTCTATCATTTCGTAGTATACCTTACCTTTGCAATAATCCTATTTATGACTAAACCTGGGAGTATCTGAGATGCAATTTTGTGAAGAGATTTATAACTTTGCCTATAAGACTACAAGATGATTCACAAAGAAAAGGAATTATGTGTGTGAATGTGGTATAAGGCCCAACTGTGAATAAGACAGCAGATGAACAGAAGACAAAACACCAGACAAAGCAAGGTAGCATACACTGGCTGAGTGTATTGCTTTGAGACATCATGCTTTGCCATTGACTTGGTTTTTCTTTTAATAAGTAAGATGAATGAATGAGGGATATTTATGAATCACTAGCAGGCCAGCTGTTAGCCATTGTCATCAAGTAGTTTTTCCCACAGGAAAAGCAAAAACAGGATAAAATATTTAACCCAAAGACTTAGCCTTCTCCTTCTTTCTTCATTGCAGAATAAAACATGCTATTTATTCCTCTTATACGGGTTTAAATACCCATATGGAAACATATAAACCATTCCAGTCTTTGTCCTGCTCACAAAGAAAGACATGAACAGTGTGAAGGGCAGGGAGGACTTTAAAAAGCAGGACTCTGTTCTGCACCCTAACACCCTAGGTGGTGTGCAGCACAACCCCTGACTAGCCTTGGCATCAGAGCATTAAAAGGAAGCCCTTGCTATGGGGGAGCCGTGGCAGACAATGCCTATAGTGAAAGGCCACAGCAAGCCACAAGGCTTGTGCCATTTTTCTCTCCAAATGCAGAAAAAGTACCACAGTACTCTCATGGTAATAGCTGAGACACATTTCAGGCAGCAGCCTGCATCAGAGAATGAATCCCAGGTGCTACCTCATTTTCCAGATGCCATGGGGTATTCTGGGAAATGATATATCATTTCATTTGCAACAGATTTTCCCTTGCCTTAGCCTCCAGCACCACCCCCAATTGCTTGAACAACACCTGGATGTGAAATGCTAGCTCTGTATGAAAAGGAGCATTTGAAAGCAGATGAAGCAACTTCCAATGGAAACAGTGAGTTTTACCTCAAGTCTTGGAAACAGCAAGTTCAAAACCAATGATAGCTGGGATAATCTTCAGCCTGAGATCTGAATCCAAACAGGTTATTTTCAAAAGGTGAACCAGAGTTCATCTGGGCACCTCTACCCTTTCCGCTCTGACCAGTGCAAACAAAATGCTAAAGCTGTAACCTACCACCGGCCCAGAGTGTGTAACACACATGCGGGTGGCAATGTTTGCTGAGGCCAGTCCACCAGGCTGCCCCAACAGGTGGGAATGCCTCGGGAAAGCCCACACACCTTACAGACCAAGAAGCTGCCCCCCACACCACCTGAAGCACTGAACCCAGCTGAAGGGAGTGCAGGGAGCTGAGGTTAGTGGCTGCCCACTGCAGAAATGGAATCATGGAATCACAGAATGGGTCAGGTTGGAAGGGACCACAGTGGGTCATTTGGTCCAATCTCCCTGCTCAAGCAGGGTCAACGCAGAGAACATTGCACAGGATTGTGTCCAGGATGTTGAGTATCTCCAGTGAGGGAGACTCCACAACCTTTCTGGACCATCTGTTCCACTGCCCAGTCACCTACACAGTAAATAAGTCCATCTTCATATTCAGGTGGAACTTCCTGTGCATCAGTTTCTGCCTCTTGCCTCGTGTCCTAGTCACTGGCATCACTGAGAAGAGCCTGGCTCCCTCCTCTTGGCCCCCCCCCCCCCCTCCTTTTAGATATTTATACACTTATGAGGTCCCTTCTCAAACAGGGCAGAGGTGTCACAGCAAAACCACAGAGGGGCCTGAGGAAGAGGGGAAGAGCGGGGCAAGGGCCAGGGTGAGCCCCGGCCACGTCGCTCACCGGCGCTGCGCCCTCGCAGCGGCCACCTGAGGCAACCGGCCGCGTCCCCGCATACACCGCATGGGAACGGGAGGGGAAGGGAAGCCGGGGCCTCTGGGGTGAAGGACCACGGCTCGGCGGCACACCCCTGCGCCGGGGCCGAGCCCGGGCTGCCGCTGCCCTGCGGCGGGACCGGGGCCGCCGCCTGCGCCGCCTCCTCTCCTCCCCCAGAGCGGTGGCGCCCGCCC
>VZRV01004037.1:1184069-1218868 GCA_013398115.1 Falcunculus frontatus
CTGCTGCCACGGGGAGACCGATGCAGAATAAATTCATCCTCAACAGGCGCCGGCACAACGCCGTGCATTCATTCCTTGGGGAGCCGGAAATACGCGGGCCAACTTGCAGAGTTACAGAAATCTATATATAGTGGATTCGAGCCTTCTGGTCTCGTTAATTCTTAATTTAGGCTAAGCCGTTGACAATATTTATAACAAGAGCAGCCACGCATGTCTGTTATTTAAGTCAGAGGAACAATATACACTGGCTGGGGAGTTGCTGTGCTCACACAATCACAGAATCAGTCAAGTTGGAAAGGACCACAGTGGGTCATCTGGTCCAGCCTCCTAATGCAGGGTCAGCACATTGCACAGGATTGTGTCCAGATGGTTCTTGAATATCTCCAGTGAGGGAGACTCCACAACCTTTCTGGACAATCTGTTCCAGTGCTTGGTCACCCCTACAGTAAATAAGTTCTTCCTCATATTCAGGTGGAACTTCCTGTGCATCAGTTTCTGCTCCTTGCCTCGTGTCCTAGTGATTGGCACCACTGAGAAAAGCCTGGCTCTCTTCTCTTGGCATACCCTCTTTAGATAATTATATGCACTAATGAGGTCCCCTTTCAGTCATCTCTTTTCGAGGCTGAATAGGCCCAGCTCCTTTACCCTTCTTCTGAAGAAGCCAAAATAAAAACTGTTCCAGTGTAGTAAAACATACAAAAAGATGTTCACCGTAAACCTGAACTTGGTATTTAAAATCTCCTGTTGATGTAAGATAACCAGAATCCCAGGTTTTTATTTGCAGTATTTGGTCTATAAATGTTTCTGAGTTCACTTTCCAGCTGAGAGACAGATAGGGCTGAGATCTGCTCTTTCCCTGTTTTGCTCTGGTTTACTATGCAATCACGGAGTAATAAAAGATCTGTCACTTTACAGGATCAACGGATCAGCCTTATCTACATATTGATGTTCAGATGGAAACATGCACCCACAGGCCATCCTGCAGCACGCCAAAACATTGGCTTCAACTCTATGGGATTGGTAAACAGTGACAGGCAAGAAAAGTTCCTTATAAGGCATGCGGTTGGGATGGGAACATGACTTTCTGGAGCTCCAGTTTCTCATACAGTTGGAACTAAGAGTTTAAAGACTAGCCTAGGCATGGCAAGTCATTCGGGATTGCACAACTCTTTCCCTGAGGTATAGAAAAGGCATTTATTTCTCAGGCATGAAACAGTTTCCCATCATATCATTAAAAATAGTAGGTACTGAATGTTCCCAGGATCCTTTCAGACACCATGACTGCCATAGCACAAGCTTCTGTGGACACCTATATTTTTGGGGGAAGGCTTAAAAAATTTCTCTTGAAAGTGTAAGTGCCATGGATTTATAAGTAGGTGCCCAAAAATCAAACTAGTCAATCTCTTGATTTGTTATGCTGCTCCAGCGAAATTTTTTTATCCAACACTCAATATTCCTCACTCAGGTAATTCTTTATGCACTATCCAGAAAAGCTCCATCTATTGTCATGTATAAACGTCTGGAAATGTAGTAACTACAAGATTTTTTTTTAAGTGATTATATGTGCTGAAACTTTCTCTGCATAGAGTGTGCCAGAAACCTTCAGTCGAGGCTTGGCTGCGCTAAACAAAATATGTTGCAAGAAAACATTCCTTAAAATGCTTTGAACTGCAGGACTTATAGATGTGCCTGACAAGCCCAGGGGAAAGGCTGACAAATGCAAAGCTACTTCTGACTCCCACGGCGTTTGTCTTTTGTCTCTTAGGTAAAATTCTGAGGAAAATAAAATGCTCTCCACACATCTCATAAACATTGTTCATGTGGAAGCCCTGCCTTGGCTATTGCCCGCTCTGCAACTCGTGAAAACGAGGAATGTATTTTCCAAATGTTGTCTGCTGAATGAAGCAAGGGTGAAGAATAAAGGAGGTCGGGGATCCAAATATCTTGGAAGTGGGAATTGACTCCTTGTCAATTGGGATGATAAAATTAAATCTGGAGCCATTCTGTCATCTGACCTTAAAGCTGAATGACAAAGTGATTTTGATGGGTGGAAACATGCTATTATGTCGTCGTAACATGCATCCTGAGATTGCATTAGCAAGCATGACTTCACATGGACTCGAGTACTTCAGCTATCAGTAAATATATTTGATCACTTTTTCTTATGGATACAAATCAGCATTCTCAGCATTTTCTATGTAGTGGTGCTTAGAACATGCAACTGTTGGCTTGTGTTTTATGATGATTCCTTTTCAACCGTAATAAAGGCATAATCCATTCTTTTTCTGTCTTTAATTTAAAAAACTCCCAACTCTTTAATGTAATATCTTATTTCTTTTAGATAACTAAAACCACATTTAACATAAACTTGCAAAATTTCTTTATCCATGCAAAGCAGTGTATAAGGTGAATCTAATCTAACTGCTAATGTATTAAGAAAGAGTTTCTCATGGTATATAGGATCAGTAGGTAAGGATACTCATGGCACTGATTCTTATGGCTATGATAGTACAAAGAATGAAGCTTCACCAGGAAGTTTAGTGCTGTCACACATCCTTCCCCAGAGTGTCACGCTTCCTGTTGACTCCCTTTCAAAGAGAAACAGGAATCAGTTGCAAGGGGTAAGGAAAAGAACAAAAACAAGCTGGAATGAACCTGGGTTAATGCTGTCCTTTACACATTGTTTACAGTGATTGTCTAAAAAAACCCCTGCATACACCTAAAAAAAGTTTATCAGCACAGAATATATAAAGCATAAAAATATCATCAAATAAGTAAAATGCTCCTTTCAAGCATATGTTGTTCTCACCCCTGAAGACCTTCCTAAAAATTTCTAAAAAAATTTTTTTCATAGTATCTAAAAACCAGAGGTAAATCAGTTAGCCATAGAAGAGCTGCCCCTGCTATCAGCAATAGTATACTGGCATCAGTGTGGGATTTCACCTGTTCCTGCCTAGAAGTCAGGCAATCAAGGCAGGACAGAATATTGGGCAGAAGAGCTGGACAGAGCAGGCTCAATCCCATCTATACAGAACTGATGGTTCATTTTATAACACTTCAGGTACATTTACCTGAAGAGAAGTATTGTAAGTATCTAAACAGTCCTTAAAATTGCTCTTTCAGTTTTTATGGTAAGTCCTTAAGTTTTGCATATCAGAACTGTGCAGCCTACAACTTGGGACTGACTCACAGTCCATGGGTACCTTAGTTTATCTGTTGTGAACTTAGAAGTAATCACTCTTTTGGGTGAGGACATTTTAGGGAGGTAGCATGAAAGGAAAGAAACAGACACTGTGTCCTGAGGATGAAGAGAGGCAGGGGGAAGGGCAAATGGGGATAAACTAAAATTTTAGGGAGGAAAGCTAGAGACAGGAAGGGAGCTAAAAATAATATGACTGATGTGCAGTGGCAAGGAGAAGCAAGAATTCGAGCTGTAGAAGTGGGATCCACACTAAAGATGTAAATACACTTGATGGGAAAATGGGAGAGGGCTTGACTGTCGTGGTGGAAGTGATGTATATAGAGAAGCTTTTTACCTCTTGCCCCACCCGCAATCTCCACAGCAAATAGTATGCACCGGATAACCAGTCCCATACTGTAGGAGCACTGATCTGGAGAAGGAAGGCATGGGAGTAGGAGGCTAATATCACTGCACAAAGGTCAAACAAACTGTAATAGCTGTAGGACTAAACTGTTAGCCATAGAGTGATAATGAAAAGCTGGGCATCTCTTGTCAATGTCTAGTGCCTGTGTTTAAAAATCTAGTTTCAGGCCTTGAGGAAAGAGAGATGTGTTTCCAACAGAAGCTAGCAACTGGTTGTCCTCACCAGCCCATCCATGTTTCTGAGTTGCGCATGTCTCTTCTACTTAGTCATACACTGCTGCTTCCTGAATCTGCCAGTGCAGTCTTGCAAGAAGCATAGTTGCTGAATATGCACATACCATTCTGTAGCTTTTATTTTTATTTCTTCTTTTTACTTTTCTTTGGATCTATACTTAACTAGAAGTGTTTACAAACTGACAGAAGCAAACAGAAACTTCTCCACACCTGCAAACTTTTGTCTTCCAGTCACCATATGTCATATGACCAGATATTAATGGAGGTGACCTTGTTGCTGAAGAAGCAATGCTACTTGGAACAGTGCATAACAGATCAGTCAGAATTTAAAATTAAAAAATAATGACAAGATCACAGGGCTCCATGACCTTTGTTCTTAAAGACAGGCACTGCACATCAAGGTTTGCCACTCCCTGGTACCCACATGGTGTTTGTGTCTTCTGGAATGGAGGATGAACGATACAAACACTGCTGATTCTTTATTGCCCTGGGTGATATTGCCTTACCAAGATCACATTAATTTCTTTCCAGGTAGCCTGCTTGCACAAGCCCAAAAGCATACTGGCAGGCACCATGCCAGTACTGGAGATATTATACTGAAAGGAGTATGAGGCATAAGCTGCCTGGAAGCCTTCCCTGTCTTCCTCACCAAATAAAGAGGCTCTCACAGCTCTTGTTCTTCCCCAGGACCGTTGTCAGCGATGTGCTTCTTTCCCTTTTTGGAAGTCACTCTTGTTTACAGCTTGTCTTTGAACTGAGGGGTTCTTTTTAAGAGGAGTGGTGCCACAGCACTCTCTGTCCAGCCAGCGAGGTGACCACGAGTGCCGGGCACCCACCCACACAGGAGGGGATGAAGGAGGCTGCTCGCAGGGCACGGGAGGGTCAGCGAAGCTCCAGCACGGGCTCACCCGACCCATGAGTGGTAAGGGCACGTGGAGGAGGTGGAAAGAAAGCAGAGGGACTTCTTCGTGGGAAAACAGGAGAGGGTTTATTGAATGGCAGTCCAACATAAATCCACGGAAGCGCACAAAGAAGCCAAGAAATGCCTTTGACAGGGGGCTTTATACCCCTATGAAAAGGGAGGGGAAAATATGAAATAGCCAATAATGCAGTGACACGGGGGTTGTACTAAGGTGGGAAAAGGGGTACAAAGCCAACCCGGAATAACGTGGGTGGGGAGAAATAACATGGGCCAACGGGGGGGTCGAGGAACACAGAACTTTCTAGAGGGAGAACCAAATATAGGGAAGAAGGGGAGGAGAGAGCGGTGGCCAATTATGGGTATATGATCTGCATACCCTGCGTGGGTATCAAACCAATGCACCTGCTGGTCCACTTGGTATTGCTGGCCCTGGCACCGGCCATGGCACACTGCAACAGAGTGGAAAGAATGGTACTGATTTCTTGTTCTAGTGAGGAATTGTCTCATTATTTGCCATGACATTTTCCTATCTCTGTCTTCCCCTCACAGGATGATTCTAGTTAATAAAAAGTCTGTGCCTACTTCTACTAACATCTGTCTGCTAATATCCTTCAGTCTGTGAATCCCCAGGACAGGGCATTGAAGCCTAGTAGTTTATTGAGAAATGAGGAATAACAGTACAGGTAAATAGCCTGGGAGGCACAGAGAGCAAAAGTGGGAAAATAAGGTTGTTGGGGTTTTGTCCATGCTAGTACAACATGCAAATTAAGGAGAATAAGGTAGCTATTAATAACTCTAGTTTAGAAAACAGAAAAAAATTCTTAAATGTGAGAAATGTGAGGATCTGGAACAGAATTAAAGCTGGACTATTGGTGGGACACAAGCAGCTTAAAAGATAGAGGTTAATAAACAAGGGAACAGACTGACCAAGAAGGTTCTGCCTATTCCTCTATTCTTAGAAGCGGGGATGCTAAGTGCAAGATAGAAATGAAAGAGGATAATGAGGCATAAATGGAGAGACAGGAGGAGTGAAAAAATCAATGAATGAATGCATGAGTAGAGTAATTCGCACTGGAGGGGAAATTTTCAATGGAGTATTTGAAATAAGAGCATGTAAAATCCTTACTAAAATTTGCTTTGGGTTGAGACACTCATTTTGCACCATCATAAAAACACTGAATGTGGAGAGACGTTTGGGGCACAGCTGTGACAGTTTACACTGAAGATGCTTCAATTGTTTGGGTACCAGAAGAGTTCAAAAATCTAACAAATATTCTGCCAACGCATTTAAAAGCCAGTAAATAGCTTAGCAAGCTAAATAGACTAGAATAAGCCAAAGCTAAACATTCATTCTTTCAAGGCAAGATGGAGAATGAACAATTGCCTCTATTAAGGGAAGGTTTGGCTTATCATAAGGACTAGGGAGCAGCAGTGATAAAATTGTGCAGTGGTTTGTGCAAACCAACAGATTGACTTGTCTTCAAAACCACCAAAATCTCTCTGGCAGCATCATGTGTGAAAGGGTAGAGAGAGGTCATGTGTGACAAAGTTACCCAGATACCTTAGAGTCCCTGGGATTCCAGCCAAGTTGGAGGCAATTTTTTGATGATATCTAAAGGCTGCATTTAACTCAAAGGACATTGATTTATAATGATACAGTCTTCATGAAAGTCAGGTGGTTTTATTTATAAATATCTAGAGCCACACTGCACCCACTGTACTCTAGCTGTGCTGTGACCCTACTATTCATACTCAAATCAAATAATCAGTGAATGCACAAGGAATTTTGCAATTTTATTTTATTTTCTTAAATGTGTGCCAAGATGTTACATACATTTCTGTCATGTCGTCTGCCTTCTATAGAGAAATATGTATTCACTGGAAATCCTTGTTACAGTGACTGAGCCTATGAGATTAGGAAATGTTTGGAATGACAGAAAAAAAGACAAGTAATTGTTAAAAGCAATTTTTTATAAGAAGTTGCCCATCTTGTATAGCAGATAACAGAGGATCTTCACTGCAACAGCAAACCAAAGCGGTTATGTTAAGATTTCTAGTCAAGCCTAGATAAGAAATACTGTGTTACTGCCAAAACTACAGATAGCAAGGATGGGGTAAGAGAAGCACCAACTGATGAAAATAAGGGCAAGACCCCAAAGTGATGGCGGCTGCAGAGGGGAACAGTGTGATGGTGAGCAACAGGCAGCCACAGATGAAAACAAGCACAACAGGAGGCAGAGGGGGGAATCAGAGAAATGGGAGCTGATCCAAAATATCCCACTACCATTCTGCAAGGTATGTAGTGTTCTGTAACAATAAATTCAACATTTTAATATACAAATGAAATCTACATCTGCGAGCTGCTCCAGTATAGACCAGGTTGGATATTTTATTGTGGACAACTGCAAACCCAGCTTTTTCCATTTTAGGTAAAGTTGATGTAGACTCATCTGCTCATCAGCCATTAAATATACAGCAAAGGACAGTGCATCATCTTGAAAAATTATTTAAACTAAATAGTATTACTTTCTTTCATGCAGAGTATAGTATCATGGTGTTATCAAAAGAGATAACTGGAGATGAGAATTGCAGGTAGCATATTGCTGATCACTTAAGCCCACAAAAAAAGGGTTTGCCTCATATGACTTCAGTCATCTGTGAAATGGGTGATTAATCAGAACCAGTCAGCTGCCCTCCTTGGCAAGTCAGTGGAGAGAAATGAGTTAGCCATCTCCCCACACCCACGTGTGCTCTGGCTGCCCAGGCTGAGTGTGCCAGCTTGCACCTTTGCAAAGGAAGGGGTGCTTGCAGTCTCTCCAGGGTTAGAGATGGTGGGAATGATGGGCAGGTGTGGTCCCACCAGTGGGCTCCGATCTGTGCGAGGGGCCAAGGCAGACATACCTTCCATACCTTCCTGTGTCTTGGTGAGAGAGGAGCCTGCTTTCAGAGGCAGTGACCTGTGCTGCAGCAGCAGAGAGCTCGGCTGTTCACTGCACTCCCGCCATTCCCATCCGCACCAACCCTTCCTAGGGCAGCAGGGAAGATGGGACTGAGATTGTGTGAGGGCCTTGCAGCTCTGCCAAACCCTAGCTGCTGGGAGTTATGTGCCAAAACAAAGTCTCAAAGATGCTGCCTAAATCTTAAACTGAGATTGCAAGGCTTGTTGATAAAAGGGGTTAAAAAAGATTTGTTTCCAGTTGTAAATGTAGCATCAGCCCAACAACAATCACTGAGAGATTTAAAAATATCAATCCTGAAAGCAACATTTATACCCAGTCACTGTATTTATAGTGAGACCTGTGTTTTGAACAATAAAATAATTACTCAGCTTTCATTCATGCTAAGGGTTATTTGGCCGAAAGCAATATATCATGGATGACAGTTCTTCACCTAGCAGGATGTATGCTGGACAGTTATTTTATTTAGAAGAAAATGGTGCATAATTTCCAAAATGTAAGATATAAAAGGATTGGCTTTGTCTCATTGGCAGATAACTAGGCTTTCACATTGTATGAGTTACATTAGATTCAACAGGAGACATTAAACCTATTCATGCTATATTTTAAAGCATTTTACTGTCTTTTAACAATATAAAATAGATTTGGTGTTGATAAAATCCTGCACAATGTTTTGATAATACAGGAAAGAAATATGTTAAACATTTAAGACCTGTTTTTCACCTTTTAGTTTTCATTTATTTCCTTAGTACATTTGTGATGGGCATGTTGCTCAGAGTACTCTGAGGCAGGACTTTGTTTTTAAATAACTTCAGCTCTTTTCTCACTCTAAAGGATTTTAAAATATTTGATTACCATTGAGCTCATTCAGAAGAGATCAGTAACCTCAGTACATTGTAATTACATTCTAAGCACAATTAACATAATAATTCTCAAGTCTAAATAATTCTTTACAGCATAGTTTCATAAATATTCTACAGAGTTATGAAATAATTAATAGATAACAACTTTCATGAAGTACTTGCTGACATTTTAATCCCAAGGTGTCACTATGGGCAGGACCTGCCTCTCAGAGATAGTGCAGTTGAGACACTGCTCAGGTGATTTATAACTTGGCCCTGGTTCCTCCTGCTGGATTGTCACAGGATGTCCGTGAAAAGGACAGTGACATGCATCATTCTGTAGTAACCATCAAAGAAGCTGTATTTAGTGACATCTGCACCTATGGTCCTCCAGGTAAGGATTTTGAATGCACGTGGGTTTAGAATAAGGAAAGAGCCAGAGAAGTGATTCTGGAGGTAATGTTTTATTATCATCAGGGAAGTGCATTTTGTAAAGGCTTTGAAAGGTAATTAATAGCACTGAGACAAAAAAAAAAAAAAAGATTGATTACATCATGATTGAAGAACCTGCTGACTAGGCTTTTTGTTTTAATCAGTGCCTTTTGTTTCTTTTCACCCTGGCTGCCAGCTTCATCCCACGGAGCAGGAGCTGGGATGTCAGCTCACAGATGTCTCGCTGCATGGCTGGCAGGAGGTGCTGATACTGAGCTGAAATTGATACCTGCCTTTGGGAAGCAGATGCATGGGTGTAATTATACTAATCAGTGGACTTTTGCCCATCCCACTTTTCCCATCACTTCCATCTGAAGTACTTTTATTGTAAATGAAATAGTATTATGTCACATTAATTTTAATTTTCCATGATATCCCCCACAGTTGGTGTGTGTCTTCGTAACTCAGGGCCCATTTTACAGATGACTCACATAATAGTCAAAGTTACTAATTTGTTACAAGGCTGCCTGCAATCCCAGTTTTTACAGTGTTTCTACATTGCTCACAGACTTAAAATCTGGAGCCACTTATATTGCTTATTAGTTGAGCAAAATAATTGGAAGTGTTAGTGTAACTTTTGTTTTATAGGGCCCCGGGCCATGGCATTGCATGCTGGAGTCCCTTGTGCTTCCAAGCCAGCCTTTGTCTGGGCCAGGAAGTACCTTTCTTCATGAGCAGTCCCACAGGCTGTGATGGAGCCACTCAGAAGTACATCCATGCCACATGAGTCAGGACACCAGAATGTGCCCCTTAGGTGCTAATTAAAGTCCACTTCATGCACAGGAATATACTTCCAATTATCATAGTAGCATTGGAATGCATTGTGGGATGTGGAGAAGAGCAGAAGCTATTGCAGAAAAAAAGTAATTGGAGCATTTAAATGACAAGGCCCTCGTGATTAGTCTGTGTTGTTGTATGAATTATCCCACAACACCTCGGCTCCAGGTTCCAAAACAGATGCTCATGTGAAGGTTTTTCCAGGACTTCCAAGTCCTGGCTTCTCAACAGTCCAAAAATCTGAGGAAATCAGGCTTTTTTAGTTTCTTTCTCTTCAGCTTTCCACGTCACTGCATGGTAAAGAGCCCAAACTATTGGCTGTTCAAAGAACTTGAGGGAAAATTAGAAAAGGACAAACAAATATGTCATTCAGAATGTTGTCCTGGGGAAAAAAAAAATCCAAAAATCTACTTCCATGGGCAACCTCAAGTTTATTTTTTTGTTTTGAAATGACTTCTTATTTTGGAATTTCATTTGGAATAGAGATTCAAAGGGTCTGCCAATTCAAGCCTCTGTTGTGATTCAGCTGTTACTCATCCATAAAATGAATAACTTTATGTCCTGTTTCTTAATTCTTAGAAGTTTATCATCAATTTATCATTACCTTTCTTCATCATTTCTCAAATACTATTCAAAGCATTACTCAGGAGGGAAATAAGGAGACAGCCTATCTGAAAGACTATGCTAAAGCCCAGGATATTTATTTACAGAGAGATACTGGGGGTTTTTTTATTCTACTTTGCTTAAGAAAGTACCGTAACAAGCACTTCCACCACTTTGCACCTAAAAGCTGTGAATCCTGTATCAAAAATCCACTTCAATAAGAAAATCTGTGCCATTAAGTGGTCCCCAGTGTGCCCAGGACATTGGCAAGCAATAATCACATCAGACTACATTTTCTGCAGGTATTTCATTGCCTTCAGATGCACTTAAATTCTGTCTGTCTTGAAGTGATCTTGCAATGAATACTTATATAAAGCTGTGATTGCACACTGTGTCCACAACTTTGTGGTTTGTGACAGCAAAATAAAGGGTCTCAATGCCAAAGAAGGCTTTGAGTTTAGCCATAAAAGTGAGCACAAATACACTCTTAAGATTTAGGTAACTAGCAAAAGGGTGTTGGCCCTTACAGTTCTTATTCTTTTTGTGAAATCATTTGCTTTAACAAGTATTTAAATAAACACATGGTGACAGGTACACCCAACTATTGAGTACCTTTCTTTTTCTGGTGTCGTCCCAGCGTCACAATGGTAAGCATAGAAAATGCTGTTGCCTCCAAAAGCAAACAAGGAGCTCTTTAGTAAGCTGCTACAGAAAGTCCTGCTCTTCCTCCTTTGACTTCTTGGTAAAGTGTCCTCTCAGAGACTCCATCAGTCTTCCCCTTTCAGATCTTCCCAGAGCAGTCTCAAGGAAACAGAACAAATCTCACTGCTGTAACAGCCCCTATTCCAGCTTTGGACACAAACTCTAAACAAGCAGCACCAAAATGTAGCCAAAAAGTATCTGGTTTTGAAAAATATTATCAGCATCCTGGAAACCAGAATCCAGGATGAGCCAGTCTTTAGCTTTGATTTAACATGTTGAACTGAGGGGTCATAAGTGATGGGTTGAATGAGAATCCATGAGCAAGATAAAAACATATTTTGCCCCCTCTGCACTTCGATGGATCTGCACATGTAGCAAGAAAAGTAGAATTATTTTTCAGTGCTCCAACAGAACCTTCTCTTTCAATTATTTGGTTTACCTTGTCCTGTGATTTCTATCACTCTGAAGAAATACACACTTGGAACACACAACTATATCATCAGAACTTTTTGGGAAAGGAAAAGATAGATAAAATTAGTGAGAAATAAAAGAAATGTTTAGAAGACATTCACATCTGAGAATGGAGAACTATTAAAAAACCAAAATGTATATTATGTGTTCCTGAAAACCTGCCCAGCTGATGACTCTGCTGAAAAACGTGAGAAAATATAAGCGGGAGTGACCATCAGCACCCCCATGACACAGAATATCAGCAATAGGTATATAAGAGTCTGCTTTGGCAAGGTATTGTGTTTGGAAGATCTTTCCTGGTTTAATTTTGAGAGGGGAAGCCAGGCCTACAGTCCATTTATTATATTGTGCTGAGCAATTGTCTCCTTTTTATTCTTTACAGTCTCCTCTACCACAGGATTTTCATTAATGGAAGGCTGCAGGAACTGCATTCATTTTTGAAACTGGCTACTGAGGGACAGTGATAATGAGGGCTGATAGGAACAGCTGGAGAAAATGGCCAAGATGTAACAATGTAATAGATTTTATACAAAAAATAGCATGGCACTTTAGAGCTCCAGCTCTTGTCAATTAGTGAAAGTGCAAGGTGATTATAGCTCTGTTACGGCAGAGGTCTTCCTCTCTCAGTAGTCCCAGGTCACCATTCAGTGTTTTCACATACCTGCAGTGCTGTGCCAATTACCATCCTTTGCTAGGAAATCCCTTTCATTTGCATTGAATTAGGTCATTGCCCCACTGCTTTTCCCACAAGCACAGGAAAATGCATAGATGCTTAGAAAAAGAGAGGAAGGACACTTTCCGTTTCCCAGAGAAGCAGAGGCAGGCAAGTAAAACATCTGAAAAATGACACTAAGTGTAAAACAATTCTGCCCTTCTGTTTTCTTATTCCCACTGATCAGAGCTGCTACTCAAAAGAAAAACCTGCCCAATATAACCACAGAATGGAAGACAACAAAATATATACAGCTGCATATTAACAGTGACAGGCTGAGCAAATGAAACCGTAATTTTAAAGCACTGCATGGCCTCACAAAGGTGGCTTTCTCAAAAGAGTGGCTATGGTGGAGGCTGTTTGCATCCTTAGCCATGGGCTTGCAAAAGACATGTCTGTCTTCTGTGGAAGCTCTGGGTATAGGGGTGGTGCCAGGAGCAGGAGCACAGGGCTCCCAAGTAACACTTAGCTCCCAATCTTGCCAAAGTGCTTTACAAACATGAGGCTAATCTCATGGCAGCATGAGGAGGCAGGTGTTATCTTCTGCCCAAAGTCAAGTGACTTGGGCAGCTGCACACATGGAGTCACCAGAGAAGAGTCAGGGAGAGAGTACAGAAAGGTTTTTTTGAATCTTTCCCTATTGAAACTATCCCCAACTGCAGAACTCATTTCTTTCCTCAAAAACTGAAAAGCAAAATTCACCGTGATTGCCAGACAGCACCTCAAGTGCAGCCCCTTCAATCTGTCACAGAGGAAAACCTAATATTTAAGGATTATTTTACTTCTAGTCAGGGCTTCTTGCCTACTATGGCTTAAACCAGGCTTTCCATCTCAGACTGTGAAACTGGATTCATATTACTATGAAACTGGCAGTGGCACAAACTACTTTTACAAATCAGAAAAAACCCTTTTCCAGCTATTTTTGCCAAGCAGGGAAGAAACACCATCAGCAGCAAAATGTCTGCTTATGTAATCAGCCTCAGTTAACTGGGGCTGGGTGTTCATATAATTGGTTTAAAATATTTAATTAATGTTTATTAGAACCTCCCACAGGTTCTTAGTGCTCTGCGTTGCACTTGAGTTGCCCTTCGTAGAGAAGACTCTAAGAGAACAGCAGCACCATAACCATTTTGGAGAGGGAGAGACTGGCAAATGTAAAAAAACCCTCTGTATCACAGTTTTTTATGCTTGTATTTCAGCTCCTGTTTTACAGCTACCTCGCTCAAACTGTTAAACAGCAGCTGTTTACTTACAGGCACCACAGCAGAAAAGAGACTCAAAAACATATTACCAGCAGATGAGATGGCCTCAGGGGGCTTCCTCCATGCACAAGAGGTTGCCATGGAGGAAGGCTTTATGGAGGGAAAGGAGATAATAAGGTATCGTCATAGATATCATATATAAAAGGGCTGGCAGAAGTGTAACCTATTGACATCAAATCTTAATGCTCCTGACAGGTGTTTGCTTAGTAAGATACAAAAATTTGTTGATTTTCAGTGCATTTTAGGGTTGGTGAGGCCTTCATAACACAAGCTGTTGCAGTTGCTTGAATTAATGCATTTCCCAGCCCAGCAGCAGTAGCTGAAGCAGAAAATATCTCTTGGAGAAGTCTTTCATTTGGATTTTGAAGTTACTTGTGAAGGCAAAGCAACCTCTGGCAACTGGTCCGGGTGTTATTTTCCTTCCCGGATTAAAAGATCTGTCAGAATGACACTGGGAAGCTTGTGTTCTTTTTTAAACTTACAACACTGCATCCTCCTTCTTGCTCGTTACTTTAGTGTTGCATTTCTCTCTGCGTATTCTCAGCCTGCTTAGACCTGTGCAAACTACACAGCTGTCATAAATGACAGGAGTGCAGCTGAAGCCAGCAGTGATAACATCAGGCTCTGCATACAGGGTCCTATTTTTGAAATTTTTGTTTTGTTGAGAGGGGAAGGGGTTTCCTGTGAGTATAATGAAGTGGTGGTTGGCTGCTTGCTGCAAATAATTTCTTATGCAAATTTTACCTAAGTTTGTGCTTATGGTTCTCTTACAGCACTGAAAGGAGAAAATAAAGTCAGCCACACAGGGACAACAGCTCATTATAAAAAAATAAAATATATATATGTGTGTGTATGTGATATGTCATCTTCATGATAGAAAGCACGAAATCACTTTTTCCAGAGAGACATACGAATATAATGTATCAGCTGGAACACAACTCTTACCCATTTAAGCCGGAATCTACAGGAATCTGAGGGAACCTCCCTGTAGCCATTTGTGTGCGCTGGGCCAGGCTGGGGTTTCTGAGCAGCAGCTACCAAGAACCTCAACTCTAATCCTGCTCCACAACCACAGAAGAGCAAAGTTTTGTACTATAGTACAGCAGGGAAATGCTCATCCCAAGACCTCACTATGCAACTCAAGAAACAGTGGAAAACAATACTCTAAAATAACATTTACTTTCATCATTGAATCTTTCTGATAAATGCAGTGATGATTTGGTCATTCATTATTTACTCCAAAAGTGGATTAAAATGTGCCCACCACTGAAACAAAAGCAAAGCTTTTAAGCTAATATCAGTAATAAGCAATCCAGTCATTTCTTTCAGGTTTGAAAATATATGTGCTGCAGTCAAAAAAAGTTATTATAATTGTTAATTAGCTCAGTATAGTTAACTGATGTGTTCTGCAGCATCCTTAGAATTTAAATTCTGTAATTGAAAGTCATAAATTAAATAAAATTAAGAAACATATTTCAATTCTTAATCCCATTATACATGTACTGTATTTTAAGCATGAGGGAACCTGAAATTCACAGTAGATGTTTAATGAATAATCAGATCTGGAAGATACAATTTGTCACAGCCACAGAATTAGCTTGGTAAAAACCAAGCCTGACAACTTAATTAAATAAGTCTAAATATATTGGATAGTATGAGTATTTGCCAGCATCTATGTTGAGTTTTTTTCCTTTACACTTTATTTTGACACACAGAAAAAAAAAAAGAAACAAATAAAAAGTGTACAGCTCATGGAACTACAAAAAAACCCCTTAAATATTTAATATCTAGTGGATGAAATTCTCCATGCTTTTTACACAAAATATCCTTCTCAGAAAACTCAGCCAATATTTAAAAGAACATTTTCATAAATGGTTTGACCTTACAACCCTTTAACCTGATGAGTCACTCCAGATCATACTAAAGCTTACTCATGAGGAAGAATGTAATTTTTGGATCCTTAGCATCTGACCTCACAAAGTATGATGCAAACTACCACCATGAGTGAGAAAACTACGTGCAGTATCAGGGTGCTGTAATCTCGTGCTGGAAGAGATGGAGCTTTTGTGCTTTCTCCTAGGTAGTTCCTGCTCTCTACTGACTACCACCTCTATCCATGTGAAAAGGAGCTCAAGTGGATCAAATGCTTGCAAGATCCAGCCATAAGTGTTCTGTCTCCTAAAGGGCCTAGTCTGGCAACAGGCCGAGTCTTCTCCAAACTGGCTGTGTATCTGCAATCCTTCATTATTGTTTTTTTTTAGAGAATTGGCAGTGCCAGGAACTGCCGTGCCACACATGAAATCCCTGCCTTAACAAAGATCGTGAAATGTGTTTCTCCCACCCTCCCTCCACACGGATAGACAGACACACAAGGATGCACCCACACACACCATCTACACATACACCTGTGATGTATGGGTGTATATGTGTATGTATATACACATTAAAGGTGGGTTTGTTTGCTTGCTCTTTTTTTAGGCTTCAGGAAGCCTATGGTTTCAAATTCTTCCATGATGGCTGCTGACATCAACCTTTGATAGGAGGGGAAGGACAAGAACGGAGAATCTAATAAAATCGCATGACTCAGCTGGGATTCAGGATAAAACCTTGTCACTTACAAAGAGCATGTGAACGTGGACAGCAACCGAACCAAGTCCACAGCACAAGTTAGCAACGCTTACATGATTTCCCATTTTGAACTTTTCCATCTTGAGGTATATTTTTGCTGCTACAAAAGAGCAGGTAATAAAGAAACTTGGTATTTCTGTGACATTAAGAAACTGTTATCCTTTAAGTATTATTGATCTTTCTGAAAAGTTAGAGGTTTTACCATTGGCTGGTGGTTTGTTGAAACACACCAAAAGATATATTTTGCAGGACTTGTCACAAATCAATCTCCTAACACCAGAAAGCCATGTCTAGTAGAACGATATGGCTATAAAACCTCCTTGCAGCTGTTGCCTTTGCAGTGGACCCTGTCCAGATCCTCTCTCCCAGCATGGAGAACGTAAACAGAAGATATATTGCAGCCCGGGATGTTCTATTCTATAGTTAATTTTTCAGCTGAGAGTGAGGTCCAGTTCCTGTTTATGCTCTCTCCCTGACTGCAGATGAGGACTTTTCCTACTGTTTCAGTGCTACCGTGACAACCCACACCAGAATCAGAACTTGACAGAAAGTCAGGTTCTCTGGGCTTCTACAACTACAGTGCTGGGGCAATGGGTGGTACTTTGTCCACTCATACATATATATACTCTCAAGGCATATTTATCCCCATTCTTCCACCACATCACAGCAACAGGCTGGATTAGTAAATAAAGCAAGCGTGGAGCGTGGAATGGGAGGTTAAACGTCGCACTGGAAAGTCAGCAGTTTTAGTCATCGGGTAAAATCTCCTGCGATGGCATTCCTTTCTGAAACCTGATTCCAGAGAGAACAGTTTACAGAGCTGAAGAGATGCCAGGCAATGATCTACAGCCCTGGCCTTCCTGAAATGTATTCCTCCCAAGCATCTGTAAGCTGTCAAGTCATCTGCGTAGTCCTCACGTATGTGTAATACATCCTTGAGCCATGACTTTTCTCCTGTGGTTCAAAGCTGTGTTTTCATGTGGCTCTGAGCAGTTTAACTATGTGCAACATTGGGATACAGGTCCAAACAAAATAATTTTATATCAGCTTCCCTATTTTTAGAGGACAGCTTATGTTCTGCTTGGCTGAGTGAACAGAAATGTTTGGGAATGGCCCCCAACAAACTTGTAAGCTGGAAGTCTAAATGCTACAGATGAATTCAGGCAATCATATGATTATGTGTGCAATCAGGACCTTACATCTGAAGCATGTCTTCAGACTTTTCTGGGAAGATAGTATCTGTCAGAAGAATTGCAAAATTTTAAAAAATTGAGTTGTCTTTTCTTCAGACCTGTAATTACATACAGTAATACCATTGCTAGCTAAACATGGTTGGACTCAATGATCTTAGAGGTCTTTCCTAACCTTAATGCCTCTATGGTTCTCTGTACTTTTAATGACTTGGGGGCTTTTCTTCCAGAATTTGGAAACAGGCATGAGGGAAGGAGAAAGAAAGAGGACTTCTCCTTGGAAACTTGGATATTTGTATTTTTTTCAGCATTATACTGAGTCCCAAAGAAACTGTAAATAATAATAAATCATAAAGTCATAAATCAACTAAATTAAATAAAGTCATTTTCATAACACATTCCAGTAGTGAAATATTCCCTATGTGTAGAGTTTAAGATGAATGTATCATGTTTAGGACTTTTAGCCAACCTCTGGGATTCATGTTGCAATCACAAGTTGCCCAGAGATTAAAGCAGGGCTCAAAGACAGAAAGCAGCTCTTCTGCATGGGATATGTCTGGCTGCATATAGAAAAGGCATGAGTGTCTCCTTATTTCCTGGATAAGGTTGGGCAAAAACGTAATTACTTTTGTGATTTTATAAAACATTTCAAAAGATCTCTAAGGGTAGTACTACTTAATAACAGTATCCTGAAATGCCAGCTGAAGGCACTGCTGCTAACAAGGAGTATCTGCAGCTCACAGTTCCTCCTTTTACAATCTGCTTACCAAACTCAATACCAAACCTGCTGTGTTTTCCCACAATTGTTGATCCTAGGATCTATTTGTCAGGTACACCTTTAATTGCTGATGTAATTATTTCCACCAATGTATGGGTTATGTTGTAGAAACCCATAAACTACATTACTGCCCTACAGGTCATTACCCATGTCATCATCCACGTATCATAGGCACTAAAACACATGCTCCTTACTGAAGAAGTCTTTACTGTCATTTCCACACACTTCTCTACAGGAATTCTCCTGTAAATACACTCCAAAATTTAAAGAGGTACAACTTTTATTTGATGACTTTTTCTTGTTTTCCCATGGAAACACCAACTGTCTCATCTGTGAACAAGCCCAGCCCTTACAACCTGCATACTTCCTGCTCCACATTAATTCTTCTGTCTTCATCAGGCTCTAGAGATGGCTTGTCAGAGGTGGGATCATTCTGCGTTGCAATGACAATTAAGAGAATTTTCAGCACACAGTAATATTTGATTTTTTTACCTGCTAAAAAAGACAGTGAGAGGCCACCTTCCATTCAAGGTTGCCCTACACCTTGGTAAATATGATACTCTGAAAAAAAAATCAGCTAAAGCTGATTAAAACTGCAGGCAGTTTTTTAATAAAGAGCGTATTTTTGGTTCGATTGGCATGCTAGCCTCCCAGGACAGATAACATATTCTACTTGGTATTTACTTTAGGATATTCCCTCTCTCCTTCTGAGATTACTGAAAACTTGACATGTCTACAACATTCCCTGTAGTCTTTGAAAATTACTTACAGATGACAGGAAGGGATCTGGTGGCCTCTCATATTTGTCTTGAGTCTTTTCCAATTAAAGAATTCAGGCAGTGGGAAAACTTCAGCTGTATCTGTTTAGTCAAAAGAAGCCATTGACCAAAAGCTGTTCAACAGTCAAGCACAAAAAGTAGTATGACAATTGAGTTATGGAAAATCAACAAAGTAAAATCAGCAGAAAGCATAACTTTGGGAACACCCAGAAAAAGTCAATCTCCCTGTTGTAGCTGGTATCCTCTGCTCTACTTCAAATAGTTGTATTTAAGTGATTTCTTCTAGAATTTTAAAAATACAGGTGGTTTTGTTCACCATGCCTGGGTTCACAGGAAAGGAACAGATTGCAGAACTGAAACATGCATATATATCAATTCTTTAGGAAGATACAGCATTTAATTCCTTTTTGGTTTTATATAGTATTTGCAGAAGTGTCAGGTAGCTGGAAGAAGGAGTAAGAGGAACAGTCTATGATCTCTTGATCAACTTAGAAAATAAATTTTTTTGTAGTTGGGTCATTTATTCTTTGTATTCCTTGTATTCCTGTGTTCCTCTTTTGTCAGAGCCTTTACTGCTAATAAAAATTTACAGTATGCTAGGTAAACAGAAGGCAGTTGGATTGCCAGGTGTGATGGGGCCAGAGGCTTCCAAAGGCCCTTCTCCCTCCTCTGCAAAAGGAAAGCACTGAAGTCACACCACAGGGATAGGAGGTGCAGCATCACAGTCTCAGAGGTACAGCAGATGGCTGGGCAGATCTCAGATATCTTTGGCAATGGGGATTCAGTAACTCTCACTGTCAGAATTACGGAAAAAAAACCAAAACAGCCTTCCTTCAGCAAGAAGGAGACAGGCACAGAGACAGGACATGCAGCCAGTGTTTCTATTCATGAGCCCAGAGGGCCCTGCTTACTAAGCAGTTTCCTCATTAGGAAAAGAAAAAAAGCAGAACCTTCTGCAAAGGGCCTATTGGACCACACTGACTGTTTAGAGTCATCTGATACACTGGGAGAAGGATAAAGAATTTAAATATCTGAAACCATCACAATGAGGACTGTAAAAGAGAACAACTAGGTTCTCAGGTGACTGCATGTACTATAATTGCTAGATCATATGGAAATAACATTCAGCAGCTGTTATTTTACCAGCATTAATAAGTCTAGTTCTCCCATAGACACAAAGGAATAAAAAGTCTGTCTGCTGCCTACGAATCTTAGCTCACAAGCCATGGGCCTCAAACAAGACCTTTGCCCCAAATGTCTGCATTTTATTATAGAGGTAGATATGCAACATAAATAAAATGAACTAAAATATTAATCTGCCTGGTAACTATAGTTTTCCCACCCATCATTCTGCTCCACTGGACTTATGTTCAGTGAGTCACAGAAAAAATAAAATAATGCTGTTTATCTTTACACGTCAGCCATTGTGCTATATGAAAGTCATTCTACAATAAAGAGCTTAGAAAGTTAAGTGAGATTTTACTGCCACAATAAGAAATTATTCTAGGCTTTTCTTTTCTGTGAAGAAGTAAAAAAGAGGGCAAAAACTCCATTAAGTACAATTCTAATGTTAATCTTCATAAGAACATCTATTTTACTTAAGACAAAGACTTAAACAAATATTTTGTTGCAAAGGTGTTGGTAACCCACCTGGATCAGCGCCTTAGATCACCCTACAAATCTTTGACCACACAGCAAACAAATTGGCAGAGGTATGAGTCAATATTCTTTCACTCTAATAAAGAGGCTAAGGCAGTTTGGCAAACTGCCTTGGTTGCTGTTCATCCACCAAGAAAAGTGTATTAGCAGCAAGCCTGGTCACCTAAAAGCAGGACTCTGTAGGATTCTCCCAGTTCAAGGGCCAAATTCAGGTTTAGAAGAGTCTTGTAAGTCTCCCATTATTGCCCTGACTTGACTTAAGCCTTCCTCTACAAAAACCTGAGCAGGTCTTTAACTCAACTATTACCTTTCTAGCAACTCAATTGCCTCCAGGTTGCAACACCCAGTGCCAGCTCTCTCTGAGACAGGTGAGGGAATAAGTAGTTTAAAAATATTAGGCCAGACAGCACTTCCTCCAAAAGATGGTGCAGTATTTTATTAATAACACGCTCTGCAGCTTTATACTGTAATTGCTGCCTCTGAGCCAGAGGCAGTAAAGGAGGGCACTGTTGCTCTCCAGGCTGGGCATTTCCCTGATAGCCATTGTGTACTTTGGACTTACATAGTGGGCTCAAAACAGAAAAATCCCTTCTAAAGAGAAATTTCTTGGCCTTGAGTAGGAGGGCTTTCCAGTCACTGAGCTAAAGGGACAGGGAAAGCAGGACAGCATCTTGACAGCGTGTCAAAGCCAAAAGCTTTTGTCAAAATTTTTCATGTGTAGGCTGTGCATCTTGCAAAGCAGAATCCTATAAATCTTTTCTTGATGTGCAGGAAGGAAAAAGCAGAAATGTGGCTCTTTGGAAATTGCAACTGAACAGCAAACCAAAAAGCAGCAAAAGGGCAACCTCCACAGAGGTGGTTACTTGCATTGAGGAAGCTTTGCTGGGGGCTTCCCTCTTCTGGTCAGAAGATAGTTTTAATGAGGCAGAACTTTGTGTATTGAATTTGGAATGAGTAATACAGGGAGATTGTGTGCCCCATGCTAGACTATTAGAAACTTTTGTGTTAACATTTACTTTGAAAAGAGTTTGCACAAAGGCAACTCATAGTTTGTTACCCGCAGAAGATAACTCCATGGACAGGTTAGCAACGGAGCTATAAACACTGAGACAGAAATTTAGGGTGTTTTTTTAAAGGTATCAGCTGTGAATTCCCAGCCTCAGGGTGAGTCATTTAGACCAGATCCAGCATTTCAAGGAAGCATTTCTAGTGAAGTGACTAAAGAGTTGGAGGAGGCCCAACTGCAATGCATTCATAGGCATTCCATGGGTCAGGTGAAAGAAGCTGTTTTAGGGGCCCCCCAGGCCAGATGGCATTTGCAGATGATGCAGAGACAAAAGTCAAAGGAGGTGGAGTTGCCCATATAGAGGGAAGCCTCATCCAGAAAAGCAGGAGCTGCAGAGATGTCAGCATCCAACAACCAGAGCAACATGTGTGAAGAGCCATCAAGGCACCTGCTGCTCTGTGCAGAAATCAACAGCTGAAAAGAGTTGTTATTTGGTGAAAATACGATCCACGGAAAATACTTAAAAGTCTGAAGGGGAAGGAAATGTACTGCCTGAATAACACTGGGAGCTACTAATGACTGGCTGATGCAGAGTTCAAAAGAAATTAACCTCCCATCAGCTTTGGGGGTGTGTAAACTCAGTGGATTATGTTTTGTGATCAGTATTTTTATTGCTCTTGTACTGAGAGTTGCCTTCATCTAGGGACCCTGAAGGTATTCTGGGCTACTGAAGCGAGTAAATGTGCTCTGGAGCAGAACTGAACCCCTCCACAGAAATCTGGCAGGAAGAGATGTGGCTCCGGGGAGTTCTTTGGGCTCCAGGTGCTTCTAGAATGAGTATGGAGTGACAAAGATTAATTGCTGCCCATGACAGCTCTAAACTAGGTCATTGTGTAATAGTATGCCTAAGTGAACCTGTTGGAGTATTTGAAACTACAGCTGTGCCATCAGGTTTTCTCCTTGTCAGGATGCTGCCTCATGTGGCATCAAAAGTTGAGCTCTAAGAAAGAACAAAAATGTGATTGACATTAACCAGATTCTAAGGACAACAGCCAAACATTTCACAGCATATCATGGCAAAGAATTGTGAAACATCCCACTTTGTCTAGGTATTAAGGAAATACAGAGGACAAAGAAAAAAAGCCATTGCTCTAATACAAGTCACTTACCTTAAATTTGCAAGGATTTGAGCATGCAACTGAGTATAGTATCAGGTGATATACCACAATGTGCCTTTGCTTTTTTATTTTTTTTCCCTTGTCATAGTGGATACCTGTGAGGTATTGGGTGGTGGAAAATGGCCTGACCACATCTACATCTTGAACTTCCCATATTTGAACTATTAAAAAAAACCTACTCAGCTGCTTCACCAGCAACTGACTCAAAGCTTTGCAAGAGCTATAAGAAATGTAATTCAAAATAGCAGCAAACTTTCCTGCAGTCAAGAGCTGAATGTGTTATTGGTTTTGACTGGGAGTCTGCATCATCTAGTTACACTGACACTGACAAATTAAGACAGAGCACAAACCACTGCAAGGTCTGCAGAGTACCTTTCATGTTCATGCTTATACCAGAGATGTTTCAGAGGATGAGAAATTATCTAATTTAAGAGATGAAAACTGAACACATTCGGGAAAACCCATAGGAGGAAGATCTAGACCAAGCCAAAAGGTCTCTGAAGCTCTTTTAGAAGATTAGTTAATAAGGTTTAACTCTCAGGGGATGTCATTGGTTTCCGCACTGAAACCTTGAGGAGACAAATTGCACAGGATGGATGGGCCTGGCTGATAGAATAAACATTTTGTCTCACGGATAATCTAGAATCAAGAATTCAGGCTATCCCCCCGACTTGAGCAGGCATTCTCGCAGTGGAGCCTGTGAGGACTGGTGAGCTTCCTTCAACCACAGAAGTCACAACAGTGATCCAACTGATAATGCTTTCAAATTCTTGCTGAATGAAATAGGGAAAAGTTGCAGAGAGCACCTGGCTGTGATGCTGTATGGCTGTCTCTGTGGGAAATTGCTTTGTTTGTATTCTATCACACTTTTTGTGTTTGATGGGTGAGGAGAGGAAAAAGGAAGTTGTGCCAGAGCTTTTACTCAGAGTGCTCCTCTAAGTCTTAAACCTCCGTGCGTGAATGATAAAATAACCTGGAAGAAGAAAGATTTACATAGATAAAACCATGACTACAATAAGGTCTTCATCCTAAGGTATTTGCTTTATTTCACATTTGATCCCAGCTGAGTGACAAGAACACCAACAGAAATTTCACAGTATCCCACCCAGACTTCCTTCACAAAATCAGTTCTGTAAACTACAGGACCTGTGTCTGCAGGGATTATACTTTTTGATCACATAACCACATAGATTGAAAAGAAAAAAATTAAGTTCAGACTAAAAACTGACACTGCTATACAAATAAAAAACCAGCCACCACTTGTTTAGTGGGAGTAAGCAGAACATCTGGCCTCCAGTCCTGTACCTACCTGGCTGAACAGAGTTTGGGAGCACTGAGGAGCTACTGCTGCCTAGGAGGAAGGGAGTGCCCAACATTAGTCACCAGAAAACAGGTCTGAATCATTACATGAAGTCCTGATTCAGCAAGTTAAATACTGGTGTGAAACAGGAGATGGGTCCTCAGCATTCTTCACTGGAGCGGACAACTGCTGGGAAAAGCAGGGGGACACCAGTGACATGCCTGGAGATCCAAGAGGACCTGGGACTGGGACAGGCCACCTGGCTCTTCAAGGGCTTGGACCCAGACATGAGACACTGGTGTGCTGGGGGGGAGGATATCCTGTCTCTGGGGAGGACAGTGACAAAAGGTGTATGGGGTGGCCCTGGGAGCCCACAGCCACATACAGAGTTTGCCTTCCTCCATCTATTTTTGCTCCCCCTGAGCAGACGATGTGAAGGCTCACACTTAGGGCTCCTGCACCCGGGAGCAACTGCCCACAATTACACAAAGCAAATGTGTTTTTGGAGAATGCCACATCAGCAGTCCTCCTAGGGTGCGCGGAAGATTAGAGCCAGCCCCGTACGATGTTTACATAAGAGGATTTGATCTGGGCTTCCTAGTGTGATTCACTGGGCTCTGCCCTGCTGGAGGAGCTAAAAGTTAGTTCCTCTTGTTTCTGTACTTGGCCCTGGCAGTCTGCTTTTTACAGCGACTGCATCGGTAACAGCAATATTGCAGCAGTCATTACAGTCCAATTTTAACACAGATATTTTTAATTGGCTTTTTTTTTTCTCCACATATTTTTCCCAACTGTATTTTTTGTGCTTACAAACTTATATTTCAACTGCAAATCTTGCTTCCTTTATTTAGATGAAAACCAGAACACTAACATTTAGAAATACAAAGTTGCCAGCGCTGTTTAAACATCCTTCTTTAAATATGTAGGTTTGCAAAAGTGAAACTGGTGCCTCTGTATTTTGACGAGCTAAAAATGACACTGGTTTCAAAGATACGAAGCATGAAAAGAAATGAAAGGTTAAACTATGAATAACTCAGTTTTCACTTGTCCTCCCGAAACTTACACAGCTTCTTATACATGTAGCCACTAAGGTACCAACTCATTCATCAATGACCAGGTGTTTCCCTGTTTAAACAGAAGGCCGAGTAATCATTGACAATTGTGTCTGCAAAAGTGAATAAAACAGTACAGAGGTGGTTCGGACACTAATGGAACCAGCCTTAATCTGCTAAATGCAGACACAGAGCTTTTTCATCTTGGAGCAGGGTACTATGTCTTTACTATCTTTGAGCAAAAGTCTACAGCCTGCTCAGTCATTAGATCAATATGCTAGGTGAAATGTATTAAAAGTGTGAGAATTTCACAGAACATCACTGTAGCACTAGGTTTTGTTGGTTTTTAATTAGGGATAATAGTTTCAAAAATATGCTTCCTCATACATTTTCTTATGAATTTATGTTTTCTATTCAAAGTCTTGGTGCCCTCTCTTCCTGCTTTTTGATCAGTGTAACCATTCTGTATCTCAGTTTTCTGGCTTTAAAAAGATCACAAGACTCACAAACCACACAAAAATCTAACAAAACTTCACCTACCAAAAGCTTCACCTACCAAAATTTTTAAGTGTTTTGTTTTGCCCATACTTCAGGAGCAATGTGCAGGTAAACTAGAAGGCACTGTAAATAACCATGTTTTGAGCAGGATTGAGAGTTTAATACCTGGAAATTCGGGACACGGCCAGCCCTTATTGGGCTCAGGCTTGATACTGAATGATCTCTGCTTTCTACCTGGCACGACTTCTGCTATGCAACTTTTTCATGCAGGGTTATGGTTAAAATGCAGGTTATCACACCTAATTTATCTTGGTTAGCTCTTCTTCTCGAAGATTTGCTTGTTTCATTTTTAAGTGTGGTATGGCTTTCTGGATACTTCCAATACCAGCAGATGTTGCTCAAGCAAGAAGTTTGACTCCCCCGATCCATTTGTCATCCTTTGCCCAAATGGTTCCCTGGGGATGCTTCTCTTACTAGTATTTCCATGAAAGCAGGCTGATGGCTGGCTACACAATCCCCAGCCAGGAAGTCCCCTTGGCTGCTTTTCATTGAGTCCCTTTCTTCTGACACCTCCAGCTTTGATGGGCTACAAGGAGGCCTCTTCTGGAAGAGCTATTGAGTTTACTTGATACACTCATGCAATCACACTGTGTCAAAGTACAATGAGAAGCAAAGGAATGTTGGCAAGAGAACATCATGTATAAGCTATGATTAAGACATTAACAGAACCATTATTTATTACTCAATTTTCTTTCACAGCAACCAAGATCAAAGGTTTTGTCTTTTATTCCCCTAGGAAAACCTTATCTGGATCGAGTTGAGTCATACTATTCCGTTTTTCTGCATAACTCTCTCCTACGTGGGTTTTTCAAGAACTTGAAAATGTTCTTTCTTCAGCTCAGCCCTCTATGACCGTTGCCTCCCCATTTGCCACCTAAATCATTTACGCACAAGTAAGTCTGGATTTTATTGCTTAGTGTTTCTTTTGGAGCCACAAGAAACCCATTTGTCTTTGAAAAGCTTAATTTCATTTCAAAGTAATTTTAAATATGTCAGTTTAGAGCTGCTCTGGTTTTAATTTTTTTCCTTTGGTTTCAATATATTGCCATTTTTCCATTTTACTTGAACAATCCAAAAGGATTATGTACTATGAAATGTGAAATTATATACTAAGAGTGTTGTTGTCACAGGAAGAGTTTGCTTCCACTGCAGTGACTAGCAATTCACTCTGTGTCTGTGTACAACTGCTGCAGTAGCCATTGTGGGAACTGACTACTGCAACTAAGCAAAAGTGCCCATGCAGGGTGGTGCATGCAGTTGCTTAGGGTCTGAGCCAGCTGGATGTTAGCCAGACTGGTCTGGGTATCAGGTAGCTGCACTAACCAAGAGCTCGGAGCCGTTGATAAGTCCTGCAGAGAGAACAGTTATGGTGAATGCACACACAGTGTCACATCGTCACGGTTTCAGTTTTCAGATCAGAGCTGGCCTGCAGCCTGGTAGCTCAAAGTATAGGAGCAGGCAAGCAGCTCTCCACACCCATCCGTACAGATATAATCCCTGAGGTATGTATAAGGTCTTTTAATATTCCAGAGGGAACATCAGTTCCAAAATGCTGTGTTTTCTCTGGGTTCTCAGTTCTCTCTGTTAGATTAAATTCCACCTCCACCCTGATGCGTGCCCAGACATCTATGCCTCTGTTTGGACAGGCAAGGCTGACAGCTCTTGTGTTGCTCGATGGGAAAGCAGCACCTGGAAGAAGAGCAGCAGGTTCTTATTAAAAACAAATTTCTTCCAAAAAGATTTACTACTTATGCAGGAGACTCAACTCAGGCTTCCTTGGCCCTCCAACCAACCACAGCTTCTCATCCAAGGCAGCACTTCATCTTTTGAATCTTTTTATACTCTCTTGTATAACAAAAGACTGGGATGTCTCATACTCAGCCATATTTCAGCTTATGCAGACTGGGATTTGATAGACACTAGATAGAATTTTGCAGGAGAGTAAAACATTCTAGCCTGGTTAGGATGAGCTGGCACTGGGAACTGCAGCAAATTCCTGCAGTACTGGCTATATCCCATTTGCTCAGTCCCATGCTGTTATTGAAGTGTCTTGCAAGAGCTGTGTTAGTTCTGTCCTGCTCAGCTGGTGCGACTTCTCTCTTTTTCTGCCCTTTTTTTTTCTGCCCTGCCTGGTGTCTCCTCTGAAGGGTGAAAGGGAGGAGACAACACTCATGAGCACTACACCTCATCTCCTCGGACCTCACTCTTTCCCCTCAAGCCTTATAGCACAAGAAGGACTGCACAGCACACTGTAAAATAAGGTGAAGAGATCACAAACAAACATGGAAGCTGAGGAAATAGAGCCTTGAATGTTCATACTGGGTCTGTACTAGGGCTAACCCTCATCCAAAAATATCTCTGTAGTGCTTCTTGGGAGCCTTTGTTTCCCAGTGTGAGAGATGAGATAATAAGGACTTGGAGACATGTTAAAGTGATGTCAATCAGTTCACAGCAACAGAATTTCAGGGAAGATCTTTCTAAACCTACAAGGCTGTACCATAGTCTACCCTAGCCTTTGGTCTCTTTTTTTTTTTTTCTTAATTATAACATGCAGAAGTGAAAGAGAGGCTTACCCACAGCAGCAGAGAGGAAGTCAGACAAGAATGAAGAGCCATCATTTATACAATTCGATACAGAAACAGAAATGAAAGAGACAAAAGCAGAGCAAAAGAGAAGTGCATATCTGACAGCCTGTACACAGAATGCCAGTACTAATGATAACCTAGGCTACCTGAAAGGACAGGAAAGTCCAGACGTCCCCTTACTTATACTTCATATCATAGAGCATATGACTCAGTTAAGATGGAGAAGATACATAGTGTTGTCTAGAGGGCAATGAAAATGAGGTAATCATCAAACTCCTCAAGCTCCTCCAGAGGTGAGACTTTAAAACACAGAGCAGAAGACACACCACATGCACAGAAAGCAGTAAAAACCAGATTGAACCATTTTCAATTTTTAAGGCATTTAATCAAATTCTACCATCAATCTTCATGTGCAGATGTCTCTGACTTTGGTCTCCTTTGAGGACAAGGGGCCCAGGCAGCAACTGGAATCCAGAGCATTTGATGTGTGCCCTCTTTGCATGCTTCATCTATTGTTCTGTTCAACTTGTAAATTGAAATCAACAGTACCTCATAAAAAATGCCCTCCTATGATATAGGTTCCATGAGCATTGGCAGGTAATCTGGGACTGATAAATTCTGGCCAGGAATCTCAGATGGAGGTGTCTGTGGGTGAGCTTCTGAATCTGCATGGAGACAACTGGATAAATTATCAAGTGTGTTGATGATTTTAAACTTTCCATGAAAATGAGTTGCACTTCAGTCTGAGTATTAACCAACATCTTTTTACCCAAGCACAGAAACCCTTTGGCACTGGCACATCATTGCAATGCTGTTGGATGTGCTCATCAGAAAACATATCACATAGCTGAGAGTATCACTATTTTGGTAGAATTCAATTTAACTGAAAGAACAGGTTTCCAGTGAAGTTTCAACACTCAGAAAAGCTTTAGGAACTTAAGGATGCAGTCCTGTGTATCTTTGGGCTGAACAAGATACTTGGTTCATCAGCATTCTGTTCAGGCCCATTTCTTTTCTATTTCTTTCTCCCTTCTCTGTTATTCTATTGCATCAGTAGATTACTTCTGCAGTCATGGATGTTTTAGCACAAGATGCCTGCTCCTATGGCAGAAAGGTCAATACAGAGGATTTATCATAAAATAAGCAGCTATCTAGCATGATTCTGTGGGTACCACACTATGATACCATGTCAGCAGTCTTGGATTTCTACCAGACTATGATAGAAAGCAGGACTGTGTTAGAAAGTTTCAGCTTTGCTGAATCAGTGTGGAGTATGGGTGGAGTAAATATCACAGACCTTGCCGTCACACCAAAATACCTATCCACTACACCTGAAATTGTGGCTGCCAAACATTGGGGGAGGCAATCATACTGTGCTGACAGCAAATGGGGCTGTATTGCTGCACCCTTAGGGAGTGAATCTGGAAAGTCTGGAGCATACTAGCAAGGCGTCTAACAAACACATGGTCAAACAGGAGCAGTTCCCTGCACTGACAGTACTCTTACAAAAAAAGCTAACCCAGTATTGAAATCTTCTACGTCAGTTTTTGAGGTGGGATAGAGCCCTTTGTGTTCTATCTCCCAAATTCACTATGACCCAGTGCACAGCACTGCATGGGATAGGGCATGAGGACACTGCAAATGCATTAGGTCAAGTAACAGCCACTGTACTACAGCCACACAACACCCATTTCTAGGCAGCCTCCTCCAAGCCTTCACCTTTTTATATGTCAAACCTATATGCCAGACACAACTAATTAAGTCATCCCAAATCTGCCCAGCCCACTCTGCCTGATGCCAGGATCACAGTAGAAGAGAGGAACAATGACATGGCATTTGAAAGACACTGATGTAACAGTAGGGAAACCTGAACTGGTGGTCAAATAAATGAGGCTAATGCTTATTTCATGCGTATTTCCAGGTGTGTATCCACAGCAACAGTTCACATCCCAGTTCACCACAGTGATACTACAGGTAGCACTATTGCCAGAAGAATACTGCATCATTTCTTTAATTAGAGAGATGTGGCAAACCAAAATCACACAGACTGTCATGGCTTTTATCAAGGCAAAGCTGAAAGTGGGCTCTCATTGGGCAAGTGTGTATCAGATTATGAGCGCTATCAGAAGGTCATCATCCCTTTCTCCAAGAGATTAACTTCTGGATCATTACATTTAACTCCTAAAATGTAAAATTCTTAAAGAAATTAGGGATTTTTTTTCTCATGGGGTTAACAAAAATCATACGACATATCTTAGATTTTAATTTAGGTGCATGATCATATGAGTAATTAAGCAAACAGAAAAGTGAAGCAGAACATTTAATAACCCACATCCCCCCACAATTTACCACTGATTATCTAGAAAATAAAATCATTGAGTAAAAAGTAAGAAGTGTTCACTGAAAATAATTCTTGCAGACAATCCTAAATATTAAAATCCCAATATATCAATCTCCTCTGTTTTCCTCATGCACAAGTTTCACAAGGCCACCAATGTTGGAAACAAAGCCCTCCAATGACTTGAAGCTGGCACGGAAAATGAAGCAGTGGGGTAGTCCTGAACCACTGGTCCTCAATGCAGGGCTGCCTTCAGCACACAGGTCCAGTATTGGCAAATAAAAGACACACCACTGATCCAGGGGGTAGCAAACCCTGCTTTAGGGTGCTCAAAAACATAGCCAAGTGATGCAGAGCACTGAAATGATGCAAAGTTGTTTTGGCAGCTCAAGCGTATTGAAACATTTCCAAAAGGACAACTTTTCCCTAGCAGACTCAGTAGTGGTATGTGCATTGTTTCTCTGTCATCCATCATAACACAGAGGCAAATGAAGCAATTTGAGGAACAGCAACAAGCACTATCTGGAAGAGTGGTTTTATAGAGAAAGGTTAAAAGAGCTTAATACATCCAGTTTTGTTAAAACAGAGGTAGATGGAGGCATGTCTCCAGCCAGAAAATGCTTAAGTAATGCAAACCTTAAGGATGGAAAGGAAATACTTGGGCTTATACATATGGGAACAAGCAGGAATAAATGAAAAGAGGGCAGGGAAAGACTGAAAAATCTTGTCGGCAGTGAAGAGCAGAGCCTGTGCAGACTTTTCAGAGGAATTTTTTACGTAATTTAAAAAATAATTTGAAAAATATTCATAAGCAAGCTAGTAGGAGTAAGTCTGTACTAGCAGAAGAGTTGACTGGATTACACAACAGCCTCCTTTATCTCCACTCCTTCCTTTGCTTGGTTTATCTTCTACCAGTTAACAATGTACAACATTTGGCAAAAGCAAAAAGAAACTAATCTGAGGCACATTCATGACAGAAATCTCAGTGCTGATTTAAGAGAGTTCATGTGCTCTCAGATCCTGAGAAATGGACCCCACAAAAATTTCTCATTTATTTTGAGTGCAACATCACTTGGATTTGATCCATGTCCCACAAAAGAGGTAACTCCCTGCAGGAGAGACAAGGTGGTTCAACCAATGGATTACTGCTTTTGGAGTCTGTCAGGCAGACAATCTCTAGTGAATATCAGCAGTTGAAGATTTTACTGCTTCTAACTAACCAAGCTGACATTCTCCCAGAAATTTCTGCCTCCATATCAAGGTTGCAGAAACCACACATCTGTATTTTAGCAGTTCTGGTTCCTTGCCCAGAAAAAAAAAAAAAGGCTATAAAATATCCACAAAGGCATCTTACATGATAATTGAATGCCGGCACTTTGGTGTGCTTAGGAGGAATACTTTAAACTACCACAGCTCAGTAAATGTAAAAGGCTTAAGGTACACACCTTTTCACTGAGGATGGACTGACCACCACACTCTTCTGGTATTAACTTTACTCTGTTCTAGCAGTCATGCTAGCAAAGCTGACAATGGCTGCAGGAATCAGAGTACAGCTCTCAATTCCAAAGTCTTTCTGATGTGTTCTCCTGTAGAACAGGGCATTTCTTAATCTGATGAGTCAGTTGTTGATCTTTAGTGTCTAAATACTTATATAACCTCTGTTTATGAACACAAATATATTTCCATAAGAACTATATTCTATGTCTTGTCATAATTTATAAGAACTTTTTTCCCAGTATAGAAATTGTTTTTTAAAAACTGTTCAACACACTCAAGCAATACTGCAGTACCCAAATGTTAATATTTATACACACTGCATGTATAAACAAAGCCACTTGAAGAGTCTCAAATATGTATGAAATAATATAACCCAGATTAAAAGAGAAATAAATTAATGGAATGCTTTTTTGCTTTATCATTTACAGACATTGGACCATATTGTATTGGTTTTTCCTGCACAGAAAACAGTGGGAGTCCTGGACAAAGATGAAAGGGAGAATATGTACTGTGAGCTGTTTGTTTTCTACTCATCTTATATCTTTTTCAAAAGACATTCTGTATTTAGAACAAATAAAAACTGCCCATAATGTAATGCTATAAGGTTGAAGATTCATAGATACCATAACAGTAATTCCCTTAGTTCTTCTCTCATTTATATCATGGCCTTTTTTTTTTTTTAAAAAGCACAGTTGGCATTTCCATTTTTACTCCAAGGCAGATTTTGCCATGCTTACATCTTAGTTTCATTAGAGTTCCCATTCATTTTAATGGGTAGGATGCTCTACAGCATGAATTACGAGAAAGTCTGGCTGCTTGGTTGTGCAATACTGAATTTGAAATACGAGAAATAGAAAATAGCTGACTTATTTTTCCGGAAGAGTAATGAGCATACAGCAGAAGCCCAGTTAGGAAGGTAAAATCAAGATCATACAGGATCCACTGTAATAAGAAAGCATCACCAACTGCTGTTTGTCTTTCTGAGTTCTTAGGTTTGACCGTGCTCTTTGATGTACATACCTAACCCCCACAGAAGTCAACATGTGGGCTTCTGCTCACAGCAGTGATCAAGCTTTATATTTACTGTGGTTTGGGTGGCTCTGAGAACTATGAACAGAGACTCAATCTCATAAATCACTGATTTGTATATACCCATTTTCAGTGCAGTAGTCAAAAGATTATGCAACTTTGAAAAATTAGTAATTACACAGAAGCCTTTGGTTCCTCCTCACATCCTCTGGAAATGATCACTACTGCTGGGAAAGGTTTTGACCCAGTACTTCCAACTTTCCATTTCTCCCTTGAAAATAAACCTCATTGATGCTGTGGCCATAGTTCAACAAAACAGCCATATCCAGACTTTCAAGGTGTCTTTGGGGAGTTCTAACAATAAAGAACGACTGCGTAAGAGCCATAACAAACGCTACTATTTTTAGTTAGGCTGTTAGTCAGTCCCTTAGAGACTCTGGATCTATTACACTACCAAGATCTGTTATGCTGTTGTGACAGATGAAACTCAATGATGTGTTCAACCACTTCAAAGCCAGCGTGACGTGTTGATCAGGTGGTGAAATGAGCAGTTAAGAATGGCACGTGGAAGCATACGGCTTTTTTATTCTAAAAAGCTAAGGCAGTTCTTCCGTGAACGGACTGTACTACAGACTTTTCCTTCCCATGCTTTATCCAAGATGACTTTGGGACTGTTAGACTTGGACAGACGATATCCAGTTCCCATCCCTTACTGGGAGCATCGCCACATGGCACACTGGTATCACAGCTGCTGTCAGCGCTGGTTCCACGGAACCATTTCCCAGTGCATCCTCCCCTTGACAGACACCAACCTCATATATGTAACAATGTGCCTTCTCCCCCACTGCAAATTCACTCCATGTGTTCCCAAAGGCCTTACGGCCACACGTGTCACCCAAACACACAGTGATAGGTACATGCGTTCCCCCAACAGTGCAGAGGCGTGGTGTCACCCCCTGGCTCCAGCACCGGGTCCCACCGCACCTCAGGCGTGCAAAACCACCCTGTCCTCCGGTTCTACGGCGGCCGAGGGTGCTGTGCCGATAGGACCGGCCCGGCCCAGCAGCTGGGGTGGGGGGGATTCCCTCAGGGTGAGGGCTATCGACACCCCTGCTGCACAACACTCCGAGCCTCCAGCAGATAAGACAAGCCACGGCAAAAGGACGAGAACACCGGAGAGAAAGGCCCCCGTCTCTCCAGCGAGGCTGCGGGGCGCCGCGCACAGAGGGAACTGCCCAGCCGCCGCCATTTTGGACGCGGCTGGAAGGAGCCCCGCCAGCCTCCGCAGGGAAACAACAGTCCCCCAGCCCTCCCGGAGAAGAGAGCGGGGAGAGGAGAGCGCTAAAGAGGCGGAGTGACCCCACCGCGAATAGCCGGCGCTTACAGAAGATCTAAAATCGCATTCTAAAAAGCAAAAAAAAAAAAAGAAAAAAAATTTAAAAATTAAACTAAAGCGACCGAGTCGGCAACCCCGTGCGCAGAGTAGGCGGGGTGAGCGGCGCAGCGCCTTGCCCGCACTAAAAATGGCACCTCCTCGCGCAGTAGGGGCGTGGCCTGGCCGGGGGCGTGGCGGCCCGTGACACGCGCGTCAGGAGCCGCAGCGCGCGCTCGCGGGGGTGTCCGCCCCGCCCCTCCCGCGCCCCG
>VZRV01004037.1:1219054-1362687 GCA_013398115.1 Falcunculus frontatus
TGGGGGGGGGCTGGGGAGGCGCCCCGGGGTCGCCGCCCCTTGTCCCGCATCCCGGCGGCTCTGGTATTCCGCCTGCTCTGGTATCCCGCCGGCTCCCGCATCCCGCCGGCTCCCGCTGCCCTGGGTGTGCGGGGAGTCGCGGCGCTGCCTCCCCCGCCCCGCCAGCGCGGCTGCCGGGGTGCGGGGGTGTGTCTGTGTCCATGTGTGTGTATGTGTGTGTGTCGCTGACGTTTCGCGGGGGTTTCTCCTCCCTGACAGCGGCGGAGATGGGGATGGAGCTAGAGCTGCCCTTTAAATAGGGGAAAGGGAAATAAATAAATAAATAAAATACAGGGCTTTCTCGCGTTGAGCTGGTTTCCCTGCGGCAGGCTTCCAGCAGGAGACGAAGCCAAGCCAAGCCAAACAGACGGGCGAAGCTGCATGAGAAAGGGCAGAAATGCACGCTTTTGCATAGATTGGATTTTGATCCCTCACCAGGTGACGGTGGGACACCCCTTCTCCTCCCCGAACTTTTGACAGGTGTCCAGAGCCTTCGCGGGGTCGATGGCGTTTTCTCCAAACTTTATAAAGTCCTTGTCTGACTTTCCCTAACTTGTAGTATCTGTGATTTTGGCATGAAGTCTTTTCATTGTGGTTTAGCAAGGAAAAAAAGCCCCGAGCGAAACACCGAAGCATAATCTGTAGCATTGCTGAGAACAGCTTTCAAGCATTTCCAAGGCGCGGACTCGTAGCCTACTTGAAAGCGTGGCTGTGTGGCAGCATTAAGAAGCAGTAGGTAAATATAATGTATTACAGAAGTAGGTGAAACAGATTTACTTTGGCTGGACAGGAGAATTTTCTTTTCAGGCGAGTTGCTGCACCAGAGGAGGAAGGAGATTGAGGTCTGACAGGCAGAAAAAGAGTAAGAATAAAAAAGAGTAAGAATAAAAAGGGTATGGAATAGGAGCTTAGCAAGGAGGAACTCGTCATGTGCCTGGACCAGACTTGAGGGAAGAAATACATCCTAATAATGCATGTATAAGAAAAAATGTAGATATATCTTAATAAAGAAGGGCTCGATTTCAGTCATTTCCTAGTAACTTCTTTTTGCAAATATGATGATGCTGATATTAAGGTGATTAAAACCCCCAATCAGTTGTTGCATAGCCACTCTTGTTCAACTGACTTTGTCTACAGAGAATGTAGAGAAATGTTTAGAAAACAGTGTGAGTATGATCCCATATCCTTAGAGTGATAAGAGTGTGTAAGTTTGTCAGTGTGGCCTGTAGTGTCTTGAGGTACTAAAAGAGTTCAAATGATTGAGAAATTCCTACTTTAACTCTGATTGTGATTGCATTCCTTCACAGGTAATAAGTTATATGTGTTTATAAGCTTTGTCAGTGATGTCATGTACTGGTATGATGGAATTGATTCATGCCCTAAAAGTTGTGTCAGCTGGGGCCATGGTCTGGTTTAGTTCATTTGTGAAGAAGGTACTGGGTTTTTTTCTCTATGGACTTCCTTGGCATTCCTAAATAAACAAAGGCAGTTTTAGATTCACAGAGTTTGAACAGATATGATTGAAGCCCTTCAAGAAAATGGAATAGCTTGTACTGATAATGTTTCCTTCTGTTTATACAGTCTATTACTTAAAACTTATCCCAGCAACACATCTCCTATTTTGAAAAGGTGAATTTGTTTCTCAAATAAAACATGGATTTCTTTTAGTCTTTAGGTATCTGACATGTGCTTTTCTTGCCAAGTGTTCTGCTGCTTATTGTAGTCGATAAGTGGTACATTTAAGGTCACTAGTAACTGTTTCTTTGGTTTTTGTTTAAGTTTTTTCTTAATTAATCGTCTTTTATGGACTCCTGAGCAGAATTCATTAGCAATCTGCATTTGTGGATCACATGTTGGAAAGTGTTGTCTTGCAGTCTTCCTTTCGCTGAGTGCAATGACTGTTTAAACCCTGGATTAAAAAAAAGCAAAACAAAACGTAAACCAAACAGTAGTTTTAAAGCAAGACAAAGATTAAAGGGACTTGTGAGATCTAGTCCCACTGATCTTAAGTTACAATATAGTAACTTGCTCAGTCTGCAAGAGGTAGTGACTGAGCGCAGGTGAGGAAGGACCACTTTGGGCACTGGGCCTTTAGACCAAGGTAGGAGCTCAAAATGAAAAGTAGTTGAGAAGGAAGGAGGGGAGGGTGTTCAGGCTCTGTCCTTGAGTGCCTTAGCTTTTACCAGGTTGTGTTCAGTTAAACGTAGTAAGACAGTTTAAAAATAATGACCAGGAAGCAGGGAAGTAGCTAGGAATATCCTTTCCATCTCCCAAATGTGGGCATACATTTTTCACTACAGCTGCAGGAAGGAAGCTGTGGGAGAGGGATTAGAGCTGAGGTTGTGCGTTGTTGCTCCTGAGCACTGCTGAGTTGAAGGTGACTGTAGTAAGACATAGTGCAGTATGTACTCTAGAGAAGTTGCTACAGAAAAAAACCTGATAGAAGCAAGTGCCAGTTGAATAGTGTCAGAAGAATAGATCAGAATATGACAAAAGAAAATGAAAAATGAATGTGGAGGACACTCTTTTCCTCTCACCTTGCATATATATGAGGAGAAAGTGAGGGAATGATGGAGCTGATGGAGAGAAGATTATGCTGGCTTCATGTGAAGAAGGACCAGCAGGCAGTTCTTTATGGATGGAGCTGTCAGAAGTAGAAAGGTGATTAATGCTGGAGTATTCTAGATAGACATGACTGTTTCTAGTACCCAATCTTAGTTAAGGGGTTTGAGGGGGGGAAAATGTAACATAAACATCTTTGCCTAAAGTGAGAAGCAAAACTGAAATTGTTTGCATGTTCTAGCTGTAAATCAAAGTCTTGAGGAACTGTGACATTGCTATACACTTTCTCTGTGCTAGAGAAATAGAACTTATGGAAATTGTCTGGTATCTGAACAGATAGCAGAACAAAGAAAACTGCTTATGAACCATCCAGAGAACCTTAAACATTCATTTCAGACTAAACACTGATATGTGACTTTTCTTTTTTTGTGCCCAGCTGAGTCCTCAGTGCCCATGTATTGCTGAGGAATGAGTATGACTGAGAATGTTGTAAAATTTTACGGGTTGGGTTGGTTTTTTTTTCACTTAGGAAATCTGTGAACCATTGCAAAAGAATGACATAGCAGGAAAAAATTTCAGTCTCAAAGAGCGTCTTGCTATTTAGGAGGGGCGAAAAATAGCTTTAGAGTTTCTTTGGCAAATATGTATGATTTTCAGGATTTTTGTAAGGCTTATCCTTTCCTAGTGTAATTATCACATTCTGTATTGCCACATAGATTGAGGACAGCTATCAGTTTGTATTGGTGTCCTTTTTGTTTGGTGTTTTGTTTGGTTTTTGGGGGGTTTGTTTTGTTTTGGGTTGTTTTGCGGGGGAAGGACACACAAGATACACAGAACAGCCTTCTGGGTTTTAGGTTGCTGAAAGCCATGGTAATGCCATAACCCCATGGTAAGTAAAGTGTTTTGAAGACAAATGTCTAACATGAGGATGGTTTTTTACCTGAACTGTTTTGTGTTTGTTCCCGTATTTATATACAGTTATATTTACTTATGTATTTTTTTAGAAAATCCTGACTTTATACAATTCTTTTTTTTTTAAAAAAAATCCCCTTTCATTTGGCCAGCTGATTGAAAGCCTTTTGAGACTACTTTGATAGTTCTCTTACCTACCCATCTGCTCACAAGATAGGTGCACTTAGAGCAAGGTTGATATTTAGGCTATGTTCAATCCCTGACTGTAATTTTTGAGGTTACATCTGAGTGCTGGATATAGGAAAAATTTCTATTTAAACATCTATATTATGATACCAGAGAGACCAGTGAAAATAGGACTTTTTTTTTTCCTAATGCTTGATGTATTCTCTTCTAGCTTCCTAGAAACTTAGTTACTGCATCTAAGTGAGATATTGCCATCAGAGCAGTGCACTGATATGTTGGAGTTCTGGTTCCATTTTTGTCATTCTTTCTAATCTCAAACAAGTAACATTTCCTTTTTGTTTTTTATTGATATCTAAAATAGCAAACCAGAATACTTCACATGAGTATCAAAACTAGATTAATGTTGGAAGATGATTGGGAGAAAGCTTATATGTTTAAAATAATATTATAAAAAGTCTCTTCACACACTGCTTGTGTGTCATATCCTGCTGTCAGAACTAATCTACAGCATGCCACCATTTACTTTTATGCTGGTGTTTTGACCCTGACTTAAATCAAAATGTGATTCAGAAAGAATGACCTCAATCAAACTGAAAACACTCCAGCAGTTGAAGTAGCACATCAGAATCATGAAGAGTGAGGAAAACACAGTGGATAAAAATCGACCATGCTGTCTCACTGCGGTTTTGAAACTTAAGTGTGGGACAGCTGTTTAGGTTTGCACTGTGTCTTTGCTCTTGTGAATGAAAAATATTGACCGCGTGCTTGGATTGATTAGTCTCTTACTTGCTTGTGAAATCTTCAGACTAAAATAAATGAAAAATTTTACTGCAGTGGACAGGAAGTTGAGACACCATATTCTTCATGTAATCTCAAGACCCCATTACCTTCAATGTAATCTCAAGGTGGTTACTATTCCCTCCCTGCACCTCTTTCTCCCTTGCTGGTGTGCAGTTATATTGCACATGTGAAGCAGACTGGGGTCCCCTCACCTGTAGAGGTCCATTGAAGGATGGTGTGCTCAGTTCAGGGCCTTGGATTGTCATCCCTTGAAGGAACTTGCTGTGGATTTGTGTAGCGCTTAATATGATGAAATCCCACCAGATTTTGCGGAAGTCGATAGGCTTTGCGTTAGTTAAAGCTTTCAGTTGTGATTTTTTTGTGAATGATTGCAATATGGACTGCTCTGAGTCATTTGGATGTATTTGTGTGTGTTAACGTTTTCAGCTGTTTGCAGTAAAGCGTGGACATTTGTTATGTGTCACTTTATTTCAAAGCCTACCCAGTTTTATGCTGCTTAAAGTGATATGTGTTACGGTTCCACGGTGTGATTTACTGAGTCTGTAAGTTCAAAGCATCTTTTCAAACAGTAAACTTGGTAAATGACCTGGGAGTCTGACAGTGAATGGTGGCTGCTGTGGTTCATGCATAACTAGCAGTAAAAGTTATGTGACTGAAGCACAGGCTGGAACCAGTTTGGTTTGTTCCTGTGTTTGTGGGTTTGGCAAGAATAGAAGTCTGTAATGATGTCTTTTATTTCTCTTGCTCATACCTTCTGTCCAGTGTAGTGCCCCTGACTTTGTCAGTGTACAGCATGAACTTACCTGGGTATAACAGCAGCTCAAGAAAGTGCCTTTTCTTTTTCTCTAAAAGACAGCAGTTGAATTAAATTTCCACTCTTCATAGTAATAAATGGGGGGTACTTGGAACTGGACTGAGTAATACCTTGAGCAGCCTCCTCTAACTGGACATTGTCTGATCAGATGACTGGGGTAAAGCCTCTGGGGTCACTTCCAGTCTGCATTATCCTATTGTTCCAAAAGTTGAGTGCAATTGGTCCTTACAGTGGAAGCAGCTGATTTGATACATTCACACTGTGGGAGTCACCAAACTTGAGTTTAAACTACAGTTATTTAAAAAATAATAATTCCTGTTTTTCAAAAAATTTGTGTTAGTATTTCAGCATTTTTGATTATTTATACCAAGACAGAGGATGCACAGTTTCTTCTTGCATAGGGAGAAACCAACGGTACCAACGACCATTAGAGTGAAATACTTCCACTTTCTATTTCTAGTCATAAATACAGGCAAAGAATAATCTTGTATCAGATATGGGTTTGTTAGAGGCAGCTGTTAAAATTTTAGTAGGATGTAGGGTTGTTATGTATTGCTGTTTTCTCAATTGTCCTCATGGAATAATTAGTGATTTACTGACTGCAGCAAAGGATGTGATGTAACGTTTGCATTTAACACTTTTGAAATATGGTTTTAACGTTTTCTCATAAGCAGCCTTGGATAACTTTTGCTCTGGAATATTAAAGGGACTAAACCAGGATCATGTTCATCTCTCACTCTTTTTGAAAACCTTGGATGTAATGAGGAAATAGCAAAGAGTTGAAGGATTGCCATGCAATTCCAATCTCTGAAAAGGAGGAGAAAATTCAGGTGTTTCACTAGTTTGAGATTTTTCTTCTACAATTACCAGATTGATCTTCTCACTAAGACTATCATAGATGCATTTTTAATACCTCTCCTCCTACTGCCTGGCATAGCTAGCAGCAAAGAACCATCTGAGAACAGGAGTTTTGCTGTCCTTGTCGAACTGGTTGTAGAGATACCTGAGTGAAATTTATTGGAAGGAAGTGTACAGGAAAGGAAACTGCATATGTAACAGCTCCTTCTATCTGTGTACTCTATGAAGCTACAAAATGTTATTTAATAGAACTGTTCAGCTGGCTCTAATGCAACATGTTTAGGTTTTTTGAGTTATTTTATCAGTGGATCCATTAATGATTCTTCATAAAGCAGTTTGTCTTAGCAATGTCTTAAGGGTTATCTGAGGGGTTTTCTCAGTTGAACACCTAGATCTATGTTGGACTGTATGGATTTGGTGTAATAGGATGTGCTCGGGCTTTTTCAAGTTACTTAAACTTTAAGAAATCCCAGACAACCCTTGGTTATAGGGTTGGGTTTTCTGAATTGTTTGAGTGAGGAAGCACAGCTAATATGATGTTTAACAGATTAAATCACCATTTGAGGGAGTGATGATAGGAGACAAAGTTGTAGACAAGCATGGTACCAATTTAAGTAGTTTGAAACACTTATTTCCTAGTAAGTGTTAAGTAAATCTAATGTAATATGTTAAATGAGTTTAAAGACTGGTTATCTGAAGCTTGTAAATAGATATGAAATCATCTAGAAACACAGAGGATGTCTTAATGATTTACACCAAAGTCAGTGATTTACACCAAAATACTGTGCAAATATTTACAAGTGGAATTTGTAGATAATGATAAAAACTATCCAGGCAACTAGATAAACTGCAGGGTGTATGGTTTTGTTTTATTCCCAGCACTGGTTCATGCTCTACCTCAGAGGCTGGCTACAAGGAGCTCGTCCTGGCTCTATTCTGGGACCTGTCCTGCTTTATATCTTTGTCACTGATCTGGAGTTGGAATGTACCAATGCTCAAGGGCAAGTCTGCATTTTGGAGAGATCTAAGCAGGACAGAACAATGCGCTGACAGGACCTTCATGAGATCCAAAAAGGACAAATGGAAAGCCATTATATGGGACAGAATAACCACCTGCAGGGAATACAACCTGGAAATGCTATACATGAGTCAGCAATGTACCCTGGCAACATACAGGAGTGTAGCCACTGGACTGAACAAAGTGATTATTCCTGTTTACTCAGCACTTAATAGACCACACCTAAACCACTGTGCTCAGTTTTGCTCTCTGCCATCCCACTGGAAGTCTGCAAGGATGGTCAATATGTGCATGACCTATGAATGGAGGCTGAGGGACCCATGAAGATATATTTTGGAGGGATCTTGTGGCAGCATGCCAATGTCAAAGTAATTTATGGAGGAAATGGAGCCCGACTCCTCACGGAGATGCATGGCAGGAGCCTGAGAGACAGTGGCCGTACAGTGAAACAAGGAAATGAGGAAAGTTTGTTTTGTGCCAGGAAATGCTGCTCTATGATGATCTGAGTAAGAGAGGCACTTGGACACTATAAAATAGCATTGAAAATTCTTTTTGTTAAAGCTAACCGTATAAAGAGAGAATCGTATAGATAATTTTAGATCTCTTTTGATGCTGGGAACCCTGAATTGTGCAGCACCAAACAGACCTCTGAAGAGTCCATGTGCAGCACACCATGCAGACCCCATCCATAGAAAGGTTACCCCATGTTGCTCTATTGCTGAACTTCCTTGCAAGAAGACAGCGCTATTCGTAATTTTTGCTGTCAGGTAGAAAGGATGCTCACATGGGACTTCCATCTGCACTTTCAGATAAAGCAAGGCCACCCAGGTGGCATAATAGCTGGTGGAGCTGGCTGCAGCTTCTCTGTTTCAGAGGGCTGGCCGGGCTCCCCCTGCAGCCACGGAGTACGTGCAGCACGGTCCTGGGGGCCAGCCCAGACACGCAGCCCAGCAGAGGCGTGCATCTGCTCGGCTTGGCTCTTGCTTGGATCACTGACTCCTCCGTTTGTCACGGTCTTCCGGTCAGGATGGCTGTGATCTTCTGGGTTGACATAATGAGTTTGTATCTCACCATGAGGATGGCCAGGCATTGAAACAGGTTCTCTACAGAGGTTGTGGAATCTCTGACCTTGGTGGTTTTCAAGGCCCAGCTAAATGACAGCCTAAGCAACGTCATCCAAATTCAGCATTCGCTGTACTTCTGTAGAAGGTTGAGCTGGATGGCATCTTAAGGTCCATTCCACCCTCAGCTTCCCTGTCTCTATATTTTGTGTCTCCCCTGTGATCTTAAAACTTGGTTGGAGCTTGCAACAGTTTTGTTGCAGCTAATGGGAATATGTGCAAGACAGGAGAAATTGGACTTTCCATATAACTCTGTGGCGAAGTCTGTGCTATGGTAATAGTAATTTAGATATAATTTAGGTAGAAGCAGAGTTATAATTGTACCAGGAAGCTTCATGGGTTGCTGCATCGCTAAAAAAGTGTGATCATAGATAAAAACAAGACCCTATCAACCATTCCTTATTTCTGTAATTGTGGGTCACATAGGCTTTGTTTGTCCCCTAGTTTTTGTTCTTTCTCTTGAAAAATTTGTTTCAACAGGCATATTCGTATCTCATCTTTCATGTGAAGTGTAATACAGCTATTAGTTTTGATCTTTGCCAGCTGCTGGCAATATAACAATACATTGAATTGTGGTTTACGTGTTAATATAAAAGATGTATTAAAGTAATACTTAACAATCTGTGCAGCTAATATGTCTGAGGAAATACTGAGAGATTTGGATATTTAATGTTGCGAAGTTTTTGACTATTTCTTTCTTGCAGTGGAGGACATGGAGTACTTGGTCCTTACTACAAACCATTTCCTTCTTGTGTGTTTGCTTTGGTATTCCTAACCTGTGTATAAGTTCAATCTGTGGAGCTAGCAACAGGCATTTTAGAGGTACCAGAAATTACCGTTATCTAGTGGGTACTAGGAAACACTGAGGCTACTCTTGCCCTCTAAGTTGTGTCTCCTAAGTATAAGAAGGTAAGGAAGGTATGTATGTGTGTAACTTTTATATTATGACATAGCTACTTTTATATTACCATATACCTTGTCAGTTGCCTTTTGTGTAGCTTAACCAGGTTGTGATGTGCCCAAATAGCTTTGGCTGACCTGCATCTTCCAAAATAATCAAAAGATTAATAAATTCCTTGTTTTGGGAGAAATGTGATTACATTTGATGCTGAAGGAGAGATGGTTGTCATTGACAGAGACTGAATCTTCACAGGTGAAGTCACTCTGCCGGTCAGTGCTACTGAATGTCATTATCTGATGGAAGAAAGACTGAAATGAACTTCCAGTTCATTAGGGAAAATTTTATCAGAGTTTCAGTACTTGATGCGTGCCGTGAATTCTTCCTTTGATTAAATGAAATTTCTCTAAGGAAAAAGACTAGACTAAGGATCTCAGAGACTGAATAAAACATTTATTTATTTAGCATTATTTAATTAATTGTCCTTTAAAGATACCTGTTTTGTGAAAAAAAACCCCACTCTAATGTTGAATTTAGCAAAGGTGTGCCTATTTAGGTTGAGACTGAGTACTGGGCATATCAAAGTAGAAATGAGAGGTATTTTTGAGTGAAGATTTGTCTTAGGGGGCAACTTAGTGATGAGGGGTTGTTGCAATCGTCAAAGTAGAATTAGATGTCTCCATAACATATTCTGTCACTAAGCCTAAGGGTTTGGAACTATTGGGTGAAATCATTGTCTGTGTTGCACAGGGTGTCAGCTTAGATCATCACAGCTGTTTGTACAAGAGTCTGACTAGAAGAGATTATTTATTTACTTCTGAGGGGTAACTGCTTCCAAGGTATTTTAGGTGGCTAAATTGCATTTCTGCAAGCATTTCTATGCCTACTCGCACCTTTAATTTCTTATTAATGTTTTTGGAGTGTTCCCCCTAAATTGAAATTCACCTGTTTTGTTTCATTCTTTTTGCTCTGTATTTTATCTTCTTTCAAAACTTTCAGCCATTCTTGTCCACCCATTTCTCCTCTGGTTTTATCAGACCTTGCGGGCAGCTTTTTCCCGTTGGTTTGTGTTCCCACGTGACAAGTCAACAGACTGCTGTGCTCAGCAATCAATAAGTAGTGTTACTGCCACATCATTAACACTACGGCTCTAACATCAGGCCTTTTCTACCTTTTCCTGGCCTTCGATTGTTGTATTTATAAACTTCATATGGTAGCTGAACAAGCATTATCTCGCCACTCTTTTTCACTTGTCCTCAGGCTTAATAGCTGTTTCCAGCGGACACTTGAGTGTTGCCAAGTGAGCATAGGAGGGGCGGAGATACTGTGCTCCTCCCTCGCAACGATACTTCTCTCCAGTAACTTGGTATTAACCAAGTCGCAAGTGTTACACAAAAAAATCTAAACAGTTGTGTTGTTCACATACCCTTGTTGTTCTAAAAATTCGTGGAGTTCCACCCTGATAACTGACCAAGAAAAAAGGAAGGGAGGCAAAATCAGGGCAGGGAGGAGAGCAGAACTCTCACTTAGTCGGCTGCTGTTTCTGTGCCGTAAGATGAGTGGTGGAAAGCATCCTCTGTAGTAGGTAGCAAGGTAGGAGTAAGGATGGAAAACTGAGCAGTGTCCACAGAGCATGACCTTAGCTCTTACCTGATTGCATTCACACTGCCAGCAAGACATTTAGATGTCAGGAGATGTCTGCCTGGCTCTGTCACCTTCCTGTTCTGTGGAGGGTTTTTTGGAAACTCTGAAAATTGCATCTTCCTTCCTCTTTTCTATGGTGTGGAGAACAATGCTTGATCTCTGTCTGTGTTTATTAAAGTCATTAATCATCCTGGATGTACCTTTTAGGTAGGTCTTTCCATTGTGTTGATACAACCCTTTTTTTTTTTTGAGGAAGTGGGGATCTGTTCAGTGGTTCATTACATAAGAGTGTAAGTTTGGAAGACTGATGTTAATGGTAGTAGCTAAAATTATTGTCATTTAATGCATTGTTCTCCTGAGGCTCTAGAAGCCATGAACTGACTTCCATTTCTAGCAAGCTACATATTGAATGTTTCTGTATGCTAAAAAGATTAGAATTCCATTAAGTGCATGTTATCCTTTTGCACATCAATTTGAGTGTTGCATGAGTAGGAAAACTGCCACAATGAAAAGTTTCTGGTCTAAAACTTGGGAAATTAGGATAAATACTTAAGAGTAGTTCGGAGGGACTGTTGTTTTCCCCCTCTCATTGCAGGACAACTTACCTTGTTTTTGAGGGTAGTGCCAATTAATTTTATGTCTGTACAAGCTCAATAAAAATACATGTATGGGTGTATAACTTAACATATTGAAGTTTTAGAAATTGTCATCATTAGAAAGAATAGAAAACCACATTTTGTATGGCCCAAAGCCAGAAAAAAAGGATGATATTTGTAGATGTTTCTTTTCGCTATAGCTTCCTTTTAAATTTATTGTTCTCTTTAAATGCTTTCTGAGAAGTTTCCATGAGTGTCGGAATTATTGTTCTCTTCAGCTTAAAAATAGCATGCATTAATGTTTTTATCCTGCTGAGAGAATTATTTCTCCTTTTTATTTAATTTTTTTAAAAATTTATTTTAAAGTAAGTTTTCTCGTTCACATCCCCCTATGAATGGAATTGAGTATGATTTTCTGAGAAGCATTTTGGAGCCAGGAAGTAAATATCTTTGGAGGAACAAATGAAATTTTTGAAAATTTTAAAAGTAAAGCACCAACTTAAAGCATCTGGCTGCTTTCAAAGTAGTATTTTGGTGCTTTTTTCCAAGTGAAGTTTTATGGTCTTTATTGCTACCACCAGAAATCTACCATTTTGGCCAATAGCAGATAGTTTTTTTAACTCATTACAAAAAAACTGGATGAAAATAAAAATTGCTTTAGTTGAAGTGGATGGAAATGCACATTTCTGTAAGGTGGAAGTACAGGCTGAATACAGAATAAGCATCTGAGAATAAAGGTATTTGAATAAAATGTGATTTGTGTGTGTGTCAATCTGAAATCATCAAATGTAATTTTGTTCAGAAAATAACTAAATAAAAGCAGATTGTTAAGTATAGTACAGTTACTTTCAGTGAGCTTTTCTGTTTCTGTGTGTGTTTGTATAGTTTTCTTGCAAGGATGTATCTATCACAGAACACATGCCATCAGTGTTAACTGTAAATGAAACCTTTAAGCAGTTGCACTGTTTTCTGAAGCGTGAAATGTTGAGCCAGATGTGTGAGCAGTGGCTTCAGGGTGGAGACCCACTTTCTTCCTTTCTCAGTCTAAGCAGTAGCTTTAATGTCTGTCTGGAACCTGTATTCTGAATCAGAATCATGCGGTCACTTTCTGTTTCGTGGCTAGCTTTAAAAACTGAATTGGTGACTGAATTCCTAAAAATCTGCATCAGTCATAACTAAGGGGAAAAGAGATGAGTGAATGAGCACAATGTGACAGCTCTTCTTACTAGGGAAGGGCCTTGCTGTGTAAAGAAGCTTGTCTTTTATCTGAAGGCAGAAATGACACAAAAGTAAGTTAGTGAAAGATTATATCCAGACTTAGTTGGGTGTCAGTGATACGCTCAATTTGTGCCATTGTGTGCAGTAAAGTACGAATCATTTGACTTTTTCCCCCCACTGTGAAATAGTGAGTGGTGTGCTCAGGTATTGGGGTGCAAGTGATCTACTGTCTCTGTTTAGCTTGTATTAACTTGGGCATAGGTTGGCGCATATGAACTTACTTGAGTATGTATTGTGTAAAGTCAGAAATTTCTTTTGATCAGTAGTACAAAATGAGGGTTTTGATGAAGGTCCTGTCTTTTTGTTATTTAGCTTAATGTATTGCTTTTTCATTTCACATGATGGTTAAAGTGAATTATCTAGGAATGGTTCTATTTCAAATCTAATATATAAACAGAAAATACAAATTTGGCCAGTTAGCTTTTTGAAGGATGGTCATTAGAGGTTTTAATAATGAAGAAAAAATAAATATGTTTCTATGCAAAAAGCCTTCGAAGTGTGACATTTGTACATGTGATCTTTACTGCATTGTGTGTATTTTATTGGTTGCGATGGCTCTTCCTGAGGTCTGTTGGAAAAATTATTAATTTCCCCTTGTTATGAAGTACTGGAAAATAAACAAATTGCCTAGGTAAGTGCAAGAGGGAGGATTTAGCTGGAAAGCAAGCCTCCTGGCTGGTGGTTCTCACTTGCCTGACATTCGCTGTCTCATAATGACCTTTTACATTTCCAGTGGACAGTCACCTCTTGGGATGTAGGCAGAAATCCAGGCTGATAGCTAACAGTGACTCTTCCATCTTGGAGAACAGGCCTTTCTTTAAACAGATTTATTGTGTTGAACACTGAACTGGGACATGTTTCTTGAGGCTCATCAGACTTCTGTAGTCCTGAAGCTGATTCAAATGGTTGCTCACATTACAGTGATATACTGTTTTCCCTTATCTGTATGGTATTTTATTTCTTACAATGTAATTTTCCATCCATAATAATTTTATTTTTTCATTCTGTATCCACCTGCCTGTATTCCCCATTCTGCTCAGTTTTCCACTGTTCAGGATGATGGAAATTGTGTGACTGTGCATAAGCAGTTAATTCATTGTCAAAGCTTTAAAAATAACTTGTCCGGGTTTAGTTCTGCAGTTTACCCAGCAGTGATACAAATGTAGCAATTACAATTACATTGACAGAAGTGAGTGGCATTTAGCACATTGTAATTGGTTCATGTGGTTATAGCTACCTTGAAGTGGGCTTAGTCATTAAGTCAAAGGGTTAGAAACTGGACTTTTAAAAAAAACCTTAGTGTAAGTTAGGAATTATTTAAATAATTGTTCTGTCCCTATTTTGGTAAGGTAGGACACTGTTTTCAGAATTTGGAGAAAATTTGTAGACTGGATGATACAGGTTTGTATAAATCAAGTTTATAAGAAAGAAAGCTGGTTCAGACGACTTAGGAAAGAAAACAATTCTTGCAAACATGTAAGAGAATATATAAAGATCATTAACATAAAAATAAATTAATGCACTGTTATCGAGTAGCTGTTCCAGAGCTAAGTTATGTTTCAGAATAGTGTTTTTGTAAATATATATGCCAGAATATACTTTCCTATTAAAATGAAGACATTAACAGTGGCTAAAGGAAAGATAAGTGTGCAAAGCCACCTTAAAAATCAGATCTCAGTCAGAGTAGGCCTCATAACCTGTGAGCCATGGAGATTTTTTTCATTGTTGTGCACCAAGAGCCTCGGCATATTCGCTTCTCTCGCGAATTTACATGCAAATTTATTCTGTTTTGTGTAATTCGGTCACAGCTAAAGACGGGTGTTGGCTCAAGTGATTTTGATATTAAGTTCCTGTTTGCTTTGGAGATGCGTAGGATTTTAAAATTTTCTTCTTCTGACTTGATGGTTTATAGGTCTGTATTTTTCTTGTTTTAGCCTCAAATATGAAAGGCTTGGACAAGAGACAATCAAAATAGGGATGTGTTTGAGCAAGATTTGTCTACTAGCTGTATAAACTTGTGAAAAGATGCTGCTTAAGCTTTGAGGAATTTAAGTGATTTCAGCTACTGTTGGTTTAATTTTTGTCATGTTACATGTTTACCATCAAGCAATGGGATGTTGTTGGAAAGGGCAGGGGAAAGCATTTAAGAATCTACTGGTAATAATTACTAGATAGTGCTTTTACTGTTCCAGAAAGCTGTGGTTTGGGGACTGGGGCCTATGGTTGTGGTGGCGGGTTTTCTTTTGCCATTTTTTAAAGAGTTTGGACAGCTTGGAAAGTCCTATCAGTAGGACAAGCTGTTCTGGAGCAAGTGGAAAGACTAAGCTCATGGTCTTTTTCTGATGTCTTTTATGGGCTTTTCGTAGTAAAGCTAACTTAATCATAGAAGTTGCATTTTAAAGGTTATAGATTGAAAACAAACAGAAAATAAAACTTAAGAGTATTTTTACTTCTATGTGTTCTGTTAATAGTGACCTACTGTCTGAAAAGAGGAAACCAAGAATACACAAGCTAGAAGCTGAAAAAATTTGCCCCTGAAATCATGTAACACCCTAGTAGCGAAAGTGACTGAAATTGTTACAGTTTCTCATGAATCTACATTTGCTTTTTGCAGAAGCTTGAAAGGATAGAGGCTTTCTGCTGAGAGGAATTTGTATGTATCTCTCAGAAGACAATATTCTGTTCGGCACAGGGGAAGAGGAAAGGAGACTATGATTTTTCTGGCCTTGAAATCTGCGGATATGAATACGTATCCTTTTCCTTCTTTGGTCCATGAACATTTAAAGTTTGACTAATAGCTATTATAATTAGCCTTCAGGGCTTCAATTGCTTGTAGGGTCAGGAAGAAATTATTTTCCTAATGTGTAATTTGGCTTCTTGGCTGCTGATTTGTGCAGTGGCAGATCACGCTGTGACTGCTGAAATGCTTCCTATCCCAAATATTACGTTGTACCCCTCTTGTAGCAGTCACCAGTCATGTGGCAGAGGTGACTGAAATGACACAGGCAGCAGTTGTTAATTTGCTGCGTTGTACTATTCCAGAGTATTAAAGTATTTGCTGCAGTATTAGACTGGTAATGGACCATGATGGTATCAGCTCAAACTTTGGGAAGAAGTTTTTCCAGGGGAAATTTTTAGGGACTTAGAAAACAGTCATCTTCCTCTGTAGCATGGGGAATGGTTCACCTAATAAAGCATGCCCAAGTGATCTCATGTTTAATTACTTACAGTGACCTTGCACGTTGGTAACAACCTATTGTGTATTGGTGACATACATATTTTGTGTAAAAGGACAGGAAAAACTGTTTTGGGGCTTACATAGCAAAGTTTGTGAACTTGCTTAGGTCAGGTAGCACGAGTGCAAAAGGTGAGCGACTGCTTCTAATTCTGGAATGGGCAAAAAAATACCCAGAAGGGCACTGTCAGCATTTCACTTTGAAGAAGGCTTTGTCCTCTATGTGGTCCATGTTGGACAGTTTGAGAGCTGCTCTTAGAGGGATTTGGGTGATTCTTTATGACTCGTCAGTGGAGGTTTTTTAAAATGTAATTAACTTTGCCTCATTTGAATGAGGTGACTTGTTGCTTCATCCTGAGTTGAGAGTCTGAGAAGCCAGTTGCAAAAACAAGCTTGCATCTCATGAAGGTATACATATTTACTTTCCATTTCCTTGCTTTGATGAAATGCCCAATAAAGAGAAATGCAGGCTTGAAAGTTAGTCTAAACCAAAATAAAAGGTATAACCATAGCAACTTCATCACCGTCTCAGTTGAGATGTGCCTGCTGTGAAGTGGCCAGCAGCCAGGCTTTGCAGTGCATCTGACTTCACCTGGCACTGTCATCTGCTCTCTGAAAACATTTCTTAAATGATATAATGATGAATGGCACTTCTATTTAACAGTGTCATGCGCTCAAAATGTTCTGTAACATCTGTTGCTTTGTTCATAAGTCGTCACAAAGATGAAATAACTAAAGAGTGGCTGAAAAAGTGTTTGGGGTCTTCAGAAGGTCTGTCTGAATTCAAGATGCTGAGGTAGAAAGTTTGGGCTAATTTCTGGGGGCTTCAGTGTGTGTTATCCTTGTGGAAGAATTGTTGCTACTTTCTGCTCTTTGTACTGATGGTGTATCGTATTTAAAACAAGGGAAGAAAGCCTCAAAAATGTTAAGAATTTGTGATTAGATGAAATAGCCTTTTATGCTTTGCTGGTTGTTGATAAATTGTTTATATAAAAAGTTGTTTTCCTGTGAATTTTTTTGTTCGTGCCTGATGTCACAATCAAATGCTGTATATTCTTTGTTTCCAAACCAGAGATCTCGAAAGTGATAGAATGCCAAAAAGGCCAACTTCAGAGGTGCAGTTCCTTTTGATTAGTAGGAAGGTGTGCTTGTAACTATAATTTTTTAAAATTGTGATTGCTGAACTTGCAATAAATCAAATACATGAGAAAATAAAATTTCATTCTGTATCTCTCCCCAAGTTAAAAACTGAGAATTTTCCCTCTGTGTCAGTTAATCTGTAATTTGGGGTTCTTGCACAGAGGATAAGCATGATACTTGTATGAAATCATGATTAACTGTCATACTCTGCATTTTAATCTAACATGTTAAAGCTTCATTTTCTTACGTCTTGCACTACAGTACACTTACAGAATTTTTTGGTGATTTTAAAACCAAAATTAAACTATTAACTGAATGTCTTGCATCATATGTACTGCCAGTTAAATTGAGAAGAATTCACTTGTTCCTTGTTCTAGCATTAAACTGGCAGACCTATTCCAGCAGTTTAAGTTTTAAAAGCCCAAACTTTCATGAACTGTAGGACTTGATTTTGTAAAAGCTTTTTACATGCTGTTTTGGTTTGGTTGGTTGGTGGTTTTTTTGGTCTCTTGCCCTATGTTCTTTATAGCTCTTCCATATAAATGATTGACCAAACTCCCAGTTCTTGGATCAGGGATGGATTTTGTTCGTTTTGGGTAACATTAAGGTAGTAACAATAAACACACACACACAAATACTAAGTTATTGCTGACACGACTGACTAGGACTTCTCATGCCCCTGTAAATATTGCAGGACATGCATGTTCTTTGTAATCTGAGCTCCCCCTTTCTCCTCTATGCTGATTCTCACACTCCACCCGAGCTGGGCTGCTTTTCCAGCCTGTGGTACATCAGAATTGTGTGGTATGGTAGCTTGAAAAGTAATTGTATAAAACTTTGTTGTTTGGGGATTTTGTTTATTTGTTTCAGTTTTTTGCATACAAAAAGACTTTTTGAGATGACAGCATCAATCTTTGTCTTGTGTTTACTTCTACTTTGAGTCATATGAAAGCTAGGCTGTGGAGCTTGTGCCATTAAGCAGAAGGTATCGAAATACGTGGGGAAGTCAGGGATGCAGAATGGGATTTCCAAGCAGTGATATGTTAAGTAGTATAGTGAATTTTGGGTACTGAATGAGGTGTCACCAAAGCAGCCAGTGAGGAAATATTTGGGACAAATATATGTCAAAACTAATGTTTCACTGCATGGTGGGCGCCTTTACTGCTGTCAACCAAGAGTGCTTTTTGTTTTCTGAAAGTGCTGTCACTTTTTCTTTCAAAGCATAATAGAGTGACATTGTTGGTGACCTTATAATAGTTGTTCTTATTAGAACACTGAGCTTCAAAGTGGGAGATGAAGGTTTATATCTCCTTTTTCAGACTGGGATTCAAAATCCATCTTCCAGAAGCGCACTCTGTGCTTCTGTGTACTGGGAAATCTTTCATTTCTTCCTGTTGAAGTTGTTCCTCTTTGTGGAAAGAGAGGCATGTTATCACTCACTCAGCTTCATCTAGCATGAATGGTAAATGGTAAAGACAGTCATGGAAAAAGGACATAGGGTAGAGGAGGAGTTATTTATAGGGTTTTTTTTTTTTTTCAATACAATTTTCTCATTTGGAGTTGTTACTGCATTTTATTCTAAGGACCTGCTTTTGTGTGTATGTGTGTGAGCAGATTTTTGGGGAGTAAAATGTAGAACTCTTTGAAAGTTTCTTTCCTCTTTAAATCATACTCATTCTTGTACAGATTATTATATTTTACAGGAAGGTCAATGCCCTTATTTCTTTGTCTTTAGAAGAAAGTAGCATTCCCTACATTTTAAGAGGTATTGAGAACAATTGCCTGACCAAACTTGTAGAGGAAATGAGTGGAGCATTTGAGGATGCTGTATGTGACTGAGGCATGAACTTTTCATGGAGTTTAGTGTTATGGTGCAAACACTTCTAAACTGTTTCAAATTTTAATATGTTGCTGTCAACATGGAGAGGATTTTTTCCCTGCCAAGGATTAGGCTGCAGTGTGAAGGAGGCTTTCCAGATGTACAGTTAGGATTACTGGTGTGTAAATGAAACAGATATTCAGGCACAGTGTCTGAACTCTTTGTGGGCTTAGATGTATTAAACTCAGTTGTTCCGGCACCCAGCCTGTTATATTCATGGAGTTAGCTTGGTACAATCACTCTTTTTAGGGACCGTAGAAGAAGTTGTTCCCTTTGGAGTTAAACATTTTTAAGTAAAAGACTAATTTGCCAAGTGTGGTACTTCTCGAGCAAAATTAGTGTCACACATTTGTGTTTGGTATTTTGTTAGATTCTGCTTTGTTATTTTGGTTTGTCATAACTGTCTACAAAATGAGATACAACAGATTTTAGATATTTAAATTGTTCTTTTCATTTAATAACAAAATGAGGTTTTGTTAAATGACTTAGTTTTTTGTTTTTCTTTGCAGCTTTCATCCAGTCGGATGGCATAATAGAAATGCTACGTTTTGATGAAGGAGACCTATTGCAGGTATGTAGTCTGAGTAAATCATCTGAACTAGTAATGTTTCATCTTCTTGATAGCTGCTTTTTGAAACTCCTGGGTTAGTGGAGTTTTGAAAATAAGCAAGCATTAAGCTCAAGTCCGCAGAGCCTTTGGACTTTCTAAAGTTACTTTCAGCAGTATATGTTGATGTGTCCAGAGATTCTGGTTCCCTGATGTTTTGTGGTGGGAAAACTGGTGGGTTTTACCACAGGTTCTCTCTCTGTCCACTTCCTTTTTTCTCAGAAAAATTGGGGGATACTTTGTGTTTAGGGCTCATCTTGATCTAGAGTTGGGATGCAATTGGCTAGCTCACCTGTAGGAACTGCAAGTGTTGCAAGATTCCCAAACCTAAAGGCAGTTCTTGGGACTGAGTTACCACCGGGTTTAAAGAATTCTACTTACTTCAGCGAAGTAATTACTGTTGCAAGTAGGTGTTTTTCATGTATGATGTTGCCGTTCCTGTCAGTTTTCTTTTGGTCTGAGTCAAAAGAGGAAAAATGTTAATTTTAAAGGATATCTGCTGAAATTTTGGGATGGTGGTAGTAGTTGAGATGATGTACATAGCAACATGGCTTGATACTAGAGCTACATAGCTCTGAAGTTCTATTGACTAGGATTTCATATGCATGAATGTTGTGGATTGTATGTATGTTGAGAATATTTTTCTTAAAATTCCTTGATGGTGATAGCTTACTGCTTGAAAGGGAGGAGTTACCAGTGCAGTGTTTGATTTATAGTTTCTACCTCCTATCTAGTCCAGAAAAGTCAGGAGATGCATCAATATATTACGTGTTTTAGATTTATGATGGTGTCTTTTTTTTTCCGCCCTGCCTACCAAGTTGTTTGGGTTGGTTTTTTTCTATAACGCAAGAATATATTACTGTAGGTATTAAGACTATAATGTACTGGAGTAAGATACTTCAAAATTATGTAAACTGGTGACAGGAAACATTGCAGTTAAAAACAAACAAGAAACCCCCAATACAAACCCCTCAAAAAAACCCCCCAAACCCAAAAACCCTATCAAAGAAGCAAACAAAAAAGCCTTAGGTTCCTCATTAGCCAGTTATTTAGCTGTCATGTGCTAAACACATTCTCATAATAGATATCTGTGTGTGGGCTTATGTTTGGATGTGTAGAGTGGTGGAAGTTTTCCATATAGTGGTTACAGTCTCAATTATTAAAGCTTTTGACTCTGAATATTTTTTAAACTTGCGTGAAGATACCACATATCACTATAAATATAAGGAAAAACCCACAAGGCTTAGTTTCTTTTCTTTTACATACTGTATTAGAATGTATTTGGTTTGATACAAGTGGTTTAATAAAAGCGACAGACAAGTCACTGGCCCAGTGTTTAAGGTAAAGAATATATAGTCACGCTTGCTCATCTATATTTTAAGTGTTCCTTTTCCTCCAGGATTCTTTTTTTTTTAAACTAATTCAAATTAATCTTACAAATCTGTAATTATCTTACTCATTTTAGCACTCTATTAACCACTAGTTCTTAGACTAGAAAGTAATGGTACTGCTGTGAGCCACTCAATAAGTCATATAAAGATAGGAAAGTAAAAGGATTCTTAATAATGCTATTGCAAGATGTAGCAGAGACGAGAACTTATCATGGTGGGACAAAGTCAAGCAATTCTGCATGTTGCACCATAAAATTTGCAGTGCTTTAGATCGCCTTGGGCTACCACTTTTCTTAATATGTTGCTGAATGTTTGATTTAGAACAAAACAAGAGAGACAAAATTTCTGATGAGTGCTTTGTATGTTTTATGTCATGGTTGTGGCTCTTAAGCCAAACATACCTATGTAAATGAAACCGCTTCCTTTTAATCAGAATGATAGCGTATACTGTTTTCTCTAGCTTACAAATAATTTGGGTTTTTTCATGTAGATTTTAATATGGTGACCTCTTGTGACTACTTACTGCAATTAAAAAAAAGCAATTACACTGCTGTAAAACCAGGCTTATGTCTTGTGAACAGCAGTTACTAAAGTTTTAAACCTACCGTGATGTCGCTGACTGTTTCTCTTTCGGGCTTTCCATAAGCTTCTGCAAATGTCTGTTGTTCATTACAAATACAATGATGTAGTAGTAAATCAGTATTGTCTAACGTTATGTCACCTTCAGGTGATTTTTTTTTTTTTTAATATAAAAAATAACCAATTCAGTACATAAAGTGATTAATAATCATTGAGGTATCAAAGCTATCTCCAGTCTTGGTTTAACTCCACTTCCCTCAAGAATCTGATGTCTTTAGAGCAGAAGCAAGCTTTTTCTTGTCTGAAAGAGTTGCTTTCTAACTAAGGCAAATCAAATGCCAAGCCTTGAATAATTTTATTTTTAGGGATTCCTGCCACCTCCATCCAGTTGGTGTCAACCCTCTTGATACTGGCTTTTTGTACTTATTTGGAGCACATACTGTTGGTAAAATACTCCTTATGTTTTTTAATCACATTTTAGGAATTTTGCTGTAAAAAATAAATGAAATGTGTTGAAAAGTTTGGTTTGACCAGTCTGACTGAAAACAGCTATTTATTGAAAGAGAATAAATCTTTTAATGTTTAAGTAGAAAAACATTTCATTGGCAAAAATAAACTGACAGTGGAAATTTCATGAGCTCATGCTGCTGAATAACTAGCAGAAGTAGAGACTGTATTCTTTGGGTGTGGACTTAGAGTTTGTGATTTAGAAAGTGCTGTACCGTGTGGTTCAACCTTCTGTCTTGCCAGAGCAAAAGTGAGAATTCTATTCTTTAGCATATGTGTTCAGATTAAAGGTTTATATCTAAATAACTTTATACTAGTTCTGTCTGTGGATTAAATTAAAATAATGAGGGAATTTCTTAATTCTGTCTATTCACATGAATTGGTCCCTTTAAGAACTTAACTTTTTGAACTCTTCAAATAATTCATTTAGATCCTGAACATAGGGTAAGAATAGTGTTAATGTAAATGCAATGTATGGTTTGGTTTTTTTCTTCAGTAGCAGGTGGTTTGCAGATGTCTGTGTAGTTGTTTGGCACCTCGGAGTCATAGACTTGGTTGATTGTAATGGACCTTGGGAGGTCATGGATACATTTTTCAGGTGGTGTTGTGTGTAGATGGGCTATGCCTGGCAGATGCTTGACTCTTCTATTCTTAAAACCTCTAGAGAAGTACATACTTGTTTCATACCTAAGCTGGTTTTGCTGCTGCTTTTTTCTCAAACATATGTTCACTTGGGTTTTTTGTTCGGTTGTTTTGCCTCTTCATCATGAGAATTTTGTGCTAAAAATCTACCTATAGCTTCTTCATACAGGTTTTTTAGAACACTTTACTGGATTTTTGTCACTGCTTAAAGTGTAGCATTTATTTGGGACATTGTGGTCAGAGAGAGGACAGAGTAGTTCCTTCCCTGTCTAATAATGCTTGTTTTAGTATTGCCAAAATGAGTTGTAAGTTTTGACAGCATTTTGTTTGCTCATATAGTTTGTATTTCCCTATGCTTTCCAGGCACATTGTTTTCTTCAGTGTGCTATCAGTTATTCCCTTCCCAGTTTTACATTTAAGCTCTCCTTCATCTGAACTTTGCTATGTCAGTGTCAGGCCATCTCCTCCATGCGTCCTGATTATTTCAACCCTTGTCCAGACCTGACAGATGCTTCATGTCTCTGACAGTGATGTCATCTGCAACTATTAAGAGGGCTGAAATAAACTACAACTGTTACTTTTAATAAATTGTCCTTTCATGTTAAGCCAACATACTGTCTCACTTTCTGAGGACTTTACTTTGAAAAGTGAACAATAAAGGAAAATTTATTTTTCAGAGCAAAGTTTTCTCTTTTTTTTTTTTTTTAGCTAATGAAGGACTGTTTCCCAGGTAATTCTATTTGTTGTTAGAGCTTTTGCCTTGGGTGTCTAATATTCTTCTGCACAGTGTAGTTGGGACCACTATTTTCTAGAGTGATTGATTTTTTTTTTTTTCTTTTTTTATTATTCAGACTAAGTGTTTGGAAAGTACTGATGCTTATGTAGTAGTATTTTTAAAGGAGTGAATTGCTAAAATAAAAAAGGAAAGTGGTAAGACTTTTCAGTCAAATTATCTTACCATGAATTTGCTGCAATAATCATAAGTGTATGAACAAATTTTTTACAGGTAAACTCCTAGAAATTATTTTATAATTAATAATAATTACTGGTTTGCAGAATAGCTGAAATGGGGAAAAAAAGAAAACCTGTGTGCTTATATATACTTAATACATATTTGCTGTCTTTGTTCATAAACTGCTTGTTGCCAAGACTGGTAGTGTGAACAGTGGTCCTACATGACAAAGAGACAGGACCTCAATATGACATGCTGTGGCTTTGTAATACAGAAGATGAGGAACCAAAATAACTTTGTGGAGCTCAGCAATGTTGATCTCTTACTGGAGGAAATTTAGTATTTTCTGCATGATCTATAATTCATTCTCAGTGGCACAGCAAAGAATTCTCTTAACAGAAGTGGCAAGCATTCAGTTCTGGTGTATCAGTAATAGTGTTTTCAGGGAGTAAATTCTAAGTGTATTTTTTAATTAACTCAAATTTTCATACTGTATGTTGACTTTTTAAAGGGGTTTGATGTGATCTCCGTTGATATCTGTGTAGCCAATGTGCTAAGAATACAGGCCTTGTAAGTGGGCAGTAAAGCGGCTGGACCATTGACCTCGATGGGTGTATTCTACAGGACAGAGTTCAGCTGGCAGTCAGTTACCCGTGATAGAGCTTGGAACTGAGGACAGCACTGCTAAATGTTGTCTTTAGCAGCCTGGTTGGTGGTGTGGAGTGTACTCTCAGTGAGTTTGGAGATGATACCAAATTGGCCAAAGTAGTTATTACACTGGAAGGCGAGGCTTCTATTCAGAGGGCCTTTGGCAGGCTGATGGGAACCTCATGACATTCAGGTCAGAATGCAAGGCCTGCACCTGAGAGGGAATAACCCTGTTTCACAGGATAGGCTGGGCTGTGACAGCAGCACTGCAGACAAAACATTTGGGGGAGTTCTGGTAGACAACGTATTGGATATAAGTTCTCCATGTGCTGTTGTAGCAAGACAACTGCCAGCCTACTGAATTGTGAACAGATGTGGACCCAGAAGATACGGGGTGTGATTTTCCCCCCATCTGTGGGGCTGCAGCTGAGTATTGTGTCCAGTCTGGGCTACCCAGTGTAAGGAAGGCACTGACATACTGGAGCAGGCACAGCAGAGGAATACAGGATGATCGGGGGCTGGAAGGCTTCTCATGTTAGGATGTGTTTTTTCAGCCATTAGGAGAAGAGACCAAGAGGAATACTGATTGCTGTGTGCAGTGTGGAGTTAACAGGAACAATATTTTTCATTGTGCGCAGTGGAAGGATGAGAAGCTTTGGACACAGATTGTAAAACCCATGTAAGAATAAAAAAACCTGTTAAACTTGAGGGTGTTCAGACATTGGACCAGGTTACTAAAAGAAGTTGTAGAATTTCTATCTTTTGAGATACCCAAAACATGATGGCCCAAAGCTGTGAGCAACCTGCACTAATGAGATCTTCACTGAGCAACAGCTGACTTGATGGTCTCTGGAGCTTTCTTTCCCAGGTGTGTGAATAAGAGCCATCTTAGTTCATTACCATTGCTTGTGAGCAGCTGAAGTTCTTCTCCTTCTCGTACTGGAAGAATTGCCATCCCCAGGCTTTAGATTAAAAATAATTGGTGCCCGGGAGTGACTGTTGCAAAGCCAACGTCAATAGCATGTGTTGCATCAGCTACAGTCAACTGATGTTTTTGTTTCCTTATGTGAGTTTGGATCATGGAAGACTGTGTCAAGAATTACTTCAGTCCACTTCCAGCTGCCTTTTGGATTACAGTGTTCATTTTTTAATTACTTTAAGCAAGATATTCCTCATTAATTATGTTTCTTTTAATTTTGCTAATTATTAGCATAGAGTTCATGAGTGCCACCATGAAGATTTAAGCTGCCATCTATGTATCACTTTTGTAGCTCTCTCAACAGTTAGTTGCAAGCAGCGCATACGTTTTTTACAAGAAGGAACTAGCCTTACTGTGAAATAGCAAGATGTAAAATGTTCTGAGTCTTTCAGACTGCGACAGTTTTTTAAATTGGTGTGGATACTCTCTTTTGTAGGAATGCAGAAAACTTCGGTTGTTGAGAATTTTGTTAACATTAAAGAAATATACTTGGTGTCCAGAAACCCCAGGTCTTGATTAAGAGGGTCTGCCTCCTTGTTTTGCCCCCACCATCCTTGTTGAAGACTTCTGAGCTCTAGTTTAATTGCTTAAACATAGGTAACCAGTGCTATTTGAGATGTCCTGGACTGTCCCAGACATCTACATGGACCTGGCAGATATGGCACAGGGTGTAGGAGAAACCATGTCCTTCTGGATGTCAGTCTGAGACCAGGCAGGCTGCCCTAGGACGTTTATCTCAAGTGGCAGCAGATGCCTATGTTTAGATGACTGAATGTAGTGCTAGGTAATATGACCTCTTACCAAGGAGTGGAGAATAGCTATTATAACAAATTGGTGAGACATTAAAATTAACTTTGTGGTTGTGATTGTTTGTTTGTTTGGTGGAATTTTTTGTTTTTATGTTCTGGCTGAAGTTAGCAACCGTGGGTATTTCTTTAGAGACAGCTTCAAGCTGTAAGGTATGGGTTTTGATTCTCCATGTATGCAAGATTATTGTATGGTGTCTTCCACAATTATGCTCAATCCTTAAAGTGTACTTTGAGGTACAGATTCTCTGTGAAATCTGTCTTGAGAATAAGTCTGTGGAGAGAAACTATTCTTAAGTCTTGAAACCGTGGTGTTGGCTGACTGCCTTCAAATTTTCTAGCTCACTGTGTGCAAGTTTTCTCAAGATCTTTATACTGAAATCCTCTTGGTTTATAGTTTAGTTCTTCTAGGGTTATATAAGAGATTAAATTAAGGCATGATACTGTTAGTAGCAACAGCCTAAATGCTATATGCTGTCTTTAAATTAAAAAAAAAAAAATTAAAAGTATCATCTATCTTCAAGGCTTGAACGCAGCCTTTTGGGCAGAAGGATCATAAATGCGCAGTAATGGTAAAAGGGGTGATTTTTCCCTCTCTCACTTTTTTCCCACTCAGCTATATATTTCTACTGTTTCTTTTGTGCTGACCTTAGGTTTTGTTGGTAGGGATTTGGATTAGGAAATTAATCCAATTGAAGGGATTTTTTTCCTGTAACTTATCTTATGATGTATCTTGAAATATTAATAGTGTGCACATGCATCATACTTTCTGATCTGTACATTGCAATATTTTGTTATTTGTAATGCTTCTGCAATACAGATAAGATTTAATAAATGTTTCGTATAAATAATATTTTGCTAATTCTGCTCCTTTACAATGTATGCTTTGTGGAATAAAAGATGAAGCTGTATTTTTTTAAAGAGCATAATTTTATTTCTCTTTACCTGATACACCAACAGTATTAAACAAAACATACACATTAAATAGTGGATTGGCTTTAGTTCCTTGCAGTTTTGTGCAGTCACACAGGAAAAATAGCAGGCCAGACTGCAGTACAATAGGTCCACAATTATACTTAAAGATCAAATTTAGAAAAACAAAAAAAAATCCCAGAAACTTATTTAGGACTTGTAACTGAACACAGTTGTATGTTTTTGTTTACTGCATGACTTGAAAGATTGGCGTGTAATAAAAATGAGTGGTAATTATAGAAGCTGCCACATGAGATTTATTTTTGGTTTAGTTCCATGATGCTATGGTTGCTGAAGTTGGTATGCTACTTCTTTGCTCTTGATTGACCCTGATCCAAAAAACAAACTTAAAAAAACCTCAGCAGAATCCACACAACAAAATACCCACAAAAACAATGAAACGAACCAAAAAGCAAACAGCTCCTGCTCAAAAAACAGAAAGTGTAATTAAAATGAATTTATAATGCTGCTTGTGTTTAATGGACATCTGTAAGCAAAAACCAGGTTTTTCCTTGTAAGCATGAATCTTTGATGGATTTTTGCTCTTGAATATATTTCAGAAACACCAGTCTTATCAGAGTGATTTGTGATTTTAAACCTGATCTACAGATATTCAACTTAATATTTTCATAGCAAATCTGTAATTTCAGAACATAGGGGAAAACCTTGGATGTGCAGTCAGATAATTCAAACTCAGTTTGAACTGAAACTCAATTCAACAGTTAACTACAGCCATGGCAATGTAGTAGTTGCACTTTTGTCAATTAAGTGTATTTCCGTTTGTTTCTGCATTTTTCTGGAGTTAAATTTGATCTCCACTGCCCTCTGTCTAAAAGTTGGCCTGGGTGGGGTCTTAGGCTAAGCCTAATATTCGGGTATTGACAGCCAATTATGATGCTTAAGAGTACATATAACTAACAACTTTCTGTATGAAATGATTTAAAACTTAAGAGAACATGCTGTCTTGTTAGAGCCAAAGCTGGTTGTCAAAGATGGGACAGTGCTGGTAATGGCTATTTTAGTTGCCCTGTCATAGGATCTGAACCTGTTAGCTCCATCATCTGATTGTCAGGTAGCTGCTGGCAACTTAATTAAGTGCTTTAGTTATGTTTTGAAAGAAAAAAACCCCTTCATGGTTGAAAGAAAGATTTTATTTAATTCTAGTGATTAATGTGCTTTCAAGGACATTGGTAAGGATTACAGGGTTTTATATATGGTTTTATATATCTGTTAATTTCACAGAGTAAGTTTGGTTGCTGTGGTTTAACCCCAGCTGGAAGCTTAGCCCCACACAGCTGCTTGCACTGTTTCCCCCAGGGAATGGGATGGGGGAAGGAAATCTGAAGAGTAAAAGGGAGAAAACTCATGGGGTAAGATAAAGGCACTTAAATAGGTAAAGCAAAATAAAGAAGTCACAGAATTATAATCACAGAATATTCTGAGTTGGAAGGGACCCACAAGGATCAATGAGTCAAACTCCTAGCCCTGCACAGGACAGCCCCAAGATTCACACCACGTGCTTGAGAGTGTTGTCCAAACACTTCTTAAATGCCTGTTTCAGTGCCAAACCACCTGGGTGAAGAGCCTTTTCCTAATATCCAACCGTAACCTTCCCAGACACATGCTGTCACAGGATGTATACCCACTGTCCTTACCTCAACCCATGAGTTTTCTCACGGTTGAATTGAGAAAATAATGTGTGGCAGTTTAAAACTGGAAGATTTGCCTTTGTCTTTCCAGTCTGAGGAAAATATAAGGTATGGAAGGAAGAGATCTGCCTTTTTTCGGTTTAATTTCTTTAGATTTCAGAGCTAATTAACTTGTTAGGCAGTACTTCCTAGAAAGTTTTAGATAGAAAACATTTTGTACCTTAAGAATTCATCACTTATCTAAAACTGGTTTTAAATTTCTTCCTTCTTCATTTTAATTGAATTTTTCTTACAACCTGTTGTAAATTGTTTCAGAGTAGTATTTACCTGTATCTTACTGGAAATACAAAATGGAGTGTGACATCAGAAGTTAAGAAGCTGAACTAAAAGCTTATGAGTATATGAGTAGTATACCTTTGCTGGGAAAGCTTGGAAAGATGTGTAAGCTTTTTTTTCTATTCATTAAAATGTTTTAATGAAGAATAAGAAATGGACTGATTTCCTAATTACAGTACAAATGTAATAGGTAAGTTTAAAGGAAAGCTTGCTGACTTTCAAATTACAATAATATAAAACAACTTAGCTTGTTTTTTAGTCTTTTCTTCACTGAGGAAAAATGGCACTAATTATTTTGTACTGTAAAGTGTAATTTCATGTGAACCCCTTCCTGTAATATCCCTTTAGCAAGGCAGTCTATATCAGGTTTTAAACCAAAAAAATCTAATGAATGCTCTGTGTTGCCTTTCAAAATTGCAAATAAATCCTCAAGTTACAAATAGATTAGCTTTGTTTTACAGTGGTAAATAATACACTTCCAGCTTTCATTAGTTTGTTGCAAATTGGAGGGTGAGTAAACCAAATAACTTCATTTTAAATCTGGAACACTATTTAGATTTACAATCCAGAATTGATTCTTGACATGAATCAAACATTAATGTTTGTAGACTCGGTGTTTTAATAGGAGTAATTATAAAATTTCCAAAGAGTGTCTCCAAATAGCAAAACAAAAATTCCTCTTATAATAAAATCTGTATTTTAAGTAAAGATAATTTTTAAGAAACTATTTTAAAAAACAATTTTGGCTTAGAAAAAAACAAAGTGTAATTTGTAGCTGAAATAGAAATGAGTGAAGTGTCCAGCAAAGGGACTTGATTTTTAGTTCTGAAATGAGATACAAGCTTGCATTCCCTTTGCGAACAAGTGACATCCTTGTGCTGGAGGTGAACTGGGTCGGATGAGCCAAGGTGCACTATAGACTTTGTCAGACCTGTGAGCTTTCTTCCCACTATCAGGAGATAAATATTTAGCTTGGCCATGACATGTCTTTAAGAGGACGACTGAAATCCTCAGTTTGATCTCCAAATCCTGTGGGAAGACAGAAGTTTTCCAAGTCTGGTATGTTTTAACATGAGCTGTATCAGAAGGGCATTCCAAATGCAGGCTTCTAAACCAGTTGGTATTTCTTAGGCAAGAGTAAACTAATTGGAAATCCCTAGACAACCTAACCTCCTTGTTTTCGGGTAATTAACTGTAATGTCCAGCAGAGTGGAAGGAAAGGTATGAATAATAGAGGCTAGAAGATCATTAGCAGAGAAGGAGATGATGTTTCCTAGTCAAATGGAGATTATAGCCTTCTTTGTTTTCTAGGTGTTAAATTACATCAATGACATAATTACTGGACTGTTTCTTGTTCTATATGCTTTTCTTTGTAGTTTGTTTCTTACATCTATGCTAGGTTTTTCTTTTGTTCCATACAGTGTTTTAATTTCCTGAACTTTTTCCTTCTCTCAGTTTTTAGGTTGTTAAGTTGCTGCTTGTTTTATAGTTTGTGGGCATTCCTACTAGTGGAACTGACCACAGTTCTTGTCCAGGGCCAAACCTAATTTCTTTATTTGGAAAAAGCCAATTTACATTTTCTGCTTCAGTTCAGAACTTCTCCTTTTGTCTTTCAAGCTCTAATTTACTAACTTGTTGCAGTTGCCAGGTTGTTAGGTTGGGGTTTTTCCCCTGCTGAAGGTAAAATGCTGTTGGTGTCTTCAATTTGGTTTTTTTTTCTTTTACAGACTGAGACAACTTTAGGCCTCAGTTCATATCAACAGAAAAGGTAAGCATCTTTCTAAAAGTTTAATACAGACTTTAATTGTAAGATTTGTGATACTTTTCATAAGAATAATAAAGGTTTAGTGTAAAAAATATCAAATACAAACCATGTGGGGTTTTTTTCAATTATTTTTCTCATACAGAGGAAATGAAACTAAAATGTGAGGTAGTTTTTAATATTGAACAGCTAAATCATAGAATGGTTTGGGTTGGAGGGTACCTTAAAGATAAGCTAGTTCCATCCCTCTGCCATGGGCAAGGTTCCTGTCCCACACTATTCTTTCAATAAAGAATTCCTTCCTAATATCTCATTGAAACCTGGCCTCTTTCAGTTTAAAGCCCTTTCTTCCTTGTGCTATCACTACATGATGTTGTGAAAAGTCCCTCTCCCCCTCTCTTGTAGTCCATTTTAGGTACTGGACAGTGCTCTAAGGTCATCTCACAGCCTTCTCTTCTTCAGGCTGAGCAGCCCCAACTCTCCCAGCCTTTGTAGGAGAGGTGTTTTGTCCCTCTGATCATCTTTGTGGCCCTTCATGAGGAAGAAACTTCATATGTGGAATAAAAAACTGAAGAATTCTTTAATTCACTTTGTAATGTATACCACAGAGCAATTCTGTGTAATTAAACTGAGAACTCTGTAAATTTTTTTTTAAAATCATTTTACTCTAGTTTCTTCTATTGAGGAGAAAATGGGTCTGTTTGCCTGCTTCAAAAATTCTTGTTGTACTTTTGAAGAAAAACTTGATGTTATTTTGATTATTATGATTATTGATAGATTCTTCCCCACATTCCTTTGTCCCATCATAGAATCATTAAGTTTGGAAAAGACCTCCAGGATCACCAAGTCCAACCTTCAGCCAAGTGCCACCATGCCCACTAAGCCATATCACGAAGTCCTACATCTACTTGTTTTGTGATGGTGATGTCACCTCTTCCCTAGGGAGGATGTTCCAAAGCTTAACCACACAGTGATTTTTTTCCAAATATGCAGAATCTCCCCTGGCACAGCTTGAGGCCATTTCCTCTTTTTCTGTGTCTGGTTGCCTGGGAGAAGAGTCTGACCCCTACATGGCTACAACCTCCTTTCAGGTGGTTGTAGAGAGCAGTGAGGTCATCTCTGAGCCTCCTTTTCTCCAGGCTAAACAACCCATGACCCTGTCTTGTCCTCCCCTGTCCAGAAGACATAATCTGTTACTGAAGAACTTGCCATGTATAATATCTGAGAAGGAAAGTAAGTGGCCTCTTTTTTCCCTGGTCCCTAATTTTTCTCTAGAGAATCATCAGATACTCTTGTTTATTTAATGAGTGCATTGAACAGTAATAATGAAGCTTATTTCTTGTACAGTAGCATTCAACAAACTGTCACAGTGCATTTTCAGTAAATATAGCTATGTTTTTTCCACAACCTGTTTTCTGTTCCTTTTCAGGAAATCTAGTAAAAGAATTTTCCATTTCAGATGAGTTCCTGTTTTACTGCGTGTATAGTTGCTTAATTGTGTACTTAAGATCCTTCTTTTTGCAAGTTTTGAAAAAACTATGAAACCTCCAGCTGTGGACAGGAATGCAAACTGGCTATGTGCTGTAGTATGTCAGTCAGATTGCAAGTATGAGAGCATGAATTTATAGGAATGACAATTGAACTAAGGAAAACAATGTTTAGTGTATTTCTGTGTCTTGGATAGAGCCAGACTTTATGGAGATTCTTTAAATGGAATAATATCCTGTTTAAATCATCAAATATCAATGGCAGAAATTGCCTATATTGGCATCCACGGATTAGGTGCAATATTGTTGTTTCCCAGAAAACAACTGAATTTGGTGGTTCTTGAGACTGCGTCCGTGGACTAGATTGCCTACAGGATTTTTAATTTTAATTTCTCAGCTAAGAAGATTGCTTTCTGTATTGGAAACTTCAGTGTTCTGGAGTGTGTTCTATTAAAACACTGGTTTAGATACCTGAAAACAAATAGTCCGTTCCACATAAGAGCGCTGGCCTATTTGAGGTTCAGACACAATGTAACGAAGGTCTGCATCACAAGCTCTCTGATACCGTGTTACATAATAAATACCGAATTTGCTTTCCGTTTTTCTCTCTTGCTGCTGTTACTGGCTTTGCATAAATCTTTCCTTTTTTTTCTAGGTGTTTTGTTTCAATGGCATTGCTGAAAACAATACCTAATTTCTCTAGATGACTTGTCTTTCCTTGTCCTTATTAGAGATTACAATATCTTCTTGGTACAGCTTGCTGATATTTTTTCCCTATTTAGACAGTTTGTTCGGTTCTGTGATCTACTTTTTAGCACTAATTGGAAGGAGGGAAATGAACTAGCAATTTAATTTGTTTTGTTCGTGCCCATGGTCAGGTTACAGTGCATCTATTCAAGCTTCTCTCTGTTCTTTCCCCAGACACTCCCCTTTGGGAATTGTTGGCTTTGAACTTTGTCTGGTATGACTGTGTTTTCCTGATACAGGGTTAATGTTGGCATATCTGAGCCAGCTACTATATGGGTAGCTTATGAAAAAAAATAGTTGCTAGTGTTTTTATTCATCAGCCTTTATAACAGCAGCTACTGGCAGATACTGACGTGGTCCCATTGTTTGGTGGGAGTTCTCTTTCTCACTGAACCTGTGCTTAATACCCATATTTCTAAAAAAAAAATTAATTTCTAAGATTAGAATATCTTTTCTGATATATGCAGCTCAGCCTTATTTTTAAATATTAAAAAGTTGTGGATGCACTCAGGTTACTTACAGAATATTTTCTAGCTAAAAAGTCTGCAGTGGCTCTTTCGAGGATTCTGGCACAAAAAAGTACCCCTTGTGAAGTATTTGCCAATTTGTCATTTTAAAGGTTCACATAGTTATTTGTAGATACACTTTTATTTGATTTTGTGGTAATGGAAATAAAGTAGCGGCTTTCTAAGAGTTCATGTTGCTAAATAAAATAATGAGATCACTTGCTGTTTCACAGCTTAATGCTGCTGTCTTTATTTCTTTACAATTTACGGCACAAGAGAGGAAATAAAACCTTTTGAACAACTGCTAAAGTAATGTGGGAAAAAATACATGTGGAGTATGCTTAGATTTGAATTTTCTACAGTAGTAGTTCAAGATGTTGCAGATAAGATTCCACAGAGCACATGACTCCTCCAGAAATCCCAGAACAGCTAGAAAGGTAAAGTGAGGATACAGAGACGCAGTTGCTGCCCAACTTTGCAGAAATCTTTAAATACTGTATGTGACAAGCATTTCCTTCATCTCCAAATGCAAAGATGTGCATTGATTATCTAAAATTGAGTGCCTAGTACTCCAATAAACAGCAAAGCATTATGGAAGCACTGAAGAATGTCCTTAAGACAGAAGAATATTGTGGCTCAGCACAGATGGATACCCATATCAGCTACAGTGTTTGCAGGCATTGCTATTTATGACAGCATCTGTGACTAACATTATTGAGACATGAAGTTGCATATCAGTGAATTGCATCTGGTAGTAGGTCACTTCTGGGTAGCAGCAGAACCTTAGATAGTTGTTGAGGTAAATGCCCACTCAAATACAGCAAGGATGGAACAGGAAGGATAATGATCCTGCTTGGGGGACTGTGTGTAGTTCACTCTCAAGTCTCATTTCTAAAATCAAAATTCTTGCGGGAGGAAAAAGATCTTGAGAACATTTAAATCATGGGTTCAGATGACTCCTGGCCAGTTCTTAGTCTGCTGGTGCTTGTTGGCAGGTGTCAGCAGTCCTCTCTTCCAGATGCATCTTTTCTTTTTTGTGTTGTTCTTCTTGTCTTTAAAAGTTAGAGAACTTGGAGGGGTAGGGAAGGAAAAGTGTTTAAATAATGGTATAAGACCGGGAGCCATATTTCTACATGCATACAGTAGTAATTAACTTCATGTCGTTATGCTGTAAAGTTGCCCTACCCATGGGTGTATCCAGCCTTCAGTGAGCAAATGCCCAGCAGAGCAGACATTATCATCATTTTCTCATATGCTGCAAGTTGGCTCATGTTGGGCCCTTCAGTAGGCAAAGTTTGTGAATCCCAATATTGCTTGTTCCCATTTGAATCTTATTACAGTTGTTCCTTTTATTATAATAGTTTGCATTCTTTATGATGTTGTTGCATTTACCAAAGTTTAACCATTTTAAATTTTTTCTTGTCCAAGTGACTTTCCAGGATAATATAGCTCTGTGGCATGAGAAAATGTTGCCTAAACTTTACATGTATGTGGATAATTGAGTATTGTTCAAGTTCCTGATTGTTCAAGTTAGGCCAAGTTACTCTTGACAGTATTTTCAATGCATTTGAAATAAAGATTTTTTTAATATACTTTTATAAATACTGTAAATATTTTTACTATTTTTCCATAAAAAGAATTGATATGTCATTCTACCAATAATTACCAATACAAAAGAGGTGCTGACTGTTCAGAGTTTTAATTTTGGAAGAAATGGACAGAATTATTTTTAAGATCACTTTAAGATGAGTGGTTTCTGTTTAGTGTTACCTTGACAATGGAGGTACGAGAGCTTTTTGACCTTTTTCATTTAGAAACACGCTCTAAATGGTTTTTAAAATCAGACTATGAACTCTGAAGACATACTATTCACTTGTTTTATCCTTACGAAACATAACTGCTAGTATAGTTTTCCAGTTGTACTCTCCTATGTCCTGTGTCTCTGTAAACTTCATTTTGTTGAGCATTTGTTCTATGGTTTGAGGTGTGACTTCAGCTGAGAAGGTGTACCCAAGCACTCTCTTATTTGACAACTGTAATGTGTCTCAGCCACACTTAATAGCAGCAAGAATTTTAGGGGTTTTTTGTAGATCTGAATACAGTTTTTCCTGTTGGTGTTTTCTTATATCTTCACTTCTCTTGTACTGTGATCTGCACACACATGGCATATGTGCACATGCACACACACACATTTAAGTATATACTAAGGCTGACTGGATGTATTAAGCCCACTCCTGTCCTGATACTGTTTTATTACTTTCATGTGGACAAAACTATTTTTGGTGATGAGGCTCTGTAGCATTGAAGATGCTTTGACATTCAAACATAGAGAGCTGGAAATTGATTAGCATGCTGTGTATTATACTTGAAGTATGAAGATTCAGTTGCGGAATTTTAGAGTGAGTCATTGAGACATTGTAATTTTATTTAAAAAGCTTTTGATTTGATTTTGATTAAAGGATACAGTTAAGATTTCTTAACCTGTTCTTAAACTTTTACTCCTGTAAATAGCTTCCTTGTTGAAGTGGTTCTGGACTATGGAAAGACATCTGAATTTTTTCAATAATTAGTTTTCCTGGAGTTGCACTGGATAGAGTTGGATTGGTCTTTGTTCAAGGCCTCAGCTTTCATAAGACAAGCCACATGTGCCTGTCCTGTTTCCCGGCTGCTCCTTCTTGTTGAGGCAGAACTGCATAGTTCTGGGTAGAGAACTGGGTTTGTGGAGTAGCTTTCCTTACCCAGAACAAGTGACTTCAGCTCTGTGTTTAGGCATCTAGGATTGATACAAAGTCAGAAAGCAATTATCTGAAACAAGAATGCTGTTTTAATATCATAAAAAAAAGCATTTGAAGGAAAAGAAAAAGGCTGTTGATCTTGCCATTCAGGAGCCGTTGATCTACTATTCTTTAGCCTCCCCCATTTATTTTTTTATGTTGTTGTCTCCCTGGTTTGTTTTTTGTAGTAGAGAATGCTTCCAGGTACTCTGTTGACTTCACTGCTGGATTGTTTGAGTGCTATTTAAATTTTGGTCTTCATCTACTAGAATTCTCCTGAAGAGTTGCCAGTGGGAGGTTAGTATAGGCAGAGCTAAGGAATGTTTCCAGAGCAGAGTCATTGTCTTCTGGATATCACGAGTTTTGAACAGTATTGGCTGTTTTCTCATTGGCCTCAGTGTCATCAGATGGGTCCAAGATTATTTATGTACTAGTATAGAAGTAGGTGGAGAAACTCAGGATGTGTATGTAAATTACTGTTACACATTGGACAATATCCAAAACATCTTTCATAGCAATATTCGGACATTGCAATGGAAGATGATGTAAACATATTTAGTGTGTTGTTTCACTCAGCCATCATTATATAAATGAGAGGTTTACATTTCAGTTATGTCCATTTTCAAGATATGCACTCTTGCATAATCTTTCTTGGAGATATCACATAAACATGTTGTAAAATTACAGTATTCTGACTGGACAAGTTTGTTTTGTTTGTTTCTTCTTTTGAATTAGTTGCTTTGTTAGTATTAATGAGCATTTTGCTAAGAAAGGGCTATTTGAGATGGGAAGGGAGCAAAAATGTGTCATTTAATGGTATCTTTTACAGCATTTCAATTTTTCTTGCAGTGTATCCCTGTATCGGGGAAATTGCCGACCTCTCCGGTTTGAGCCACCAATGCTGGACTTCCATGAACAGTAAGTTGAAAAGTCTTCTGATCTGCTTAGTTGTGCAAATTAAAAATTAAAAACCAACCCCCCCCAACCCAACAAACTGAAACAAAAAAAGCCCCGAAACAAAAACCAACCAAACAACAAACAAAACACCAGAAAACAAATAGGAACAGCATTCAGAGCTGATGGAGAAGGTTGTATACATAGATTGCATTAATAGATTGTAAGTGTGATTGACCTACAGAGATGCTGTACTCCGTCTTAAGCAGCATGCAGCAACCTGTCAGCTGCTGTGGTTTTGATGATGTACGCACTTGTACAGCTGCTCTGCAGAGTGGACAGTTTTAAGTCTAGAACGTAATGTGCTGAGGTGGGATTACCTTTCTGCTTGAATGTAACCCACATCAGGGAGCATGTACCCTAGCATATCATTTTTACTATTGCTTTGGTGGCAAAAAAACTGACAGTGGATCTCCAATTATTGGAACAGTAATGTTGAATTGTGAAAATACAGCCTCAAGGGGAACAAATAGCCTCCAGGAACCTAGCTCCATGCTTTCTGCCTTGCAGCTGGTTGCTGTTTTCATTAAACAAAAGGGAGGAGGAAGGAAATTAAACATTTCATCAATGTACCTATTTGTAATCAGCTCCTCTGAGAACTACTTCTATCTTAACTTGTCTTACCACTAACTGGTTATATTGTAAAGGTAGCTCCAATCCCTCTTCTTCCCAACAGTCAAAATTGGTTCTGGAGTTGGTGTTCACAGAGCCTCTGTGCGTGGTTGATACTTTGACCAATGTAAACTGCAGTGAAGGCATTTCAAACATTTTGTTACCAGTTCAGCCTGGAAGGATGAAAACAGCCCAGGTGTACCTTAGCACAGCATTGCTTCCCCCACCCTCAGTCAGTACTGCTGCTGGATGAAAGGCTGTTTCGTTTACAGAGAAGCCACAGATTATTAATAAAAAATATAGTACCCTTTTCTGTTGGAAAGACTGTTATACAGGGTGGTGACTACAGAGTTGTGCAAGGAAGCTCCTGTGTATTGACATGGTATATACTTGTGTCTTTTTGAAAGAAGAGAAGCCGTAACTGTATGTTGTTTGCACAGAGTAGCTTTCCAGAAATAACCTCTATGCAAAAAAACCCAATGTAATGTCACTAAATAACAAAGCTGTATGAAAATGCCACATTTTACAGAACTTATTTGTATGCTCTCTAACAAAATTGTTTCTTTACTTCTGATTAAAGACAGAATAAGTCACTCTGCCCCCTCTTCCTTTTTCCTTCAAAAGTTCCTTTAGCTTTTAATATTGCGTGTTTTTGTTGTTTTTCTTCCTAATGTCAGTAACCAGTCCTAGGTAAGAGAATATTGGGTTTCTAAACTGAATAGCAAAATACCTAGTGGTAAACCCTACTCTACTGCATCTCTGCTATAAGTAAATTCGGTTGTAGTTAATAAATTATTTTAGTGCGTGCAGTACAAATTCAAATTTGTAGACCAGTGTGCTTTTTGTTAGAGTCACCGTAAACTTACCTATTGATTTGAGTTTAAGCTATTTTCTTTTAAAAATTGTAAAAGTTTTCAGTTCATAGTAATTCCAGACTTTGATATTGAGAATGTATTTTATGCACCTTTTTCTACTATGAATAAATTTTATGTTCTCTGAGATACCTTTTAAAGGTTATCTGGAGTTTGCATGCTTATGCTCTGAGGAAAGCTATATGTGCTTCTTTGTTTTGTGGATTTCCAAAGATTTTTTCCCCTTGCTACAAGTAGATCCAAGACAATATCATAAATACTTTAAGTCATTCTTCATTATATTTTGGGTTTTTATGTAAGCTGTTCTTGTCAAAGCTAAAATCACTGAAGGAATAATATGGATCTAGTACACTGTTAAGAGTAGCACAAATCTCGTTCTTGGGAATGGCTCTGTACAATACATGCAAAACTGCACTGGGGGATTGCTGACTTCTGTCATTTAAAATAAGGAACCTGTGTGTTAGATCTTGATTCATTATGTGTTCCTTTTTTTGGTTTGGGTGGGGGTTTTTTGTTGCAGTATATCATTAATTTATCTGTTGTCATTTAGGTCATAGTCTCAGGCAGAAATCTTCTGATTTATTAAAACTAAAGTAAGTTGCCAAAAGCAGTTTTAGAAAAGGTTTAAATATGGAGCCCCAAAGTTTAGTTTGAAATCTGTGAAGCAACTCTGAGAAATGCTGAGTAACTCAGCATTGTGGTGGGAACAAGCTGCAGGTGCCAAGCACCTTGGAAGTCAAATTTAAGCTTTTGAGTTTTTTGCCTTTTAGAACAGACAGGGTTTTCACATTCAAATTCTAGCTTTTCTGTCTTTGTTATTAATGGAGTTTAGAAAAGGCATAAAATGCATGTTTAGTTTCTGAATAAGTGCTATACCCCGGGGCATTTTGTTAATAGGTAGCACGTAGCATTTAGTAAAGCAAACTTGTTGCAAGTTCGCATTTTTGCTGAGCTATCAACATGTATCATACCTAGGCTAAAGAAAGTTCTAATATTTATTTTCAGTTGTACATCAAGCCATTCTTCCCTTGACATTTTTGGTCTGCTAAGAGTGTGTGAGTTTAATCAGATGTTTCAAAAACATGCCAACTTAAGCTGGAATAATATTTAATAAAAGTTACTTTATCTAAGGATCTCAGAAAATCAAAGCTAGTATTAAGTTGATAAATATGTGCTGTAGACACACTTTCTGTGTTCCACCTGGAGATGAGATTACAATGACCTTCTACTTCTGGTTTATAACAGTTGGAGGTTTTTTAATGCTGTTTTAATATAAAGCAAACATTGCTATATTCTACCACTTTGAAGGCAGTCCAGGTAATCTCACATTTATCAAAAGAAATGTATGCTGTATGTTAGGATATGCAAATCTTTAGCTCACTTGAAGAGATCCCAAATGTTCTCTGTATACATTAAGCCTCTGGGAATGGGATAGAACTGAGGCAGGTTCTCCCATATCACTGTGCCAGGGGACTGCTTGGACTAAGTGTGGAATACTCATTTGGTTATTTAATGTGTAAGCCTCTTTCTTGTGTTTCTGAAGCAACACCAATCTTTTTCTGGAACAAATTCTGCAACATCTTGGATATCGGAGATTCAGGGCTTTAAAGAAAACAAGGAAAAAGCCTTCCACCTAAAGCCAGCTCCACAATTAGCTGACTTTTTTTTTACCAGCATTCTGTTCCTTGTATTCTCTCTTTTAAGCTGTTAGTCTCCCCTGTTGTTAAATGGGAATAACTGAGGTGTTCTAACCTACAAACAGTAATCATTATGTTATCCTCCATTGCTTTGGGAGTTGGTTGCTCGGAGGCTATTTTGGCAGAACAGTCATCATCTATATGACTTTCTGTGTTTAAGACAGGTCTTCATATTAGAGGTCTTACAGATGGCCACCTGGGGTGAAGGCTGAAGAATACTTTTGCAGGGCAGTGTCTATTCAGTTCTTTCACCTGCTTTGTGGGAGAATATGGATCTTCACAGATCTCAATACATTGCCTTCATCTTTGTTACTTTTGATACAGTCAGAGTTTAATTAAAGTTTAAGCTCTTCACAACTAAACTTTTTGATAGAGGTAACTTTTGATAATGGAGCAGTTGGGTATTGAGTATTTTAGTATACTGCCACAATATAAGCTAGAACTGCTTATCAAAAATTTTTTTAAATATGGAATTATTTTAGATGAAGTTGACATCCTACCCCTGTTTCATAGAAATGATTGGTAATGTATGAAATTACAGGTTTGGTTACAGTAATATTTTAATCCTTGATCAACATATTCCTCTGTGGTGAATGGAGGTTCTTGCTCCACCCAATTTGAGCAAGGTGCCCTTCTCAGGCAAAATTTTCTCATTGGTAGGAGAGTGTTCTGAAGTTCTTTAAGTTTTGTGTTGATAAACAATCTCATTTTGCATTTCCTTTGAAGTGTTTTGTTTTGGAGATTTTTGTAATGGTTTCTTGTTTATGGGCTTTAGTATTTGGCAGGATATTCTATGAAAGCTTGAGCTGGGCTTGAAAGCAATTGCTTGGCAATGTTCAAATATTGAGACCTTCTTGCAGGTGTGGAGACTTTATGTTAGTCTAAGTAACATAAGGGACATGCTTTACTTTAAAGACAGGATAGTGTCAGAATGGGTAAAAATCTGGAGAATACAGCCATGCTAATCCTGTCTTGATATACCTTCCTTTGAATCTAGACTGCACTGCCTACAGTTATGCTTCTAATTACAACAAGAAGACAAATGAAAAGGGGGCATTTAGAAAGCCAAGGCATATCATGAATCTGCTATGCTGCAGTGTAAACTGATTTACTCACTTGTAAGGCTGGACTGCTGTAAAACTTAGAGGAGGACTAGCATAGTAAGAGAATGGAGTAATGATATTGTTAACAATTTAGCTGTTGGAAGTTTTCCTGAGCTATAGATGAAATGTTTGCATCTACTAGATATACAGTAGATATAAATGTCCTTAAAGCCATGGGAGTTACTTCGAGTAAAATAAGGTTGATGTGAGTTTAGCAAAATGGTCTGTTTTCCTCAAGAACTCCAATTTCTTATACAAAAAAATAGTGAAGAATTTTAGCAACTAGAGAATTTATTCAGATTGCTATTTTTCTACATTTTAAGTACATCTGCAATTGGTGAAAGGACCTGTAAGTTGCCTATAATGTACATCCAACTGTTTACACAGTACATTTGATACACTTTTAATGTGTGAGAGTTGGAGATTGTAGGAATTTTAAAGAAATGTTGCAAAAGGAACCTCATTTCCCTTGGAGTTTGTTGAATGTGAGAAATCGTTGACAGTAGATTGACATTTTGTCCAGATCTGCCTCAGGTTTTGTTCACATATCATGCTAGACTGCACAATGCTGCCGAAAGTTCATTACACTCTTAGATTCGTTCCAATCACACTTGGTGACGTGGTTGGAAAACTCTACTACTTGTATATGTGGTTTTGACAACTGTTTGGAAAAGGCATGATTTTGTTGTATGGAATCTAAGTTAGATTCCTAACATAAAATGGGGCACTTGGTCCATTTAGTATGTTACATTGGCACCAACTTTTTGTCAAGTCTAGTGTCAAAGAACTTTCTCTGTTTATTAAAAGCCAGTGAAATCTGGAAGATAAAAACCAACTGATTTGTAGGTTAGTACATATACAAAACCAAACCCCTTCTGTTTTCTTTTGCTTTTCTGAGTTGGAGATGCATTTGAAAATGTAAATGTATGTGCTTCAGCTACTCTTAACTTCAGGTGAAGAAGCCACTTGCCTGTGTCACTCAATCGGTTTTGTGTGAAGCGGGAAGAATGCTCTACTCGCTAATTCTCTGGATTTGTACATCATGCAGGCTTCCTTTGTTTAAGGAAACCAGCATTTTCTTCAGAATGGGGTACAAAAAGCATTCCCTTTCAGTCTCTAGAGGTAACCTTGTAAGACCAGCTCGTTTTGTTTCTTTTAATTAAAAGTGGTTGGATACATTACAAGTCAACACCCAAGTTCTTACTGTTGGAGCTTGCTCAGTCTGATCTTCTGGCTAGAGAACTGTCTTCATTGGTTTAGGAAGTTCCCGAGCCTAGGAGAGTGTCCTGGGCACCTGACTTTGAATGCTTTCCACATTACACTCTGCCTTCTAGGCATCTGTTATTCACCCCTGTCTGATAGGATACTGTATGGCAGGATACTGATTTAACCCTTGAGACAGTTCTGATATGTTGCGTGCCAACTGGTTTTACAATTGTTTCCGCAGTTGCCAAATGTGCTAAATGAAAAACATACTTGGGGGAGAACATATGTCACATTCTCAAAATTCATGAGGAATTTACCAGAACTGAATATTGAGTGTATTTACCTATATTCCCAGCATTTCAAAATGTATCTGGGAAGCTTTTGGTTAACTTAATTTCTCTCTCCAGTCTTGTTAGAAAGAATAAGAGATGGAAGACAAAGAATGTATCTACTGAATTCATGTATTTTGCTTTTCAGTAATAGATTTGTATCAGTTTTCATAAATCAAGTGAGCATTTTACAGAGATGCTTAATATGCAGTAAGAAAAAAAATTAATTGCGCTTTTAAAAGGGCATTTTCTCAATTTGTATTTGCTTCGCAATGAGTAGCTACATATTTTTGCAAGTCAATTTTGGGCCAATAACTCAAGGACTCATCTCCTCAAAATTTGCAAGAGGTGATTTCCATTGTTAAAAGAATCTGCCTTTTGATCCCTGGAACAGCAATGAATTCCATTTCAAGGACATGCTTACAATACACTGCAGGTACTAACTCAGACTTTGGAAAGAGTTGAGTTGCAGCAGTAAAGAACATGAACAGAGGCTTCTTTACCCATTTGACCAGGCATCTCACCCTTGTTAATTAGCATCTTCTCATCTAGGTTATGGTATTGGGTTTTTTATCAGTGTAGGTGGACCTAGCATTATGCAGGGACAAAGGATCAGGAGCAAAATCTTACATGCTTTGATAGTTCATGTTTGCCTGAGGGTCTATGTCTATACCGTCTTCTCCCAATGAAAAGTGCTAGCTGCGACTACTCTGGGAAATTCCGCTCTAAAATTTGTCATCAGCTACAACCATACTTGTGCAGATCATTGTGGTCTGATAATCTGCAGCTTGGAGAGCATCCCTTATGAGATTATTGCTTGGGATGCAGGTTATTATTAGAGGTGTCTGGTACACACTGGATTTTACCATATCTCATGGCAGAAAGAACAGGTGAGGTTTATGAGGTCCTATTTCTGTATATTTGGCTAACATCACACTTAAAGAATAAAAGGAAAGCTGTATCTCAGCCAAATGTAATACCAGACTCATTGTTTTGAAATCTGAGTGATCAGCAAAAGAGTAGAGTAAAACAAAGTCCGAACATCAGAATTCCTTTTTAGTGCCCTCTGCCTTTATTACCTATAATTATACTGTAGTGATTTAGTCTGGAATAATGAAGTTAGTGAGCTGTGTTGTTGGTCATGGCTGTTTCTCCACCAGTTTGTTTTTATAGACTTGAGCCTATCAAACAGATGGATTGTCCCCTCTTTTCAGAACTGGAAAAGCATGAAGGTCTTAAAGATTGTTAATATTTGGAATATTTCCTGGATAATGAGTTTTATTTGCAAACTATCTTTCTGACATAAGCAGACTGGTGCTTCACTATTGCCAGTTCATTCAAGATCATTTTCTTGGCTTTGTGATGTTTCACACATGATGCATCATAAATGTCACTGAAGTGAACTCTGATCTTCAGTTTTCAGTACATAGGTGTTTCTCTTTAGAGACCACAGCTGATACATTAGTCATATAATTTGCTCACATGTAATACAGTGATTAAAATCTACTCATCTCTCTCTTCCTGCTGTTGTGGTTAGAAGCAACTGTTCAGTTTGATTCTAGTTTTTGCTGTTTAACTCCTCATATGAAGAATGGTTGGAGTGCTTTGCTAGAGTAGGAGGATGATTTCCCCTTCTTGACAAGCTGCTGAACTTGCTGTGGGGAAGAGAAGTATCCGAAAACTGCACTGTGGCAAGCAAAAGAGTTGCACTAAGGTGCTAGGAGCATGTCTTCCACTAAGGAGAATGAAAAATTGTAGTGAGAACTAGGGAACAGACAGCTGATCCTCAGGCTGAAAGAGCTTTCTTCACTGTTGGAGGAGATAGTCTATTTTATTTCTTCCCTTTTTAAAAACATTTTTGGTGTTGGTAGAATCAGAGTACTGGTTTAAGGCTTGACCACTTTGTCTAAACAAGGAATTTGTTGCAAAAGCATTGACTGGTGTAGAAGCTCCTGCTTTTCATAGTTACCAGGCAGATAAAATACTCAAGGCCATCTGTAGTGATGTCAGTGAAAGAGTGTTTGAAGCAGTGGGTTCAGAATTCAGGGGGTGCTGGGTAACTCCCTATCAACAGACACTTTTCTTGGTTGTGGATTTGTATGTTTGTTGTTATGGTGGGATTTTTGGTCTGGGTAGAGATGAGGAAGTTTGGAGGGTTGGCTCTCGTTTGCATTCCTCTGGTCTGGTAAGCTTTTTTCTAGGAAAAGGAAAACAGATGCATAGGTTTACTGTTTAATTCCACGGATCAACAGTGTAGCAGTTACAGTAGTTAATGCAAAATGTCACAGCTGATAAACCATTTCCCTTTCTGACATCCCCATGTATGCTAGTAAGTGATAAAAATATTTTCTGTTAGGGCTTAACCTGAGTGTTTGGTTTTGTACAAGTTTTAAAAGGTGAGAGAAACTGTGTTCTTTGTTACTGGTGAAGTTAGAGGAGTCAAAATGAGAATTTTTGACAGTGAAAGAAGGATCAAGAACAAGTGTTTGCTGATGGAGACATGAAATTAGGTGGACTCGGCAAGCAAAGCAAAGAGTTTTACAGTGGCAGAATGCAGATATATTTTTCTGTTAGTGATGATGTCATTTATTGATGGTTAATAATTGTGTCTTTGAATTAATAATGTGGTCTTTAGCATCTGCTTCTTTAGCCCATGTTTCATGCATAGGACGTTCTGTAACCACAATCACTTCATAAATTGTGGCATAGTTCGTTTATTGTCACTAAATTCTCCATTCAGTGGAGCCTTTAATTTACAGTAAAGTTATGTTGCTTCATCTGTTGAGATATATTCCACACCCTCTCTAAGTTGAAAAACTGTGACTGCAATAGCACATATTAATTTGGTCTGTTAAGGTTAATTGAGGATGACAGAACAGCTGCCTGTTTCTGGTCATCATCACTGCAGGTACTACAGGTAGTAATTCCTATCAGTAGTTTTGGTGTCCTTGCAGTGTTTGGAGCAAGTGACATTGGAGAGAGTGCTACATGGTGTACATGTAGCCTGAAAGTTAAGAGTTAACTATTTTAAATTCCAGAATTCAAAATACAGCAATTTGTAATCTGTAATCTGCATGCTTTATTGTGCTTTGGTGCTGATACTTAACATGTATGAGTTAAAAGGCATGAAGAAAATTCTGAAGAGACAGTAAAGTCTGAAGAATAATTGCTGAAACTGGAGCATCTATTGTCACCTCAGCTGTTGCAAGCAAAAAGAAACAAGCCAAGAGCTTGTGTCAAATAAATTTGTTAGCATGTCTTGTTACTGAAAAATTGTACAGTTGTTTGAATGTGTAACTTCCATGATTTAGGGTTTCTAAATTCTAGAATTTGTCTCAAGCCTTTATTTTTTTACTTAAGGTAGGAATGCAAATACAGTATAGAAATAAAATAATTGTTGCTGTACATGTCTGTATACTTAATTCTGTAGAGCATATTCTAAAATATAATACCAGAAAAATTCTGGGTTCTGGGTAAGATTACTTACAATACATCATAGGAAAAATTGGCATTTAGACTTTTGTCTAGGGTGTGTTCTGTTTATTTTCAGTTCTGTGTACACCCTGTCTTAAAGTAATTATTTAGATGTTCTAGCATAGGAATAGAAAACTTTGCTTCTTTTCATTCTGAAGTAAAAACCTGACAATAGAATTTCATGAGCACGATGCAACATTAGGTAAACCTTCAGGAAGAGTAAGCAATAAAATAATGGAAAATATGCTAACTAATTCTTCTAGGTCCAAGTTACATACCTTACTTGAAAAAAGCATTAAATGCAAATCTCTGCTGTCAGTGTTCATCACTTTTATGCTCCTATCTGCTGTAATGGGAAAAAGTCCAATGCTCTATGATCTAGATTTCTAACACTTTGAAAATATTTTCTCTCTCTCTATTTTGACAGGCCAGTTGGAATGCCAAAAATGGAAAAAGTTTACCTACATAACCCTAGCTCAGAAGAAACAATTACATTAGTATCAATATCTGCTACAACATCACATTTTCATGCATCATTTTTCCAAAATAGGGTAAGTTTTTTTTGCTTTCTCAAAATGAGCTTTTCTTCCCCCTCTCCAATCTGAATGGAAGCTTCTTTAAAAGAGTGACTTACTGCAATAATCACATACCTAGAAGTATTAAGATACTGCAGTTCTTCATCTCATATCAGAGCAAATTTGAACTGAGCACAGAAACAAAGAGTTCTGGCTATGTTGGAAATGTATATTGTAATTGATGGCTTAACAGCAGATCTCCTTTGTTTCTGGAGGACATTTCCTTAGAGCACTTGCAGAAACAAACTGTTTCTATTATTCTTCTGAATATCCTAAGTCAGCTGAAGTTGTGTTAGTGTGCAGTAGTCACTTCAATGTACTTAGAGCTGTAAGTAATTGTGTTACAGAAACTTGCACATTCAAAAGCGTAGTGTCAGCGGTTAACTCCTAACCACATTGCTGTCACATAGAGTCGTCTAGTTTCACTTTTGTCTGCAGGGCCTGTGGCTTAACAAGAGCCATTAAACATGAAAAAATTCAGAAAACCTGTCTATAATAAGCAACCCGTGGCATTTATGGAAATCTTGTAGCAATTGCATTTCTCCAGTGACCTTTGAACTATCAGTCTAAAATATTTTTGTGATAAGCTGAACTCTAAATTTGGAATTCAGTGCAAAAATTCAATTAAATATGATCCTGCACTAGATCATAGTTTTAAATTATTGCTATTTTTATTAGTTTGTTACACATTTCATTTGTCTGAAAGTTCTACTTTTCTTGTTCCAAATCTGCAGTTGACTTTCTAATTTCAGTATTCCATAAAGAACACATGAGGATCTTCTGTAGCACAAAAACTATTGTTCATCTGCATGATGCAATTTAGTCAATAAACAGTTTTGCTTATCCCTCTGCTTGCTTGCTTTTTTCCAGAAAATTCTTCCAGGAGGGAATACGTCCTTTGATGTAGTTTTCCTCGCAAGAGTAGTGGGAAATGTAGAGAACACTTTATTTATTAACACTTCTAATCATGGGGTATTTACTTATCAGGTAAGAGAATTACACTCTTTCCAGAAAAGTGAAGTGTGAATCAGCCAAAGCAATATCTATTATGGGATGCTTAACCATCCAAGGATATTTGCACAATAGTGGCAGGCTGTCGGTTTGTTTTTTTTTCCCATCAACTCAGCTGAAGAAGTTTCTATCCCTGCTGTTTCTTGTAACATGGGTACACCATTGTACAAATCTGTAGGGCAGTACTGTAAGCCAAATCAATGAAATTAATTTAAAATTCTCCCAATACCTTTTTTGTCTGTGCTATTTTAGTGACTCATTGTAGTGATCCAGCTCATCCTTTAGCTCTTTACTTATCTGATCCAGTGGCAAGACAATGTTATTCATTAAGCTGGCAAAAAATTACTCACTGGAGATTCAGAAAGATAATTCAGATAGATGAGAGAGACTGAAAAGTGAAAAATGAGAGAAATCCTCTTGTTGAAAGAATATGACTCTTACTGTGACAGTGTTTTGCAAACAACAACAAAAATGCTTTCCAATATGAATAGTTTCATAATGATACGATTAAAGGAACATTTAATATTTCATTAGCCTTTAGCTGGTATCTAGTATTCCAGAGTGTCAGAAAAAAGGGTGGGTTTTTGATTTCCTGTTTTTCAGTATATGTGTAAGTAAATAACAGAAATGAGGAATAGCCGTTAGCTGCAAACTAAACCAGTTTCTTAATTTCAGAGCTTTAGTATGATACTGGTTTTAAAGATTTGGTTATAAATATGCTATGAAATTACTCAAAAACAGTTCTTGGTGGATTGCTAAGATGGGTATGCGTGTTAGGCTCTGCAACAATTACATACAGCTACTGAAGTTTGTGTTTCTTTCTCTGAACCAGGTGTTTGGCATTGGAGTTCCGAACCCCTATCGATTGCGCCCATTTATTGGGGCACGAGTTCCTGTAAATAGCAGTTTCTCTCCTATAATAAATATACATAACCCTCACAGTGAACCTTTGCAGGTGAGCCTAAGAGAAAAATCATTAAATGCTTGTTTATGCTATTAAACTCAAATTTTGTTTATTTTGGTACTTCTTAAAATTCTGTTTGAATTTTAGAGCTATTTGAGGTCATGTCTTCCATAAGATTTTTCTGCTCAAATGTGCATCAGTTCTAGACATTGTAGATTATAGTTGCAGATCTCTTAATTTCCTAAACTGAGGTTTTCTGGTGAAATTTCAGTTTTTATAATGGTTGTAATTTCTGAAAAATAAAGATTTAAACTTCACTGGTAATTAGGAAGAATACTGAAGCAAACAAAGTTAAACAGATCTTTTAATCCAGTGATGCCTCTTAGCTTCATTCTGTCTGATTTGCACAGCATAAGGTGTTGTTTTAGTATACCCCAGGATGTAATGTTGGAAAACATTTTGTTCAGGCAGGATTGATGTCTTTACCTAACCAAATGCTGATTCTGTTAAGTGATTCACAAATGGTAAAATGCTCTAGAAAGCACATAAAGTGTAGCACTAGCAAATGGTTAAATCAGCATTCAAGTGAATATGTAAGATATTCCAGTGATCAAATAGTCACTGACTTATGCTGTTGTACGTGATAATACCTGATAACTAAACAGGATCCCTTTAAGGCTGAGTGCTAACCTTTTCCTGTTATCCACCTCAGGTGGTAGAAATGTATTCCAGTGGAGGTGATCTCCATTTAGAGCTTCCAACAGGTCAGCAGGGAGGTACAAGAAAGCTGTGGGTGAGTATTCATGTCTTGCAGCACTCATGTACTTACTGGGAGGTTTTATTTTGATATGAGCTTAGGCTTTGATGGTTTTTTACTAACTTTGTTTCTTGTCATGTAATCATTAAAATACCCCATAAAAATGGAAACAATAACAGGGTCTGTTAATGTTGTGGTAGTAGGAGTTGAATGAAAGGTTTAATTAAGATAAGCCATATGTATTGAGCTCTGCTGTTTTGAAATGCAAGGAACAAAATTATTCCCATTAGAATGAATTACACCTACCTGAGCTTTCAGTCCTGGAGGTCTGTGAGCTGGATCTAACCCACAGAAAAATTATACATGTTTTGTTTGTTTGTTTTGTTGCGTGGGGAGCTTGGTTGGTTGATTTTTTTTGTGTTGGCTTTTTTGTTGGTGGTGGGTTGTTTTTTAACTTAGAAAGTCCTTTCTGCAAATTACTGTGAATGCACACATGGGTTGAAAATGAAGCTAAACAAACTTAGGGAAGAAAAATCTATCACGGACTACTAAATAAAACAGCAGTGTGTCTAGCTGAAGTAAATCCCTAGATCATGAGCTGAGAGTGGCTGGTAACTGTTCTGGAAAATATTCTTACATGCATGCCATGCAGCTACTCCCTACTCATGTCTGCTGCTAGAGACAGGGTAGTGGATTGGGTGGACTCATGGTCTGGCTCATTAAACCTGATTTGAAGTAACACATACTGATATCTTTAAGTGAAATAAAATTTAGAGGCATCCCGAAGGTACAGTTTTTGGCTCCATGCTGTATGTCACACCATTGGTAATGTCCAGCTAGATACAAAACTTATTTTCCTTTTCAGTTAGAATGATTTGATTTTTTGATGACTGGTTTTTGGTCTGGGAGAGACTTCAGAGCCATTGGGCCCTAAGCTTGTCTCTTGCTCAAGTGTATCATTACATTCATGTGACAGTTATATTTGTTTTAAGAGGATATTTCCAAGGCAAAGTAAGTCAGGGTATTTCCAAGTGAGTTACAAAGGACAATCACAATACTTAATTCTTGTCTTTTCTGGAGAAAGTCCATTAGAATGGCAGTATTTTAGTTTTAGGTACAAAAGTTGCAAGGAAATAAGTATTAACACAGATCATAACTTTTTAAAAAATGCAGTGGAAACAGATGTTGGGGGTTAGACGTTCACATGAAAATGGATTTTATAACATAAATGTCCTAATGTTTTGACACTGTTTTAGTCAAATTGCATTGCTTCTAAAGATAGCCCCTTTCTAGTTGTCAGGAGAACTCAAGGGAGATGTTTCTGAGAGCATGTAGCTTTTCATTGTCTCTCGGCCAGATTGCCAGTTAAAGCCATGATGACTCGCATATGAAAGCTTCCAGTGTCTTGGAAGGACTAATCTTGTTTCTTATATCCATCCATTTTCATACCCAGTGGTATGCATTTTCATATAACCATTGGTATTTCAAAACAATAAGACAACTTGAAGAAATCAAACCAGTAGAAGGAAACACACAGATACATCATTGTATTGGTTATGTCAGGAGCTGCGCTGCAGTTAGAAAAAGCTTCAGAGTAGAAGAAAATACTTGAAATATGGTGATGATACTTTGACATATGGATATGCATAATTGTATAAAATGGTTCTGATGGCAAATGCTTGAATGATTGGATGAAGCAGTCTGCATACACAGGAGTATTTTTGTAATCACTCTTCGTAGTTACTTCAGGGATCTGACCAACTTTGGATTCCTAGTGACACATATGGAAGAGTCAGATCACATCCTTTGAAACATTAGTGAATGGCTGCATTATGTTGGGTCTGCAGATAAGTGTGAAAACAGAACTTGAAATCTTCTTACTTTGGTATTTAACAGTTTTCAAAGAATACATCTGCAGTCATTGTGCCGTAGAAAATTTCAAATCAAGGTTTTCATCTTCTAGTTTAAAACAAAAACCAAGCAAGCAACCAAAAATCTAATCCTCAGAGCTTCTGTAATATGATGGGGAAGACAATCCAATATTAGTATTTCAGCTATGGTGCTGAAGTTTGTCTGTGTTCAGCTAATACAGAAAGAGTTGTCTTTCAAATCCTGAATGCAGATTAGAACTTATAGAATAGGCGTGGTACAGAAACTAAAATACGTTTTTACTTTTTCCTGTAAATTACATGGTGACTATTAAACCTGGAGCTCCACAAGCTTCTGGCTACATGGAGTTGTGCACTGTTTTAGTTTGTGTTTAGCACTGAAACTGTGTGGCTTGTGTTTGCTTTGGAGAGAAAACAACTAGAATATGCAAAGTCAGTATTTGATGTTACTGTCAACATTTTTTCTGAGTATCTTTTGTTTGTTGCCAGATTCTGTTAATGCAGTCTACTGTCTTTATACCACAAATTTAGTAAATAAAACTTAGAATCATAGAATTGTTAATTTAATCAAATGGGACATGAAAGTTGTCTTGCATATACCTATTTTTAATCAGTGTCATATTAGATGATTACAACTATCCTTTATAAATTTAATGTAATTTTAGTTCTATGAAGCCTTTCTCTTCCTGCTATAGTAGCTTTTTCTCTTAACAGAATTATACTCAATGCTTCTATTGTAATTATTTGGCGTGACAGCTTTTTTTGTAATTACTGTGCTCTCATAGATGTGCTTTGATTATCAGGAAATACCTCCCTATGAAACAAAAGGAGTGATGAGAGCCAGCTTTTCTTCAAGAGAAGCAGATAATCATACAGCCTTCATTAGAATAAAAACAAATGCCTCAGACAACACAGAATTCATTATTCTCCCTGTTGAAGTAGAAGTTACAACAGGTTTGTGAAAGAGTGGTTGGGGTTTTGTTGATTTTTGGGTTTGTTTTGTGTTTTGGGTGGGGTTTTTTCAGTTATTCAAATGAATTCTTAGTATAATAAGGACATTGTAACTTTTTTTTTTTTTTAAAGCACCGGGAATCTATTCATCAACAGAAATGCTAGATTTTGGTACACTACGAACACAAGGTAAACCGTTCTCCAGTTCTCGAAGTATTTATCAGGAAGAGGGTGGGGAGGGGAAAGCCCAGTTACCTTTGCACTGTTCAGGGTTGCTTGTGGAATGATGCTTTTAAAAAGACAGATAACAACAGCGGGTTGCAACAGTGCACAGAAGCAAGAGTACTTGGGGTGTGTACAAGCAAGCAGTAGTGTGCACACCAGGTTGTAAGTCCAGAACATTAGTGTTACACAGTTGCACATGGAATAGTCTGAAAAGCATTTTGGTTCACTTAGTTTGTGAACTTGTTTTGAAAGATTGCTTCACATCTGGGTAAGTTTTAATGATTTTCAGACGTGGGTAAAAGTGAAAGTGTGCAAACTTGATCAAGTGTTTTATGATAGGATCTTTTTTTAAATGCCACTTACACATTTGTGCTTAACATTTTATGCTTACGTTAATATTGTTAGGTGATAAAAATACATATAGCAGAAAGTAGTAAAACTGGAGGTATTTTTTTGAAACTGTAAGAGGGATTTATTGCTGAAGAAAAACAGCATATATCTTTTTTCAACTAAAAAAAAGATAGTTTCTGAAGAACTTTTCCTTGCAACTTCCTTAACGTGTAAAGATTTTCAAGTAAGAGGAAGTTCTTCTGAACATGGGTGCATCTGACAAAGTTATTCATTGTAGTATTTTTAGCCTTCACTTCTTAATGTGCTAGAAATATCAGTGGTAAACTGAAGCATGTAATACCTACTAATAGACAAAAATGTAGTTTGTGTCAGATTCTTGGGACTAGCTATTTTGATTGGCTGTTCTGTCATGTTAGTATAACTTTTTAACACAGAACAGTGGAGTTATATAAGAAACCAGCTAGTGTAAATGACTTTGTGTAAGATTCACATGTTGAAGTAGCCTAATAGACAGGTGTGGTTTTTGTTCTTTAACAGATCTGCCAAAAATTTTAAATCTGCATTTATTAAATTCAGGAACAAAAGATGTGCCAATTACCGTAAGTTTTATTTTCTTTCAATTTGAAACTTTCTACTTGGATTTACTTTTTCTCATAAAAATTGATCGTTCACAGGTTCACCATATAGTGTTCAGAGTTAGAAGCTAGGTTATATGTGACTGAAAATGTAACTTAAAGGCAGAGCAAATAATTTTTATGCATGGTAAAATTAATTTGCTTCATAGCCTCCTTTGAATGCTCTGAACAACATTTTTAGGCTGTGCCTGCAATATCTGAACCTTTGAAAACTTTTATACTTGAGAACTGTAATTCATGTTCAGTGAGTGAGAGAGTAATACCGAGTCTGTGAGATTCTTTGTCCTCATCATACACACATCACATTTACACATCAGTGTAAAAAGCGGTTGCCCAACATAATTTTTTTGAGATAAGCAAAGAGTAGCTTTCAAGAGCTGACTGTAAACTGACCCTTGTTTTCTTGAGCGTATCTGCTTTGTTGCTTGAAATACGAAAAGAACCCAAACACTCTAGTGTCTTACTGTCAGGGTCTTACTGGCCCTTTCCAGTAAGACCACTGCTGCTGAATGTGAAGTGCAGCCAGCTTCAGAACTCTAGCGTTTGGATTTCCTACTTTCTGTTTTTATTACAGAATTTTGGCTCTAGTCTGGTAGTCCGCCTTTGTTCGTTCATACCTTTTTCCTGTGTGATTTTTCTCATTGCCCACTATTTTTCTCACTTCTTCCTTCTCCCCTTCCTGTCTTCCTTCTTTTCCAGATTTAGTTGTGTAGCTAGCTATACCTTGTCCCAGTGCACTTCAAAAAGTGTTGAAGTGTTGAAAAGAAACCAGAGGAGCCAGAAGAATGACTGAAGGATTGGCAAAAGTTCCTTACTGAGATCTTGGAGAGCATTTCTGTGTTTATAAAGCTTGAAGCTGTAACTATGAGGAACAGTGTTTTAATAGTAGAGATCTGGCAAAACCTTAGGATACTGGAAACTGAGGCTAGATGAATTTAAAGTAGAAACAGGATGCATTTTTAGTGATGAAGATAAGTTTTCACGGTGACAATAGCCCATTGCAGTGCTTGCTAAGCTGTTATTCACTAATAATTTTCAAGTCAAGAGAAACTTACAGTATACTGCAAACAAGAGAAACTTACAGTATAGTGCAAGAAGATTTTAATTCATTGAAGTCCTAATGCTTATTGCATTAATGAGGTCAGGTGATCCGATAAGAATCATGGCTTTGTAAGTTATAGCACCACTTCCATAGAGGGTTTTAAAAACCAAAAAGACCTCTATATGATTTTTGCATTGAGAGGGTTGGTAAATTCATTACATTATTTTTCCAGGTGTATTTGCATGTTTGTCTTCTTAGATTTGACAGTTTTTCTTTTTTTTTATTTATCTTTTAAAGTGTGTAATACTTGCTGAGTACAATGCAAATAACCATATTTTCAGACCATCAGTATCATTTCTAATACCTGGTAGTGTAGTGCTTAATTCATACTCCTCCATTTAAAAAAAACCCAAGCCTATCCATTTCTTTTTTTAATCTGTGGTCTTCAGACTATGGGCTGTAAACCATAAATACCGATCTAATGGAAGGCTGTCACTTGATAACCATTATACACATCATGACAGAACTTTTCCAGATAAATTATTTTTTTTATTGTGTATCAGAGCAGTTGATTTGGTGTTTTTAAAGCCTTTGGGACTCACTTTTGCAATGAAGAAGCTACCACACAGGTCCAGACATGATGTGTTTTTCAGTGTATCACATGGCACATCAAGTAAATTGTTCTTTTCGTTAAGGGACTCTGTGAATTTCTGCTGCTGGGCCAGTTAAGGAATTTCAAAGTGGTAAGCAAGAATAAAAAATTTTTGGAGGGAACCTGTTGAATAGCTTACTTCTAGGAAAGCTTGACAAATAGACTTCTGACCCTTTAGAGCTAGAGTTTAAAAGTAGTGAGACAGAGCTGTGTTACAAATTTCGTCTTAATGTCAGAAGAAAAGGCCAAGGCTATATTTAGCATATGTTTAGCTGGGTGCTGGAGGAACTAAATATCTTCAGATCATCAGTGTGTGAGAGACCGCTAATACTGTTGCCAGAGTTGTAGTTGTTCTGCCTTCAAGTACTTAGTCATGCTGTGGTCCAACAAACTGGTTGAGGAAAATAAGAGCAAGTCACTTTCTTTTTCAAGTTTTAAAACTCCTTATAGTATCTCCCTCATTTTGTAGAGTTTGTTCCATTATTAAGGAGGATAATGCTTATGTCATGACTGGATGAACTAGTCATGCTGCAACAATTAAGCTGTTCTGTCAAAAATCTGGTAAATGTAGATTGTTGAACACTTTTATCCCTTCTCTATAATGAAAATTTTGTGTTTCCTTAAGGCACTTTAAGCCTATTTGACTCCTAAAATCAAAGGAACACTTCAAAACTTGGGGTCCTGACCATGTGTGATTCATGAAGAGCCAGGAACTTCAGGACAGCCTTAGTGAAGCTGAATTTGTATCAGTTTGAAAACAAAAGTGTTTGTGTAAGGAAGTATTTAGTTCTGTCCCAAATTTAGAATAGGGGTTAATTTCTCTTAGCAATTTGCAAGAAGTAGTTTACTTCTGTGTTATGTTTTCATCTGCATGTTTGAGTGCATGTATCTTGAAGTTATCAAAGATTACAGTTTAGAATTAGTTTATTCCATGGCTGTTCTGGATGGTTCTTTATGGAGAAAGTGAACTTTAGTTAGTTAGGGGTTTCTCTGTTTATACAGAAGGCCAAGAAATTACTGACAGTTGTGTCTGTAAAAGCGAATCAAACAGTACAGCAGTGGTTCTTACACTAATGGAACCAGCCTAAAACGGCTACCTGTAGCCACAGGGCTTTTTCAGCTTTTTCAGTGGGCAAGACAAAACTATGTTCAGGAGCCTTCTGAATGGTAAACAGTTATAGATAAATATGTGCCAGTCTTTCAACCTGTGCTCTTTACTTTATTGGAATACATGTAGTCCTAGAGTCCTGAAACCTTCCAAGTCTTTCTCGAGAACTCCTGCAAAAGCACAAAGTTTTAGCCCCGCTTTGTGTCTTTTAGAACATTTAAGATCTTAATTTTTCTGCAGTTGTGCTAAATATTGTGTGTGTCTTTACAGAGCAGGGTCAGGAATCTTGAGTGGGGCATTCTGTGGGCGAGCTGTGTGTTACTGAAGCATGTCTATTTAAAATTATTCTTCCCTACAAAAGTTACTGTTAGGAAATTTTCTGAGAAAATTGGTAGTATTATGTTCTTGATGGAACTTTTTTGGTATTTATTTTCGGGATCTGTCCATATTTGATTATTTTTAATGCATATTTCAGGACAGGTTTTATTTGAGCTTTATTTATATATATATATTTTTTTTAATATATATTTATTTATAGGTTGAAATTTGAAGAAAGCAAAGTTGAAAGGATTCTTAAGGATGTTTGTTTTTTTTTTTTTAGTTGTCTTAATTCTGTATTTCCCTTTATAGCATGAAATCAAGCAACAAATGAGAAATGCGCATTATGTAGTTCAGAAATTTTCAACAAAACAGTGTAAATTCCTTCCTTAACTAAATTCACCAGCTGTAGAAATTTTCAGTAAATACGTCAGTTTGTTGCACTTGTGGTTTAAGAGATGCACCTCTGAAACCTGCCATTTTTCTGGCAACAGGCTGTCCTTTGAATATTTCCAGTTTGATTTACTAGAGGAAATCAGCATTATTTCAAACCAGTAATTAAAGAAAGCATTTTGCATGAAAAGGGCTTCTAAAAATGGTTGTCCTGTCATGCAAAAGTTGTGAACTTTACTACAGCTTTGGTTTCCTCTGCTTTAAGAGGGTTTTTTTTAAAGATATGTTGGGATTTCAGTTTTGTAGTGTGGATTTCGTTAGAAGAAAATTGAGATAGTTATTAATTGACTTATGGAGAGAAATACCAAATATCTGTACCCTGTGTGTGCAGATGTGGTGGTGGACAAAGGTCAGTGCTATAAATCCAAAATACAAAACTTCTGGTTGAGTTAACAGAGATTATTCATTAGCTGCAGGAGTAGTGCTGCTTGTTCCCACTAAGGATCATGTGGTCTGCAGAACTTAGTTATTTATGTACACTTTTATGGCTTTAATTTACAATTGAGGACAGCTTGGCTTGGAAAGACTGTAATTGGTTTGTACCACTAGCTGTCTGCTTTGCTCCTCCCTGACCAAGAAAGGCTCAGCTGCTTATCAAGCAGGTGCTAAACCTTTGCAGCCCAGCAGAAGGTAAGGCAGCACTCATTTCAGTTTCCTTAATACAGCATCCTGTAATTTGCTGTGGTTTAACAGCTGCTATGTGAGCAGCTGAGCTGTTCTTAAAGCAAGAGAAGTCGGCTGGGGAGGAGCAATCATGGCAGCCATCCTAATTTAGAGCAAAACAAGAATAAGAGCATTTAAATGTTTCATGCCCAGTTTCTCCATGGAATCTAGATAGTTTACTAGCAATCTTTATAGTCTTCAGGTGACATGGAATTCCTTATCCTGCTGCATAGCAATGAGTACCTCTACAAATCAGCTCTGGCTAATACCTGACACAATAGCTCTTCCAGCAATGCCCATTTACCTTTTCCATTTAGGTTAAAACAGTAATCCTCAGATGTAAAAGGTGACCTTGGAAAGTGTTAGTGTAGAAAGAGTGTCATCGCAGATCTACAAAATGTTTCTCTATACGGTTAGTTGTTTATTCTCTGCACACTTAGCATGGGCTTAGAGACAAGGGAGATGTCTGTATCCTCTTGGTAGTTTCACAAGTCAGTTAATAGCTTTGTTAGTGAGTGCACCAGAAACAAATAGCCTAGCTATTGTAACCCTGCAGCATTAAGAATAAAAATTAAATCTTAATTTAAATAAGGTTTGTTTTCTATTTTATTAATATTTTCTGGCCATACTGTCACTTAATTCAACATCCCCAGGGGGAACTCACTGTTACACACTTTCCTGTATATTGACTGAGCAATTTGTAGGACCTGAAAAAAATTCTAAAACCACTTGTAATGCTGCTTTGTTATAGGAAAGGCAGACCTGTAAGACCTTGGCCAAAACTAGTTGCAGTTGTGTTGCTGTGAAAGTTCCATGAAGGCTTCAGAGCATGTTAGCAATGATAAATTTACAGGTGCTTCATATTTTGATTGTTTGCAGAGTGTTAGACCTACACCACAAAACGAAGCTATAACAGTACATTTCAAGCCTGTTACGTTAAAAGCCTCTGAAAGTAAATATACCAAAGTTGCAAGTATTAGCTTTGATGGTAAGTATTGCTCCTCTCTTCTTAGAACTTGTCAAGTGCTTCTGAAAACTTACTGACATATCATTGATTATTTTCACTCTCTTAACAAAACTCTATTTATAATTTTGAGAGGGAAATGGAATTTTCCTACCTGGAAAAGGCTTACAGTTCTTCTGTCGTTATTTCTGAAAGGATTGTCTTTGTTCATGATCAGCAAGTATCTTAGACTGGTAAATACAGATGAGAAGAGAAGGTATTTTTAATTTTTCTAATAAATGTAGCAGTATTCTTATGTTAAGGCACTGATTATTTAAATGTATTTTTATTTTAAACAGACATTTGTTTTTGAGAAATCCTAATAAACAAGATAACAGGTACAAGTTACTCCTGGGGAAATTCCAGTTAGACACAAGAAGAAAATTTTTCACCATAAAAACAATCAGCCATTGAAATAATCTCCCCAAGAGGGAGTGGATTCTGCAGTGCTGGGCGCTTAAGATCGATCTGGCCAGGGTGCTGAGACATCTTATTTATACTGTACTTCTGCCAGGAAAGGTTGGACCGAGTGATCCTTGAGGTCTGCTTCCAACCTGGTATTATATGATTTTTCTCCTACATAGGTGTGACTTTTAATACTATGCTGACATTTTGTAGAAAGGCACCTCTGTTTTTATAGAGATTTTAATTGACTGTTAGAATGGTGGTGACTACTCAGATGTTACTGCTTTAAGATATTAGTTGGTGCTGTAAGTCTTTCTGCCTGGATTGCTTAAAAATGGAATCTTAGAGGTGCAATATTTGTGATAGACATAATTTTAGGAGTTGCATGGATAAAGAGGAGAGGATTGATTTGTATTATCATTTATGGATTAGCACTTTAGAAATTTAATAGCTCATGGTTTCTAAGACAAGTGAAGTATGTTTTACCTTATAAATTCTGAAATAGATAAATTCTGTCAACCTGAGGTGATAATACGTTCAGATTTTGAAGCTCGTGGGAATTGTTACATGAGAACCTACTGGCTAACATATGGTGCATCTTAGAAGGAATGGTGGTTCCTGGGAAAAATACCCAGTTAAGCTGCTTAATGTGTTTAAGGAATTAACTTGATGAATTCTTATCAGTGAAACAGCCAGCCCTAAATATTTGCGATTTCAGCTGTCCTAATTACATGCAGGAACTTTAGGGGCTTGGTGCTTTCTCTTAATTATTTGAATCCCTTGATTTTTTTTTGGCACTATTGCTGCCAGGCTAACATTGCTTGTTCTGTGATCTTGGAGCAGACCTGTGAGCATCACTCTTGGTGCTTGTGTAGTTTATGTTCTTACATGGATTCTACTTCTCTTTTTGCAACGTTTAGCTTGTCTTTCATTTCTTCATTATTAAGAAGTTGTTATGTTTCTGGCCCAAAGTTCCTCTCGACTGGTAGCTCTACGTGAGGGGCCCAGCAGTCTAAGGCTTCTGTTCTGTTACTGGAGGGATGGATTTATTCCATACTCTTAATGGGGAGTTCAGCTCATCTGGGGTCCAAATCATCCTCTGGATATGTTCAAGTTATTTATGTGACAGGAACAGTCAGCCTTTCCTACTGTAGATAAGCTTACTAAATCAGGCAGGTCATCTGGCTGGTGTTAAATGGGAAGAATTCAGAATTGGGATCTCTTGCTTCATAGACTTTACACCATGTCAGTTTACTTATTGGAATTTCCTTAAGCTCCACTTTTTTCCTTCCATGATAATTAATTTCTGGGCTAGCTCTGTGGTTTTATTCTTCCACTCATTCTAGTCTACCTTAATGGATCAATTTTTTTCAGCTTTAACAAACTTCTTATATTCTTGTGTGTACAGCATCAAAAGCAAAAAAAGCATCACAGTCTTCTGGGAAAATAACTGTTAAAGCAAAAGAGAAGAGCTATTCCAAACTTGAAATACCGTATCAAGCGGAAGTGTTGGATGGGTAAGCTTCCAGTAACTGAACATAGTTCAAAAACTAAATATTCAAAATTAGAAGGGAATATTCCTGTTTTTAAACAAATGGATGAGGTAGTCTTAGCCATTCATAACTTGGTTTCAAGGCTTGAGTTAAAATTGACCTTAGTGAGTTGTTTTTCAGAGCAGCTGAAGACTGCAGATGAAACATTTTAAAAATGCAGAATTGGAAATATTTCTGGTTTTGCATTTGCTGTTCTATTGCTATATGAAATAAGGGCAGAGAAAATACTTCTGGTTTTAAGCAAAACTTTGAAAGAACTCTCAGTGTTTCCTTGGGGTTTGTTACTTATTTACAAAGTATGGCTAAGTTGACTTTAAAAACATTTTGAATGAGGTGCTACTTTATCAACAGAACTGGCAGAGTATTTTAAAGGCAAACAAAGTAAACCTTACCTATCAGAATTTTTGTGCTGCAGACACGATTTGGTTAATATGAAATACGCATGATTTGCAAATTATCTTAACACTTCAACACTTCCTTTTAGTCTTCCTATTATTCTGATTTACATGTTTTCTTATCTTATTTGAATTACTTAGTTATTAACGTCCCTGTAGTGCTAATAATATAGTTTCAGCATGCAGTGGGGTATGTACCTTTTTTGCTATTTGAAATAATGAATTCTGGTCTTTGTGTAAGGAAAACACTTTGAGGAAAATCTTTATTTCCTTTACACTGTTTTCTTTTAATAGATATTTAGGATTTGATCATGCTGCCACACTCTTTCACATCCGTGACAGTGCTGCTGATCCTGTGGAAAGACTGATCTATCTAACAAACACTTTCAGTTTTGCAGTCCTTATACACGATGTTGTGTTACCAGAAGAAGCAAAACCAATGTTTAAAGTAAGTCTCATTTCAGTGAATGCTTTTACCTATTAGTAAATGCTTAAATGTGATGCTCATGTTCAATTGTAATCTTGGTCTTCATTGTTCACTGATCTAGGTCCAGAACTTCAGTAAACCAGTCTTAATTCCACCTAATGAATCCAGATACATTTTTACACTTCATTTTATGCCTTCCACATCATCTGTTCACATAGATAACAATATTCTGCTTATCACCAATGCTTCTAAATTTCACCTACCTGTCCGAGCATACACAGGATTTCTAGATGTAAGTATTTTCCTTTTTTATTTTTGGCAACTTCTGTCTAATTAGAGGCAGACTTCGTAGGACTGTAATTCTTTATTCTACTTTGGTGTCTGCTGAAAAATTCTTTTTTGTTCCCTTTAAAAGCTTTAGTTTTACATAGGAAATGTAATAATTTAGAATTTTGAGATTGTCATGGTACTGTTGTATTAAAGTAATGCATTTTTTAATGAGCTTAGAGTTTGAGCACACTTTATATTTCACTTATGCTAAAATACTTTTATCAATCTTTCTAGTACTTTGTACTGTCTCCAAAAACTGAGCAGCGATTTATAGATTTTGGCATATTGAGTGCAACAGAAGCTACCAGCGTTTTATTTGCAGTCATCAACAGCAATCCAATAGAGGTAAGGATGCATTTATTTTTACTTTATGTTTTAAAAAATTCACATCAGTGTTGTTACTGAAAACAGTACCTTTTGTTCTTTTTAAGCTGGCTATAAAAAGTTGGCATATTATAGGGGATGGTTTGGCTGTAGAACTTCTAACAACTGAAAAGGGAAACAGAACAACAATAATTGCAAACCACCACGAACTACAAAATGCTACTGCATCTGATCAGTCTTCAGTAAGTAATTCTTTGAATCCGTAGCTTGAAGCTAGGTTTAGGAGGGGAAAAAAGAGACAAACCTCTGCAAATTCTTTCAGTTTCCTTTTAGCAGAGGAGAGATAAGAATTCTTAATTTTTGTCTGAACTTGAGTATGATAAAGCATGTAGACTTCCTAAATTTTTTTTAAGGAACAGCATTGTGTTCAAATTGCTGTTTCTGAAGTTTACCCTTTCAAAATCTAACCAATCTCCATACCCTCAGATGATGCTCATCATTAATCTGAGATGAGTGGGAATTTATCACCACAAGGAATACATAATTTTTGTGTTAGTCACTTATGTATGAGAACTCTTTGTTTATCACTGACAGTGGTTTTAAATGGATTTTGAGTCTGTTCTTAGTGAGATTTCTTTTTGTTTAATGGAATACATTGGTGACTTTTTCTACCATTTTCAGGTGATCCTAGCATCAGGCTATTATGCAGTGTTCAGAGTAAATCTAATAGCGAAGGAACTTGAAGGAATTCATGATGGAGCTGTACAAATCACGACAGATTATGAGGTATATTTATTGTATACTAAATGGGTGTTGCCCAAAAGATATGTTCAGTCTTTAAGTGTTGTATTAGTGGACGGAGTGTAGCATGAGAGAGAAGTTGAGGTTGGAAGGGAACTCTGGAGGTCAGGTTCCCTTTGTAAGTTAACCCTGCATCATACAACAGTAATGCTACTTATGCTTTTATTATTATTTTCATCCAGCTTTCAGAAATATCCATTTAAATCTGACCTAAAGCTTTGCAGTTTGGATTCTTCGGTGACATGGCACATCCTCAAAGCATCAATGCATGGATCTTGGGGTGTATCATGTGCTGACAATGTGCTTCTCCGTACATTATCAGTTACTGAAACTGAGCTGTAATATCAGACTTTTTTATCAAAATGCAATGTGAAAGCTGTTGTGAAGAGTCATAGAATCATTAAAGTTTGAAGAGACTGAATACCACTGCGCCCACTAAACAATACTGCAATTTGCCACAGTTTGCTGGCAGTTGATGAAACAGAATCCTTACACTGATTATTATGGGAGGGAACAACCAGTTGCTCAACTTCATATGCCTTATTTTTGCAGGCGACAGTCTAATGAATAATGCAATCTGTGTTTAGTATCTTTGTGTGATATATGGAAAAAAAACCCAAATGTGACTCTGTCCTTATGAAGTCATGTAATTATATCACTGATTGTGTGGTTCTGATGGTACTGCAGAAAATGGGAAATTTCCAATTTCTTCCAGTTGTCAGAGATTTTAAGCTTTTTTGTAACATATCCACACATGTATGTGACCCTTCAGTTACAGATTCTGAAGCACTTTATTTTCTTGCTTGTTACAAGTTATTCTACTCATATTGGCACTTGGATCTCGTTGCCATCCATTCCACACTACTTTTTCCATGTGTGTCTTGAGGTATTGCAATGACACCTTACGATGTTTTGAGAAGTTGGGTGTATCTTTTTCCCTCATTTACTTTAAAGATGTTACCCTCCTGTTTTCCAACAAAGTAAGCCCCATTCAAATGATACCTATATAATACCCCACTGGAGAGCATATGTTTTTCATAGTATGGGTTTTTTTCACAGTATGCTTTTCTGTTCCATGTAGAATGGAACTGGATGGCTGAGTAAAGGAGTGGTTCCTGGTAGTATGGAGTGACTGTTCAGAATATGATGATGGGTTGAAATCTTAATTCATGTCTTCATGTTTTAAATGTCTGTATAATCCTAGACTACATTAATTGTAGAATTTCAGGGTTTTGTTATTCTATGCAATTTAAAAGTGAAAGAGACATATAAAGGCTGGAAACGTAAGGAGTTTTTTTCTAAATTTTTCTTGGGGTTTTTTTTTTGTCCAGATTTTAACTATACCAGTGAAGGCCGTGATTGCTGTAGGCTCATTGACCTGCTCCCCAAAACATGTTTTTCTTCCACCTTCTTTTCCGGTAAGAGAGTTGGGGAGGATTAAATGTTTACTTGCTGTGTTTTTTCTTTATATGCCCTTTTCAAGGGAGACCACTGTCCTGATTTGTATGTCAAATTGTTGGAGAGATTGTGCTACTGAACTGTTGTGAGCAGTTTGTCGTTATTTTGGGGGTTGTTTGGGGTTTTTTTGCCACGTGTTCCAAGCATGAGTTGTCCCTACATCTCCTGAACAGCCCACTTGAATGGGATCTTGGAATACTCATGTAATGGAATAGATCTCATCAGAGGGAGATAGGTCAGTCATCAGGACTTCAGTGAGTGTTTGCTGCAATTGCCACATATTCCACCTTCCTTCTAATCTCCTGTGTCACAAATTCTTCTGAAGTCGTTTGCTGCTCTTGAGGTCAAACAGTCATGCCTACTGTTGCAAAGATCACTAATTGGTTTTTATCTTTAGGATCTTTTTTTTTTTTTTTTTTTTTACTATATAGCCTCACCATTATATGGATACTTATTACACTGGGTGCCACATCTAGAGCTTCATTATGAACTGCTTCATAAGCTTTTGATAAGCTAAAATTGCTTAAAGATCTACTTCCCTTTCTTTCACCAGAGATAAAGCAGTGTCTGTATTCTGTATCTGAAATTATTAGAAATTATTACTATTACGAAGAAGAAGAAGAATTCCTGTGAAGAATGTCCCCTTTGAGTGCAACGTTAAAATATTTTGTTCCATGCTGGACCTTAAAAAAGTAATATTTTTTAATCGCGTTTGAGTTTGCTCTAGCTGAAATGGCTAAAGAACTTCTCAGTATTTCATAGTAATAAGCCCACAGTCTTGGTCTCTTGGTCAGCTTGATTTAGGAAGGGGGGGGGCTCTGTTTTGTTTGTTTGTTATTTGTGGCTTTTTGTTTTGGTTTTGCAGGTTTTGTGGGGTTTTTTTTGTTTTTGTTTGGATTTGGGGGGGTTTGTTTGTTTGTTTTGTTTATTTGCTTTTGCTTTATTTTTTTTAGGCAGATACTACTTCTTGTAGCACCTGTGTTTCTCAGGCATAGCTTCCTTGCTTTCATTATTCTTTCTCTTCTCCAGATTGTTGTGATTTTTATTGTCTTCATGCTTTTTCTAGTAATGTTTTCAGACAATTATTCATTCAGGGGACCTTTGGCCTCCCGAATTTTGTTTGGGAGTATAGATTCAGATATAATTATCACCTTGGACAAGATTATAGACTATTTACTGTGTTCAAGCCCCAAGCTTTTCAGAGCAGTCAGCTTCACTTACTATTTCCATTAGTTGATCACTTAGCTTTTTTTGTATGTGAGAACATTAACAGCAGACTTTTACTTCTTGTTGGCTTCATTTCAAACTAAGCTTATGCTCATGAATTCATGCTACTCTTGCGTTTAGTTCTTCTGTAATACCTCTATTACTTATGAAAATAAGTCTAAAATAGCATCAGTTCTTTTTGTTTCAGTGTTTGGTAGAGAAACTTGACAGTTACACCACCCAGGAATAACTAGGTGCTACTATTTTAGCAACACATGCTTTTCAGTTCGTACTTAGGATGTAACTCTCCTGCAGCTGCCTGGTTCCCAGAGCTGTCTGTCTGTTTATAATTTTAGCGTATTTGTACCCAAGTGTGATTTCTGGTATTCTGTTGAAGGTTGTCGGCAAAACACTGACAGTGTATACAGGCCTTGTAAAGGTCAGTGTCTTGATTTAAACAAATCTTAGCTGTGTTGACTTCTGCTTCATAGTGTCATCTTTATCTCACAGTGCCACCTCTCAACTCTTCCCTGATCAAAGCTCATCTTTGAGGACCTCTGTGCTAAATGGCATTGTTCTGTTTTTCTTATTACTGATGAACAATTCTTTTTTCCCTTGTCTCCTGTTTCATGTCTAAATGCTATGTAAAGGTCTTAGTAAAATACTGTTTATTTGTTCTAGACACTTTAACAAACCTGTATCTTGTCCAGTTGATGACAGTTTGTTACTCACAGGAATCCAGACATGGAGCTCTGACACGCCTCCTATTCAGTTTAACAGGACTGTACCATTAAGGATTTATTCTTGTAGTTTCTTTCCCTCTGCAATTACTACTGTTGAGACTGTTGCAATATGTGACTGTTTCCTGAGGCCACAGTCAGATTCTGAATCTGCAAAAGACCTCACTAATATCTCCACTTACACTTAGAGAATGTTTTTTTTTTTTTAAGTCTAAGGTATTGATTTAAGCGGAACAAGGAAAACATGTTCAATAAAGGATAGTCTTGGGTATTTATATTTGCTCATACTGATTTTTCTTTTTTTTTTTTTAACATAAATCAGAAGTCTCACCAACAATCCTGAGTTTCATTTTTCTTCTACTTTTGTTTCTATTAGTTGTTTCCTCTATACATGTCAGGCTTTGGTGTTGACGTGAGATGTAAAACATGACAACAGAATCATTGATTTACAACGGAGGGCAGGGGTAGAGCTTGAGCATTGTAAGGATTTTGATCATGACAATTAAACTTCATTTTCCACGCTTAAAAGATAAAATAATGTTTGACTCAGAAAAGGAGGCAGGGTGTAAAGGTGTGGGGAAAACACTTCCTGTTTTCTTCTTAAATGTAGTTTTGGTGTCTGGTGTCTTAATTGCATTTGGGAGCAGGAAGAGGGTTTTAAATGCCCTTCATCACCTGTAGTGTTTGTAATCTTAGCTTCCCTTTACTCTTCCTTTCAGATTATTTCTAATTAATAGCAACTAATTGCTATTTCTAATTGCTAGCAGTGATCTCTTACAAAAAGATTGTTTCCCTTTAGTAATAGGAGGCTCAGAAAACTGAACTTTTCTCTTGCCTTTCCTCTTCTGATACTTCTTTTATCATGATTTGATTAAGGAAAGCTGTTGTCCTAGTTCTTCCAAGATACTTCAGGTGTTCTTAATTTTCAAAGAAGGATGAACTGTGTTTGGAAGCAGATGGAGGAAAGAATACAACTTCACAGAAACTTACTATCTTGAAGTGTTGCAAATGGCATTTCTTTAAGATAGCGTAGTTAAAAATCTCAGTTTAGCATTTCAGCAGTGCTGTGGTCTTTGCCAGCCTGCATAAATAGATACATATGCTGGGGAAAAATGCATATCCTGCAGACTTATTTCCTTTTATTTTCTTTAGGGCAAAGTAGTTCACCAGAGCCTGAACATTATGAACTCCTTTTCTCAGAAAGTGAAAATACAGCACATACGGTCCCTATCAGAAGATGTAAGGTTTTATTATAAGAGGCTACGAAGTAATAAAGAAGATTTAGAGCCGGGAAAAAAATCAAAGGTTTGTTTATGCCTTATTTCTAAATGTTTATAAGTTCTCTTTTCTATATAGCATATGTTGAGTTTCTGTGTTCAACAGAAATCTTCTTTCTTTTTTCTTTGGTCATTGGATTTACTGTGCTGTTTAATTGATCAGCTCTTATATGTTTTACAGATTGCAAATATTTATTTTGATCCTGGTTTACAATGTGGAGATCATTGTTATGTAGGATTGCCCTTTCTGTCTAAAAGTAAGTAGTGTTCAACTTTATAATGAAAATAATTTAATTTTTCTCCTTAAGTAATGATTTTACGTGGAGATTTATAAAAACACATTATTTGTTACAGCGGAATCTAAAGTTCAGCACGGCATAGCAATGCAAGAAGATTCATGGGATTCTGACTGGGATTTGCATGAGAATTTCTTCAGAGACTGGACAGAAATAAAAGAGAATGCAAGCCATAGGTAAGTATTTTATTCTTGTTGTTTGCTCAGTACTTACTTAAATCAGTAATAATTCTGTGATATGTGTGCTCTTTTTGAATACAAAGCTTCTTAAAATTGCTGCGCTCTTTGAGAGGGGGCCAAGAAGGAATTGCTTGGCCTTCTCTGCAAAACCTTTAAAGAGAGCATACTAAAAGTTAAAAACCAGTAATAATTTCCTAAAATTAAAGAAAACACTGAAAGTTACTGTTCACTGAGTTGCTGGAGTTCTTGAAGGGTTTTTAACAGCAAAGCAGTCTCTACTCTGCAAAAATTTCCAAAACCATATTATACTGTTTGTTCAATATCCCTGCTTGAGATGTTTTAAAATAGTATCCTCAGTATCCCTTTTAAGATTTTATAAGATTTTCTGCTGTTACCATACTAGGATTATTGCATTTCAGTGAATTACAAAATTTTCTTGTATTTTACCTTGAGACGATTAATGGTTGCTACTTAATATTTAGAAACAGTCAAACTGTAGACTGCTACATACCTTTTACATCTGCCTTCTCATACATAAGGTTGATTAATCTCCAAGAGACATGCTGTTAGCATTAACAGGGTGTCTTTTTTGGTGATAGCATGCAGATTACCCTTTCAAAAAAGGGATGTGAAGAAACAAAATGTCTATATACAACCAAATAGAATAACAAAAGCATTTCCCCTTTATCACTTCTGTGTTATAATGGTGATATATTAATAACTCTTGAGAAAATTTGATCTAAACAGAATCCTCTATTTAGCCACAGCAGTAACTTTCAAGAATGTCCTATCCCCTACAGTAAGAGAACAGTAAAGGAGAGTGTTACTAAAAATTAGCTCTGAATAAGTAGTAGTTCTAGCTTGAATATACAATGCTTTAATATTATTTATTATAATATATTCTAGAGTATTTAATAATTCTAAAGAGTTAAAATTACCCAGCTGTCCAAGGGATCATTCAGGGAAAGGAGAGACAACTTTTGAAAACAGAGGGGTTGTGACTTGGACATTTGGAGTCTCTCCAAAATACTTCTCTGGGTTTGAAGTCTAGTCTTTCATCTGTTTTGCTGACTGGAGAACTCAGTGCTGTTAGTTTTGTTTCAGTTCCTGCTGGAGAGCTTGTAGGAGAATGGGACCCAAGTCTGTTGTGGAGGTTGGTTAGTAGGAAAGAACTTCATTCCCTGATGGAAATAGTGGCTAGCACCACGTGTGACTTGTTCAGATTTGCTTTAGGTTTGTTAGATGGGTGTGCAGGCACACAGTCTGTGTATCCACTGCATTTAGAGTAGATGTACTGATTTCCTGTACATGGGCAGGCAAAATACATTTTCTGGATTGTGGATGCTATACTGGAGTTTTTCCTTTGTACTGTTTGTACCTTTGTAAATCATCCAATACCTTTTGGGTTATTTTTATTACTGATCTGAGTCTCAGTTATATTCTCAAAATTTGTTCCTGCAAAATGTAAAAGTAAGTTTTATAACTGTTTCTCCAGACTGAATGCTGTATTTGAAGTAGACACAGATCTTCAGAAGGATGTCCAGTTGAAAATTACAGCAGAAATGTCCTGGCCTTCCATCCTTAGTTCACCGCGCCATCTAAACTTCCCTCTTACCAACACAAACAGCTCATCAGTAAGTTCTTTCAGTGATAATATCATTTTAACAGGTTTTTCTAATTGCATTAATGGTAATGTAAACTTTTAAAAAATTGTCTTTCTGAATAGGAAGAAGAAATTTTTCTGGAAAATCCAGCTGATGTTCCTGTGTATATTCAGTTTCTTCCAGTAGCTCTGTATTCTAACCCATCCACTTTTGTTGATAAGCTGTTAGAACGGTAAGTGTTGTTGTGGAATCCTTGTGGTGCTCTCATTCAGCAGAAAAAATGCGTTTTACAAGGAATGAATGTGTGATATGGCAGTTGTGTTGGTAGTCAGTGTTGGCCACCTCTAGAATTTGAATCACTAGGCCAGCTGAGAACTAAATCTATTGCCACTGAACACGCATCTGTATTTTTTACTGAGCTAAAATGTGTTTACATTTCTTCCTTAACTTGATGTACAAGGTGGGGGGGCAGGGCTAGGAAATAAGAAGAAATCAAGGGATGTTTTCAGCTGCATGTTGGGCTACCGCAGATACATGATTCGTGCTAAAATCCATAAATACAAGTATGTCATTACCTTCTCTGATCTGTGAGAAAGAAAAAATTGCAATTTCATTTCAGGTTTAATTTGAGTAAACCAACTAATTTCAATCAGAAGACTCTAGAGTTCCAGGTCTTCAGAAATTGTGTAAGTATTTCAATAGATTCTTGGTAATTTTAAATTCAGATATTTTAATGTTTTAATTATAGTTCAGCCATACATGCCTTCAAGTTTAGATATTAGTGTGGAAAATGTGATGTCTCTGTTGGATAGCAGGAAATTGGGAAAAGAAATATTTCTTTAAATGTAACTGACAGTGTCAGTTCTTCTATATGCTTACATCATAATACAACTGTTGAAGTTACAGGAAAACTGCATTTACTCATTCTCTTACTGACAGGATTATTTTCCTCAGTGTAGTGGCTACTAGTTCTAAAATTAGCAAAGAATTTATTTTTCCATTGCTTTTTTGATTCTTTTAAGTGATTTGAGTATTGTGGACTACTTTTAAGTGTATGCTTTTTCATACAGAGCATGCCACATCCTAAGCACTTCTTTTTTCATCTGACTTTTCCTCTCCATCTGCAGGTTTTTTTTGATTAACATTCGATGCTTGTTCAGTGTCTGAAGACAAATAGCAAACTTAGCAAAATACACTTTTTTGTGCAGCTCTTCCATTTTGTTTGCTTAACAATGGAAAATTCTGAGAAAAAATATTCTCTAATGGTTTGATGCTAATTTAGTGTTTGAAATATATATTCAAGAACTTCTGTTATCTTTCTTCTTTATGAACTACATGGGTGAAGTTTAGCTCAGTTCTGTTTTGTTGTGTTGTTCGACTTCTCCATTAACACAAGCAGTTTACTAATAAGTAGGGAAATTTTTGTGCTATCAGAGTTTCTGGTTAAAAAACCAGAATATGTCTTTGAGTGGTATCCTTTTTAATGACAAGTCCAATTTTCTAGCTAAAATAATACCATTTCTTTTAAATACATGTGAAAGTATCCTAATTTTTAAAGCATTGCTTTGTTTTCCCCACCCTCTTAAGGTCCAACCACTGCAGACCACTGTGGGACTTACAAAGGGCCTGGCTCATCATTTCATTTTAAGCCTAGTATTAAAACCTGGTGAGAGAAAGTCTGTCAAAGTAAAGTTCACTCCAGTTCTTAATAAAACTGTTTCATCATTGATTGTTATCAGGTAAGAGAGATACTTCTGAAATAAGTGTGAGGTTTTTCTCTGTTTTTCTATTTATATATAAGATCATACTTGCGATCAGCTGTCAAGAAACTACTGCTTTTACAGGAAAAATTGTAGAATCACAGTAGTAGAATCACAGTAGTAGAATCACAGTAGTAGAATCACAGTAGTAGAATCACAGTAGTAGAATCACAGTAGTAGAATCACAGTAGTAGAATCACAGTAGTAGAATCACAGTAGTAGAATCACAGTAGTAGAATCACAGTAGTAGAATCACAGTAGTAGAATCACAGTAGTAGAATCACAGTAGTAGAATCACAGTAGTAGAATCACAGTAGTAGAATCACAGTAGTAGAATCACAGTAGTAGAATCACAGTAGTAGAATCACAGTAGTAGAATCACAGTAGTAGAATCACAGTAGTAGAATCACAGTAGTAGAATCACAGTAGTAGAATCACAGTAGTAGAATCACAGTAGTAGAATCACAGTAGTAGAATCACAGTAGTAGAATCACAGTAGTAGAATCACAGTAGTAGAATCACAGTAGTAGAATCACAGTAGTAGAATCACAGTAGTAGAATCACAGTAGTAGAATCACAGTAGTAGAATCACAGTAGTAGAATCACAGTAGTAGAATCACAGTAGTAGAATCACAGTAGTAGAATCACAGTAGTAGAATCACAGTAGTAGAATCACAGTAGTAGAATCACAGTAGTAGAATCACAGTAGTAGAATCACGATAGTGTCTGCAGAAAGATTTAATTTAAATGTAATTGTGACATGTTTACAGTATTTTAACTGTATTCAGTACATACTCAGTAATATAAATACATAATCTACTGTTATACTTGCCACAGAATCACAGAAGGTCTTGGTTTGGAAGGGGCTTTTAGAAGTCATTAGTCCAAACCCCCTGCAATGACCAGGGACACCTTCAGGTTTCTCAAAGTCCTGTCAAAGCTGATCTTAAATGTTTCCAGGGATGGGGCATCTACCACCTCTCTGGGAAACCCATTCCAGTGCTTCAGCACCCTCATTGTGAAAATTTTTTTTCCCTGTATCTAGTCTGAATCTACCCTCTTTTAATTTTAAAACCATCACTCCTTGTCCTGTCACTGCAGGGCCTATTAAGAAGTTAGTCCCCATCTGTCTTACGGGCTCCCTTTAAGTACTGGAGCTCCTGTATGGTCACCCGGAAGCTTTCTCTTTTCTAGGCTGAAGAATCCCAATTCTCGCAGCCTTTCCTCACAGCAGGGGTGTTCATCCCTCTGATCACCTCAGTGCCTCTCATCTGGACTTGCTCCAACAGCCCTGTGTCTTTCCTGTGCTGGGGACCCCAGAGCTGGATGCAGCACTCCTGGGTCTCACCAGAGCAGAGGGGCAGAGTCCCCTCCCTCACCCTGCTAGCCATGCTGGTTTTGACACAGCCCAGGGTATGACTGGCTTTCTGGGTTGTGAGTGCACAGTGCTGGCTCATGTCCAGCATTTTACCCACCAATACCTGGAGACTTGATTTCTGAAGTACATCCTACACTGTCTTGAAAAAAGGGTCTCTAGTTAAAGATGCCCTTTGCAAGATAAAGCTACAATGCAAGTTCAGTCTTTCTGGTAAAGAACATGGAATAACTATTTCACTTTTGTATCAGGTGTGGTGCCTTAGAGAGATACAAATTTTAATTACTATTCCACTGTATTTGTATGCTATGTTGTGATTTCTTAAGAGTTTTGTCTTGCAAACACTGTTTGAGACCCCTGCTGTTTACTTCCGTAATGTGGGGACTTATCTACAGTACAGATTATATATTTGCTCTCCAGATTTGGGATATAGACTCAAAGTCTATAGAGAAGCTTTTATGAATGTTTCCCCTGCCCTTTTTTTTTTTTTACACAGAAATAATTTGACTGTAGTAGATGCCATAATGGTACAAGGACAAGGAACAACTGAGAGCTTGAAGGTTGCAGGCAAACCTCCTGGTCCAGGAAGTTCTTTACGCTTTAAAATCACAGAAGCATTATTGAAAGACTGTTCAGAAAGTGAGTACTTCTTGAGCTAATATGCTGAACAGAAAAGAAGTCATATTTTATGTGTAAAACTTGAAATGTGTGGAAATACTTTTCTCCTCTTCTAGTGCCCCAGAAATTCAATTCTTTTAAATACGTTAAGATTGCTACTTTATTTAGGCAGAATACAAAATATATTATGTTTTTTGTTTTAACATGAGAACTAGGAAAGATAGAAGCTCTTTGTCCACTAGAATTCAAGACAGAAGAGGTAAAGATCTTGGCATATTTAGTAGCAAAATCTCTACTTCCTAAATTTAATACAAATTGGATCATGGGTGCAACTTTTTGTGTACTTCTTTTCCTCACACCTTCGTAATCTTTAAGCGCATAGCCATTGGGGAAGAAAGGTTGGGTATCTTCCTTGATGAAAAATTAAATCCCAGCCAGATTCTACTCTGAGATCAGAAAGAGGTTTTCTGGTCTGTGGCCTCAGGCTTACTTCTGAGAGGAGAGCTAAGAGTACATATATTTCCTGACAAACTGGTAAACGAGTTTTAGTTGTATGTGGTGTTAAAATCTGCTTTGCTACTTTGCAGTTTTCCAGACATTTCTAAGATGCCATGTTAATTATTATCTGATATTATTCTGCTTTTTTTGAGGGATGAGTAAGAAAACTTGAAGTAGAGCTTAGTCATTGCCTTTTACCTGTTGTGGTTAGGGATTTTTTTGCTAATAAGAGATGTGCTGTTAAGCCATGCATTTTTATGTTTAAGATGCACAAAAAACAAAGAAACAAACTGTTTTAATTCTTCTCTTGCTGGGACTGTTCACAGAATACCACAACATTAGGCAGTACATCAAAGAACTTTGCAGCTTAGGTGATTTTTTTTGTGGGGCAGAAGTGCTGTCAGAGGTTAGGGGGTTTTTGTTTTTTCTCTAATGAGTTAGAGGGCTCTGGAATTGTACAAGTACCCTACCTTGACAGTGATGGGAATCTGGCTGCAGAGATATATTCCTACAAGTTAAAGTTTATTTCCAAGGACCTTGCTAGTCCCCCTTATGCTGTAATACTGACAGAACTCTCTTCTGCTGTAGACTATGAATATAGTGAAGGATATCTGCTTAGCATACCACTAACCACTGCTGTTTGTTTCTAGAAATGAAATACAAAGAACCGAATTTCACACTGAGAAGAACATTTAAAGTGGAAAATACAGGGCAGCTGCAGATAAATGTGAAAACGATGGAAATCAGTGGCTACACATGTGAAGGATATGGATTTAAAGTAGTTAACTGTCAGGAATTTGCACTAAGTGCCAATGCCTCTAAAGACATTGTCATATTGTAAGTGGTTTTTCTTACATCCAAATGGAGCATTACATTTGGAATTTTAATTTTGTTTCAGAGGAAAACTCTCTTGGTTAAATTCTGAGGGCTTTTTACTGAAGTTTTGAGTGTATGGGGGTTTTATACAGTGTTACAAAACTATGACGTTTTTCTCTCTTGCAAACACTATTTGATTTTTCATGATACCATGTTTTCGTGACTGGCTGTAGTATTATTTCTATTACTATCCAGTAAGTATTACTTGCTATGTTGGAACATGTTACTATATGGGGTTACGTAAATTTCCCTCATTTGACTTGTGAATGCACATGGGACCTAGACCTACATATGGTTTTGGTGCATTGCAGTACGTAGAAAAGAGCCTTTGGTCTAAGGATTGCTGTTGTAACACACAGTATTTTAATCTTGAATATTTTGTCTGTTGCCTTAATGAGAATGTTTGTGTAATTCTGACAGTTTTCATTGTAAAAAAATCTCTGCACCAAACACTGATCTTTTACCAGTGCTTTGTTGTAAAGTTACTATTCAGAAAATGATGTCTAAAAAGTTCAGAAGTTGCTTCTGTTCTGCAAGTGGGTGTATGAAATATTGCTGCAGTGAAATAGCATTTCACTATTTCTGCACAATTTTATTTTGTGATGAGACTGTGACGTAGTGATACTTTTGAAAAGTCATGTTTGTGACTTAAAGGTAAAGTGTTGAAAAAATTTATAGCTCACATAGTAGTTGGTTCCATTACTTACTTAGACCTGCTGTTAAATTTTTACTGCATTCACAGCTTTTATTAACAGATGTGGTAAAACCTTATTTTCAGTTGTTATACCTTCGTATGGTACCTCAGGAGTAATCCAGTATCAGATGTGTTAAGCATAGGTGTTAATGAATACAGTCAAACACATCATGGAGATTTGAAAGATACACAAGTATCTTTAGACTGTGTGGTAATTGATGGAGTTGAGTTACAGGTTTTTTTTTAATTTTTAATTTATGAGTTATAAAAATTGCCTCAAACCTTTGTGCTGTTCATATGGAAAGTTCTAATGTGCTTTATATTGTTTCCAGGTTTACACCAGATTTCACTGCTTCCAGAGTTATACGTGAATTAAAATTCATCACTGCGGGAGGCTCTGAATTTGTATTTATCTTGAATGCATCGCTTCCATATCACATGTTAGCAACGTGTGCAGAAGCGCTGCCCAGGCCCAACTGGGAGCTGGCACTGTACATAATCATCTCAGGAATAATGAGGTAGTGTGTGTGTGTGTGTGTGTGTGTGTGTTTGTTCTTACTGCTGTACGGGCATGAACTACCACTGCTCAAATATGGGTTACAGAGAAGCACATGTGTATTCAGCACATGCTATAATTGTTGTAAAATAAAACAGGGTAAAAGGAGATCAAATTAATAAACACTCGTATAGATGGAGCATGAACTGTTAAAGGCAGAGGACTACTGACTTTCTGCTCAAACCAAGGACAAAATAATACATTTCTCGCTTGAACCTATTTTCTTAAGTGAGATACATACTCCTGTTAGTTCTGGTAATCTGTAGGGGTTTTGATAAATAAGACAAGCTTGAAGCATATTAGGTATTAAAGCACTGCTGACAGTGAATTCCTGTAGAAACGTAAGCATCCTTCTGGAGTATTGTGCTTTAGAGAGATATGAGGCAGTGACTGTAATGAGCTTAGCAGATGCCTTGGATGAATTTAACTTTGCTACCACTTGTTATGTGACAGACAGCTGGTGATACTAATAATGGGATTTCTGAGAACCTGAAGGACATTGTTTGCAACACTGCACACTCACAGGTTACGTAGTAGGCTATTAATGCATGTTTTTCTTTAGCAAACAGACGTGTCAATTATACCTTGTTGAATTATGAGTTGAAAATGCCACCATTTTCATAGTCTTAACCTCTACCTATCTTTATTTGAAATTAGAAGTTGTAAACCCTGTGTCCCTTCTCACCTCTTGGATATGAGACACCTTACCCCACTGCTTTTGTGCAGAGAAAACCCTAGCATGGAAACTTACCAGTATGAGTTTTTACTTATCAGTAGCAACGAATGCTGGTTTTCTTTTCATTAGTGTTAAGCTTATATCTTAGCGTAAAATGTATTGGCACTGTAGATGCCTCTGAAGAAAAAGTGTTCTTTCTGTGTGCTGCAAATCCAAAGCATTATCACATACATGTCATACTGCTTTTTTTTTTCACCACAGTAAGTTACTGGCTCTTCTATTTTGCAAATGTTCACTTAGGCTGTCTTTCCTTGTAGGGATTAACAAAAGAAATAGAGAAGATGATAAAGTTACAGCCCACTTCATTTTCTTTTTTGACTCTTCAGCACTTTCCTAAGTAATGCAGTGTTTAGTGAGGAAACTGCATTTTCCAAAGTAAGAGGAAAATTTCTGTTACTTAGGAAATTTTGTGTCATCACTAACACTGCATTACTTAAAGTGCTGAGTGAGTACTTATGTGGTTTTCTTCTATATATGTGCTAGAAATGTATAGGCCGAGCTTGTTTTTAGTTCTTTGACAGAGTAAGTAACATTTGTCAGCTCATAAGTCTAGTTTGCTTGGATAATTTTTTATGTGCTGTATTTGTTAATTAGACTTTACAAAGAATAGAGAATACTAATTCTTTCCTTTACTGTGTCTTTTTCTTAAAAATACAAAAATATACCTTAGCAGCAAACTAGAGAAGAGTCCTAATGTATTTCATAATATTCCAAGATTTCTGTGTACAAACTGCCTCTAACTTTTAGGATGCCATCATGTATGTGTTTGCTAGTTGCCACTAAAATAACTCTTCCATATCACTGCAAAGTTATCCTTAATTTCTAGGAGTGAACACTAGGAGTTTGTATAGTCCATGTTTTTTAAGTTGATAAGGTGTTGTTTATTTTTGCCTACCCTAAATCACTGTCGGTTTGAATAGTTTCATGCTTGTGGCTCCAGGTTTTGAAGTCCAAGTTTTTTCTTTTGGATTAATACACTTGGTAACTGCATGTCAGACTTGCATCTAGCTTTCATTCTCAGTGCTGGTGATTTGCATATGATGCCAGTCTTGTGTATGTTATGTTTCTATCAGACAAAATTGTGGTTTGGATGCAATTTTCAGTATTTTCAGTACAAGATACAAACTTTTTGTCCTGTGTAATTGGAGTCATTAGTTTTTAAATGCTCAAAACTAAGAAATAAATCCTTAGATGACTGCCTTTCTTCCCTGCAGTATACTCTTTCTCTTGGTAATTGGAACAGCCTATCTAGAAGCTCAAGGAATTTGGGAGCCATTTAGAAGACGCTTGTCCTTTGAGGCCTCAAACCCTCCCTTTGATATGGGAAGGCCACTTGATCTCAGGAGAATAGTTGGAATTTCATCTGATGGAAAGTAAGTAAATGTTTGGGCTTTTTGTAGTACTTTTCCAATTTATTTCTTCTTTAGTTATTAGGCCAGTAAGAAAGTAATACTGCTCTGTAGAACAGGTGAATGAATAAAGATATCCTCACAGTTGCTTATAAAAAGATGGCTCAGATGAAAAGATGAATTTTGTGATTGTGAGGAATATTCTTCTTTTGGGAGAAAAGTAAAGGAAAAAAAAAAAGAAATCCACCAGAAACCAAACCCTGCTAAGTTTCCTGTTAATATTCTCAAAAATTAAATGTATAGACTGCAAAAAAATTGCCGGCCAGAAGTTCCTACCTTAGGTGTCTTAAGTTAACTAAAGATTGTCTCCTTTGAGTTTTCCCTCCATCATTTATATCAACAATCATTTTACTGTGTTTTTGTTCCTGTGTACAGTGGGCAAGTGAACAGGAAATGGTAAAGGCTACTGACTTGCCAAACAAGTTTTAGGCATTTTTGCTGGTTATATGCCAAGAATGGTGTCGTTCAGGGCTTCTTTTGGATATAGTGACTCTTTTCATGGTGAAGAACGGAAGCACCGTAGAGTATGTTTCAACATGTGTTATTCTTCCAGCTTGAATACACTTGGATCGGATTCTAATCACAGTTCGTCCAGAGGAATTTATGGAGCAGGCAGTTCGTCTTCACGATCCGGTGCAGGGAATCATAAGCAATGCAATGCAACAGCACACCTTCACAGCAATAGAAATGCACCTGATGTTGAAAACATCAAATCCAAAACCAATTCAAGTATACCTAACAGGACTTCAGCACAAGCAGCTTCCATGCAGTCAGTGAACAGAACAGGCCCCTTTACCTTGGATTCAGGTGCCACAGCTCAGACTCATGCCACAGGCAAAAAAGCCAAGGGGACAAGGCAGAACCAGCAGCTGATGCAGCAGCAGGCACCAGCTTTGGCAGAGCAGCCCCTCCAGCAACCCCCAGCATCCGGGCCCCAGCAGCAAGAACAACAGACTGAAAGTGCTTTGCCACAGCTCCCGCTTCTCAGCCCACCTCACGGCGAATGTGCCAGCAGCAGAAGGCACAGCTCGGAGGATTCAGATCTCACTGGGCTCATAGAAACTATGGAAAAAGACTTTGACCACCCAGAATCCCCTTCCCCCGATGTGTTTACAGAACAGCCCCCATCTCCACTAGCAAAAAACAAAGGTAATACAGTTCTGCTTTAATGGGATGATTCATTGTGTAAGCCACAGGACAAGATTGAATCAACTGTAAAGGTCATGTTTTCATAGTGTGGGAAGGGAGCACTCCTCTGTGGTTCCCTGCCCTGCACTGTGTGCTGGTGTCTTGAACACTTGTGTTACCTTATGGCAGTGAAGTTTGCTGTGCAGTGCTAGCTTGTCATTCTTCCTGCAAAAACAGTGGCATGTTTCGATGAAAGCAGGTGGGAATATCTAGACACCCGATTCACTGAAAAAGAAAAATGCTTTTTGTTGCTACTCCTTTGCCTTTGGGTTGGCAGCTCGCCCTCCCACCTCCATCGTTTGGACTTGGGGCTCAGGGTTGAGGAAGGGAAAAGAAAGTTGTTCTAGTGTATTGTGAAAAGTGAGACAGGGTGAAAGGGAGGAGGGGAAGAAAGAGAGATGGGTAAATAAACCTCTGTGGTATTGTTTAAGAATGGAATTCTTCGTGCCCAGACTTGCAGTTGTAGAAAATCCTTAATGTCAGGTGGTCAGCAAATTAATATAAGGCACCTGTGTCTATACATTACATTCATTTTTGGATGAGGCTAGACTTGAGTTGGACTTGTTTATCCATCTTTCCAGTTGTGTAGTGCTTAAAATAATGTACTGAATTTCATACATTAGATATGTTTAGACATTTGAAATTATGTCGGTTATTGCCTTCTTATGAACACTTCATTAGAGTAGAATTTCTAATTATGATTTTTGTATGAGCAATTTCAATTGCATCTCAGAGTTACATGGTTATTTAATCTTAATGTGTTTATTTCTAAACAATTTTTCACGTTTTTCTACCAACACTTATACAGAATTGGCACTGATGCTGTGTTGCTTATTATAGATAAAGTTAAGAAAATTAATTGTGGGAAGGCATATAAACACTGAACCATCTGTAAGATCGTGCACCACAGAAGAGGAAGGCTTCACTCTGTTAGGTGGTAATGAGTAGAAAGTTCTTAATTAGTTCAGAGTGGATGTTAGGATGCGTCTGGACTCTCAAAGTGGAGACTCTGAAGTGATGAGAGGTTTTGGTGTCTTGCTGAAATAATACTACTCTGTTTCTGGGCTGTTTTGCTTTTAGTTTTCACAACAGGAGGTGGCTGGGAGAATTAAGAGAACTGCTATCACTTTGTCAGGTATTCATTCCATAAAAGCTAAATGGGACTCCAGAAGGTGATGTGATGGTAGGGAGGTTTTATGGACGGTGTCCACGTTGGCAAACAGTACAGTGTTGGAGCTCTGGAAAGCAAAGTGTCTGGTAGTGAGGATGCTACATCCTCATGGGTTAATATGAGCAGGTGTGCAGTGGACTGATCCAGTCTGTGTGCTGAATGCCTGAAGGCACTTCTGGAGCACATCTTCCATTTCTAGCTCCCCCTAAGAAGGAAGCAGCTCTTGCACTTGACAGCTTTTTGTCATGCAGCTGCACACAGTGCGTGAAGACCACCAAGTTCGGTTTCAAAAGCAAATTCCCGCTCCAGATAATGTAGTGTGCCCCTTTCCATTCGTCCTCTTTAAAATGTGAAAATGTAAAACCAGCGGGGAAGTTCCATAATCTATCTGCACCTATATACACACAAGGGTATTTGTCTTTAGATAAGTATTTAGAGCTAATCACAAACATTTGCAGAAGCAGCAGCTTCTGGACTAAAACTGTCATAAGACCTTGTGCAGAATTCTTGTCTTTATAGTCTTCTGTTTCAGCTTCCTAATACTTGGGTCCTAGCAGACTGCTGCAGAGGCTGCATTAGATTTTTGTTAAACAGCTGCTTTATGTTACATTTTAGTGTCATGATAGCGTTTTACACAGGTTTTCTAATTATGAACATTAAACTGTTTAGCAATTCTGAGTGTAGATTACATTTCAAGCAAATTTTGGAACGAGGTCTTCTGAGGCACAGGCAAAATGCCCCCAATATGCTAGAAGCCAACCTTGAAAAAATTTTCGTCGTAAGATATACTTGTACTTACATATCTATTTGCATTCACACTAAAAAGAGTATTTTTATCTCCAATATTTTTGTTGTTCCAGTTACTGAAAACACTGATACTTATGTCTTAAAAAACAAAGCTTGAAGGCACTGATATGTATCTGGTATTTGCTAAAATACTGAAGGCAAGTTTCTGGTTTGGTACAAACTTTACCATTTTGCCAAATGAAATATAACAGCTGTCATGGTGCTTCCAGTCTCAGTTCCATCTCAAGCTAGTACAAATTCCAGAAGAGGCAGAATCCAGTTATTCAGCACAGGTTACTTGAGTCTTTATTTGAGAGAACAATTAAATCCGTCCAGGAGGCTGTATGCAGGCACTGTGTGGCTCATAAATGAGAGTGCTTATTCTGAAGAGCAGTGTCTTTAAAAAGATCCTATGAGTAAAGGCACATACTATAGCTAATAAGGCATAAGAATGTTGAGAAAGCTCAAATTCTGTGAGAGCATAGCAGCAGGCGATGGTAAGCTCATGAAGACTCCACACACACACGTGCACAGTTGCTCTGTATAGAGAACAGTACACTCTGAAGGAATAAAATACATCAGGAGGAGAAAGTATAATTGGGTGTGAGATATTCAGGCTTTGGTAGTTTGGGGTTTTACCTCTTTGCTAGACAAATACTATTGGTGATTTTTCTCATCCACACTAGTCTTATTTCAAGATGTTTTGTGTTTTGTTGGATTTTTTTTCAACTGACAAGTGTGCTGATCGTTTCTGTTCTTCATTTGTTTGGATGATAGAGCTTTTGCCATCCACAGAAATTTATGTTTAAATCTAGTGTTACGTGGTTAAACTGTCAAATTGGATTCTGTGGTGTTTAAAAGGAATGCCAGGAACAGAGCAGAGAGGAATTATAGGCAACCAGGTGCCCACATGCACAGAGAGGCAGAGGGGACACGGCTCAGGAGTATAAATGCAGTGGTGGAGTTCAGGGTTCTTCTTTTGCTCACATTTGGTGCAAAGGGACAAAAGTGGTTGATGTGTCATAACAGGCAACAAACTTCAGAGGCTTAATCACATGGGGTAGCCTCCAAAATGAAGGGAACTATCCCATCTGTGAGCCCTGCTGCTGAGAATCTGAAGCATCTTTATCTTTCTAGGAAAAGGGAAAACAATTCAGCGCAAGGCTAAGCCACAGAAGAAGCGGGAAGAAAAGGACAGAAGAGGGAAAGGAAAGCAACAGGAGGATGAGATGAAGGATTCCTTGGCAGATGATGACAGTTCTTCAACCACAACAGAAACCTCCAACCCGGATACAGAACCACTTCTCAAAGAGGTATGGCACTGCTGAGAAAAGGAGGCCCTTGTGTAGCCATGTGTCACCTGTTGGAGTAGGAACACAGTCTCCTTCCCCCACACCATCCTCAGCTTTCATATAATACCTAACAAAGGAAGAATGTTAATTAAAAAGCACCTGTCCTGATTCTTGCCTTCACTCTGTATCAAATGTGCATTTCTGAATGTGAATTTGGCTTGAGTCCTGTAGTCTCAGGACTAAAAATGCCCAGGTGACTGTGGCTTGAATAAGCCAGCAGCTGTCCGCAGCATTGTGGTAGTTGTCTCCTGGCCTGTTCTATTTGGAGAATAAAACATCGAAGTGTGGACACTAATTTCATTCAGTGATTACGGTGCATGCTAAATCCATGCCTTTTGTCAATTACAAAGGCTCAGATCAATGGTGGTAAATTGTCAACACATAGTTAACTTAATTACCTTATACAATACCCCTACCTTTATTTAACTTACTCAGCTCACATGCTCCAAGGTAATAAACTGAAGTCTACAATTTGTGTAGTGGTTGGATTGCCATAAATATTTTGTCCTAAAGCAAACTCTGACTAAACAAAGCAGAGCTAATGGCAAAGGGAAGAAAACCAAGCCTAAATTTTGATGTCTTAAATTTGATCTTTGTAAAAGACAGGGATTATACCTGTGGGGGAAAAAAATGAAATCCATGTGATATATTTTAAAGGTTACAGTTTAGTAAGTTGTCACTTGAAAATTACTGTTGATTTTTTTTAGGATGGCTATTTGAGAATATACTTGTATTTAGAGAGTCTTAGAAGTATGGTTAAAGAAAATAATAAATTGAATGGTGAAGTTGCTCATATTATTTGCTTTGTTGAAGAGTCTGTTTTAGGTGGCCTGGACTGCATGCAGCAGATGCAGTAAAGGTCTTAGAACAGAGCTAGCATCTTACTCAGTAGACTCAGAGGCCGTGGCCAGGGGAGCTGTGTGTTTGCAAACATCAGATCTGCTTGAAGCTCTTTAATTTGCTATTTTGATTTCTGCTTCTCCAAATAGAAAAAATAGGAACCATATTTTATAGGTAAACTCACTAAGTCATAGAGACCTTCAATACTGCAAAAATGCCCGTGTTTTCCAACAGCATTCTTTCCTCAGCCTTCTTTATGTTATGTGTGTTCTGAGGCAAGAGGGACTTGCTTTTCATGATTATTAATGTGTCATCTCTTATAGGAACCTGAGAAACAAAAGGGAAAAGTTACAGCAGAAAAAACTGAAAATGAAATAGTCCCAGTAAAACAGAAAACCAAAAAAGTGCTTACAAGTATCAAGAAAGAAATCCCTGTAGATGTGAAAACCAGGTAAGCATAATGAAGGCTTTTTAGTAGGGAAAGTATCATGTTTAAAGAGAAGATAGATTGATAAAAATATCTGTATTCGACTGTTGTGGCTGCCAGTTTGGCACATGCCAACAGGTACCTTTAGGCAGATACCTTTAGGCAGCTTCCTCTTCCTTCCTGATATCAGGGAATATCTGAAGCTTGCAAATAATAAATTACTTAATGAAAATACAGCACGTAAGTGAGAGCTGAATCCAGTGATGAAAATCAGGTGAAGCAACGTTAAGGTTTTATAACAGGTATTGCATACAAAGAGTGGGGTTAATGTTTCTAGGGGCAGCACACTGAGCCAGAATTAACGTGAGTGCCTTTAGCTGCCCTTGGTGAAACTGCAGCCACGGTTTCCTTTTTCATATCATAGAGTAAGGTCAGTCTTGGATACGTTATTAAAGGAGGCTACTGCCACTGCCAGTCCCTGTCCCTTACTGGCATGTGGTTGATGGCAGAGTATAGATAGGGGGAAACATGAAGAATCTTAGTCTTACTATAGCTAGTTCATTCCAAAATAGTGTTGTGAAATCAGATTGGTATCCAAGTGCCACAAAAGTAAACTTTACCAAACAGAGGTAAAGTGTTTTTACTGTTGTAATTAATAGTAGACTGAGTTTGTAGTTAGAAGAAATTAGCTTTCTTCAAAATATTTCTGAAAATATTGCCTGGCAAAGTCTCCTCCTTATTTATTCTTACAGTTATGTACTTTGCTTTGTCTTATAACTCACAAGTTCATTACATGGGACAGTTTTCAAAGGCCACAATGAGAGCTGGCTTGGAATTCTGCAAGAAATGGAGAAAATAGTTCCTCCCTAAAATGTTTGAGAGACAGAATCAAATACCTGGAGAAAAAGAGTAATATGCAGCCAATTGAATTTGGTGGTGCATTTCAGTAGTTTTATATTAATGATTAAAAACCAATCCTGTACATTTAGGGTAATAGCATATTAGGAGCATGGCATCTAACAGGGGTGTGTAGGGCAGGGTAGAAAAAGGGCAGTTGCCGTTTCTTGTTGTCTCTGTATAATCAAACAGGTTTTGTGATCCTGGAGCTCCAGGGTGAAATCTGCTCCTGGAATGTGAGTGAGCCTAATACATGTGTGGAGCAGTGTGGGTAGAAAATGAGCCAGGGCTATGAAGGGTGGAGTTGCATACAGGAGAAATACAAAACTGCTTATTCATAAGAAAGCCAAAGGAGACCATTATTTTGTGAGACAGTATGGCCCATATATATGTGTGTGTGTATGTATTTTTTTTTTTTTTAAAGTGCTTTTCAGTACTTCAGCGCTTTAAATTAAAAGAATTTCTATTTCCTTTTAGTCCCTTGGAATTGTCTTATACTCCCCCACTGGAAAACAAGCAGCGCAAAACCTTTCCATCCAAGATCTCTACACCTCACCTTTTGCCGAGTGGCTCTAAATCAAGAAACCTCCCCAAAACACGAGGTATTGTGAGGCTGTTTTTTGTAAATACTTCAAGGGTTTTATATCATTGTCTGTAACCCCTTGAGTGTTCAATTCTAAATCTGGTGTGAGAAGAAAGCTAATCTGTTTATTATCCACACACTTGTTTTTTCTTTGGTTTTAATAGGTCCAAGCAGTAAGTTAATGGAGAACAGACCATCAGTATTAGCAAAATTTATCCCCAGTGGTTCTGGACAGGAGCTAGGAAACACCAGCAGCTCAGAAGGGGAAAAGGATTCTCCACCACCAGAGTGGGACTCTGTGCCCCTCCACAAAGCTGGCAGCTGTAAGTAATCACTAGACGATGGCAGAATGAGTGTTCTGCAATTAATATCTGTAGATAGGCTTGATCTGTTTATAGATCTTCCTGTCTCATTTTCACTGTAAAGCTGAGCTCAGTTTTTCTGCTGTAGGCCCCATATTGATAGCATCTGGTATGATTTGGGAGGTTTGAAAATGATGTGGGCAGAATATGAGTTACTCTGCAGCTCTCCAGTGATGAACAGGATTCAGAAGCTGCTGGGGAAATTGAGAAAATGAGAATTACTGCTAAAAAAATATACGTATTTTCTATAGTAGATGGGGTTTTGCTTGGTCAGATGTGCTCCAGCTGAATTTGGAACTAATTAGATTATTTGTCCTTGAGAGGGAACACTGAAAACACCTTAATGCAGTGGTTAGCTTGGGACAGTGTTACAATCTTTTTGGTTGCATTGTAAATCCCTTGTGTGAGACCCATTTCACCTTCCTCCTAGTTGCTTGTGTTGCAAAACAGTCTCTCTGAAAATAAACAGTAAGCCTGAATAACCACAGGTGAACATAGAGAAGGAGCTGCTGCTCCTTCTGTTTCTGTTATGAAACAGCCTTTCATAATTCCTCCATTTGAACAGAAGGGATAGCAGAAGTTCAAGAAGCCTTTGCTGTAATGTAAATACTACAGGAAGATGTTTTGTGTTTCTCTTTATAGCTACAGACAACCTCTATAAGCTCTCTCTGCAAACCCTGAATGCAGACGCTTTCCTGAAGCAGCGCCAGCCCTCTCCAACACCCGCCTCTCCATCTCCCCCTCCTCCTCCCACATCCTTTGCTTTTGGGCCACGAGGAGGCACTTACAGCAGCATCGTGAACAGCAGCTGCAGCAAGTGAGTCCAGATCCTACCTCCTACTGATTTCCCAGGCACTGAGCACTTGTGGAACTGTGCTTCACAGGGGCACCTCCCTGTTCTCAGACCCGTTTCCTCTTCCCGTGGAAACTGCTTTCCTGCAGATACACCACTGTGCATATCTTGCCTTGCTGTACAACTTGGTAGATCAGAAAAATGTGCAATGACATGAACTGTTGAACTGTTATAATCATTTTCTTGAATGCTAGCTTAAATTGCTGGTTTTTTAATCAAACTGCTGAAGTCCAAAACCTTACTCTTTTATCCCTCTTTTTTTTGTTTCTTTCTCTTTTTAGTGAAACAAAAAGCAAGCAGCCTAATGGTACCAAACATAAACTGGCAAAGGCAGCTTCTCTTCCAGGCAGGAATGGAAACCCCACTTTTGCTGCTGTAGCTGCAGGTTATGACAAAAGTCCAGGTACTAGAACCAGTTTGGAGTTCTTAACAATTCTAAATATTTCTTGAATATTCTGTTATTTTGCTGGGGATTATTTTACGCATTTTTTACATACATATTCTTGCAGGTGGCAGTGGTTTACCAAAAGTTTCTCCAAGCAAGACAGATGTTTCCAGCAATATCAGCATTTCCCACACAGTTGTTGACAGTGATGGCTCTGACAGGTAATTTTTATATTCTCTAGGCAAATACCTGGACCCCTAGAAAAGAAGATTGAGCTATTAATGCCATTTTGAAGGTAGTGACAGAATTCATTCTGGTTAGGATTTTTTTAAACTATTTTTTAAAGTCTAGGCACAGCATCTTTCACCTTGCAGAAAAGTTTAGAAGTTGCAAGTGACTCGAAAGTAGAGAGGATGTTCTGGATGCAATGGGAACTTTCTCCTCCTCATTCCAAGTTACTCAACAATCTTGTGTTCCTGGGCATCCAAACAATTAGGAATCAGCTTGGGTCTCTCAGTACTGAGGAATGTGTACCAAGGTCACTTGAAGGTTCACAGGCAGAGTTCCTTGATGTGCAGCAATACCTTTCACTCTCCATTTTAACACCGAGACCAGAACTGTCAGTGGGCTTTGTATTTTCAGTAGGAGCTGGATAAGGACTGCACTCAGTCACATGTCTCTTCTGACATTCTGGCGGTGAGCCCCTGTCTCAGTTGTAAAAAGCAGTAACCTTTCTGGAGTAGGAAAGAGTTCGAGTTTCCATATGCAAAGGAATTGCTTTATGAGTGAAGTTTGTGCACTGGAGTTTTTGTTTGTTTTGGTGGATGTTTTAACACTGGTTCCAGTTAACTCATCTGTTACTTTTAAGAAGCTTGTCCATGAGTGTATTTGTATCCCTTCCAAATGACTGTAAATTTTATCTGCTTGAGAAAAAAACTGTACTATGGCTTGGACTCCATGAGTTTTCTGAAAAACTGATCAAAAGATCTACAGTCGTGTTTGTTTGATGCTCATTCTACAGATTAAAGAGCACTGTGTCTATATTACTGTGTTACTCCAAGGTGGGTGTATACACAGGAAAATGGTATTTCACCAAAATCTTTTGTTAAAACAAAAACAAACTGATTTCCTAACTCGTGATCACCATTAAATATGTATTTAGTATATGTTTAACTATATATTTTTATATAGATAGATAAAAAATATATAGTTAAACATACACGCACACATACATTTGTATATAGATTAGTAAGTCAATATTGTCAATAGTACTGTGTTAATAAGTTGTGTATTGCCTTCCTGTTACTCCATAAAATGTAGTTCGGGTTTGTGGAGTCCTATCAGCAATCCCAGCAGTCCCGATTTCACACCTCTCAACTCCTTCTCTGCATTCGGACACTCTTTTAACTTAACTGGAGGTGAGTTTTTCTGTTCAAATATTTTTCCATGTTCAAATACAGGTAGAGAAATGTTGCGTCTTCATTCCACTGGTCTAAGTACAGACAGTGTTTCCATCCTCACTCCCAAAAGGGAAGACTATGTAGGAAAGCATGTTAAAAATTTGGTGGTATATTCTGTGTTTCAGTCCACAGAAAGTTGGTGGAATCTCGCATAGTGTGTGGGCTGAGAATGCTTGGGTTTGGAGTTTCTCTGTTTCAGTAAAATTCCTTGATTTTGGGGTTTTTTCTTAGTCTTCTTCCTCTCCATCCCTCCCCCAAAAGTTTACTCTCAGTCCCACAAATGTGCCACTAGGCCTGTGATTTCCTGAGCATTAAACACTTACCTAAAACCATGGCTCTGTTAAGTGAGGCAGTGGCCCATCCCTCGTGTTGCTTTCCTCGTGTTTTCCTGCAGTATTTGTATAGCTGCAGAATGAACTGATGCATACTAAACCTAGTAATTAATTAATGTATTTAAATATTTGGGTAAATTTCCATAAATGAAACAGGGATGGGCAGGCATTGAGATTGCAGGGCATGGATGCTCTGTGTACTTAGGAAGATTTGTGTACCATACTTGGGCATGTGTGGTGTGTTTTGAGGTGGCTGAAAAGATGATAAGCAAAGCAAACTTCGGATGTGGCATCAGTGTCTACTGAAAAAATGCTATCTACTGCAACAGTTTGATGTCTGCTGGAAATGGAAACAGTGGTAGCTGCTGCTGTGGGGTTCTTTTTTCTTTAGCAGCCACACTTGGCACTCGTGGCTCTTGAGGGGCACCAGTGAAATACCTGGGATCAGTTCCATGTGTGGGAAGCAGGCGAGCTGTGACTGCTGGTGCTCCCTTTTCCTTCTTACAGCAGAGATGGGGTCAGGGCCAGGGCACTCCCAATGCTGCCTCCTACCAGGAGTCACCTGGGTAGGGAGTGCTGCAAGGCTAATGAGCGCTGCAGTTACAGAGAACTGCCAGGACTCTTGAGTATTGCTGTGCTTAGACTGGCACTGAGAGAGAGTGTTCAACTCTCTTTTCTCACTACAATCATGAGTAACTTGGTAGCCCTGCCTGATGCTGGTCACATGAGATGAGATCTGTATTATTGTGTGACCTCTTCTAATCTCCCTGCAACAGGACCTGCTAGAAAAATATGAGGAATAACTGTGAAAAGTATTCTTCTTGGAAAAAGAGGAAGAGTAATGTACTGAGTTTTATTTCATTTTATTTTTAGAGGTTTTTAGCAAGCTTGGTTTAGCTCGATCTGCTTATGGGCAGGATGTTCAGAGAAACTGGAATGAATTCAATAATGTTCCATCCTCCATCTGGGATCCTTCAGCTACAGATTCTGTACCCTCCTGGCCAACAAGCTCGAGTTCCCCAACTCATACAACTGCAGTAAGTATTCAGTCCAAATACAGTGGTTTATTATTGTTACAAACCTGTTCTGTATATACCATCTAATTTAATTCAGAAGAATTGGGGGTGAAAAGACATCAACTGAAGAACAAAGGAAGAGGGAATTTACACATATTCATCTTGGTGTAGTTAAGTTGACATGGCTGTTGGACAAAGAGTTATTAGTCCCTCACTTGCAGATGATTAATCCATGTACACTGGTTCCCATAAAAATATTTCTCACAAGAGCACCTTGCAGCACTTACAAAAGTGTGATCTGCTCCCACATCCTTCAGGTTTGCTCCTGTGCCTTGGCTGGACACTGCATATGTTGCTTCCAGTTTGATAGACAGTTGCAAAATAGCCAATATGATAACTTTCACACTTTGATTCTGCTTTCTGAATCCAGTATTGCACCCATTTATAAATTAACAGAAGGACCTATAAAAGCTATTAAAAGACCTTAAATATATTCTTTTCAGTATTCACAATCACTAAAGGACTGAAAATAAGGTGAAGTCTTTAAACGGGCTACTAATTCTGATGAAGGTTTTGAGTACAGCAAAAGAAGAAGGAAACCCCCAACTTTTTCAGATCGTAGTGGTGCACTGTCGTCCTTGTGTCAGAGTAAAACTTACGCTGCAACAGCTGTCTTCACTGCCAGCTGAAATCCTTCTTCATGTTGACTTCTGAAAATGTTTTAGTAGTGAGTAAGAGGCAGTGTTTACTTCACCTGAGAGCAGTTCAGATGGAGTGGGGGAAGGCAGGGACAGGAGAAGCCAAAGAAGGTCACACAGCTTCTTATAGACACAGGCTTGCTGATCCTGCCCTTGTCATGTGGCTACAACCAGAGCTGGAACCTCACTGAAACTATGTAAGGAAAGATGTTTGGATTTTGGTCACATAGAGGGCAGGATTCTCAGCATTTGATAGAGGGGAAGGCTTGAGGACAACCAGAACAAGCTTTCTAGCTCCTAACTTGTATTTCCCAGCTGTTTCTGAAAAATTTAGCAGTGTGCTCCAGGAAACATCAAGATGGAAGCCAGACAAATGGTATAGATGAAGTGTCAGCTACTCCATTTAAGTACTTTGATTTGGGAGGAGACATTTTAGGAGCTTACTCAAGGAGAAGATCACTTAATAAACAAGAAGCAAGCAGCAAACTGACTGAAATATTCAAAGCTGTTATAAACGATAGTGATATTTTCAAGGGCTTATGTCAAGCCAGAACAGGAAAGCTTGGCTTTTCCTGTTGCTGGGCCTCCTTGCTCTAGGTGCCTGATAAGAGAGCAGGTACCAGGCCAGGGCTCTGCCCTTTCCTCTCTCCTGGGACGAGAGCCAAAGCCATTGTTGCAAACAGCACTTAGGCAATGGCTTCTGTGTTACCCTTTTTTCTAGGAAGGTTTCTGGTGAGTTGATTTTGATTGTTCTCCTTCCTTATTCCTCTTGCTTTCTCCTTTTATGCACAACTCTGCTTCTGTGCTAAGTAGCATTTGCTTTCTGGATCCCATCTCCCCTCAGCCTTGCTGCCTTGCTGGCACTTCTCCCCAAGTTTTTTTCTGACCACATTCCCCTACTCCCTGTTCCTCTCTTTCTCTGTGTGTAGTTCTGCCTGCCAGCCACTTTGTACCTCCTTCCACCAGCCTTTGAAAGAGCATAGCAGGTGCTTTTCTCTGCTGCTCCTTTCGTGGTTGCTTCTGATTTATGAGCAAGTGCCTTTCTATCAGGACCTCCCAAACACTTTTGGGGCAAGTAGGAACAAATAGTTCCTGGCTCTTGCCTGCAGCAGGAAATAGGGTGGACTTTTAGTGTGTTAGGGTTGGTGCCCGAGCAGCAGAGTGAGTGTTTCCTGCAGTAGGCTTAGTAGTCTAATGCTTGTATAGCTTAAATATAACAGTTTATTTATGTGACAGTAATAGCTGTGAGCCTGGTCTGGCTCAGTTTCTCAGTGACATTGGAGAGTCCTGATGTTGTTGGCCTGGTTAACCCCCAAGTAGTGCTCAAAACTCCTGTCCAGCCCTTGGGGTAGCAAATTCTGTGGTGTGGTAGCATCCAGCCAGTTTCAGGTATGATTAGACTGAGCCTATCTTCTTCATTCCAGAGCAGAGAATAAAAACCTTAAAGGAAGAAATTTTCAGATTCTACCTTGTTTTCTTTCCTAAAGGGATTTTTATTTAAATCTTCAGATGCAGGGTACACTGATACTGGTTGACCTTTAGTGTGTGTTATCTAAGGGCAGAGATCTTGGGAAGGGGTGCCCTATCTCCAGCCACTAAAACCAAACATAAGGATGTTTGTACCTTACAGAGCTTATTCAACAAGTCCACTGCCTTTTGGGTGTATCAAGTTTCCAGTATATTTGCAAATTGAATTTACAGCATACGTACATTAAGTCTGTTGACACTGGGGTATGTAGTGCCATAAGCCCACATGTGGCAGATTCTGTGCTAATATTAGCAGAAAGTTATGCTAACCTTTCTCATCTCCATCTTTGGCTGCTTCCGGGTATCACTTTCCACCACACCACGGGTCAGGTTACTCTGCTTGCTGCTTGCTGCTGTTTGGGCTTTAGTAAAATACACGTGACAGAACCTGGGCCTTGTGTTCCTGCATGTGTTTTCCAGGCTTGGTGTACCTGTCCTGTATATCCCAGATGCATTTGTGATGTGCTGGAACTCACCTGCATCTGCACCATGACCATTTGTCAGAGACTTCCAAGTGTCTTGAGCCAGGACAGACTTTCTGGAATCCAGTGATAAGTTGCTGGTTCTCCTATCCCCTCTCCCTTCATCTGGAGAAAATTTGGATGGGGGAAAAGTATATACTGGGAATATGGGTTAGGTACAGTGGGACTGAGCACAGGTAGATTCATCCAAAACAGACAGGTCTAACTACAGGGAGATAAATCTGCAAACAGCCAAAACGATCAAAAAAGGACTTTGCTGTTACCTTCCATTGCAACTTGAATTTTGTTGGGTTATTGAGACTTCAACCATATTTATCTACCTCCTTCTAACTAGTTTGTTTAAGCTGAAGTGTTCTGGCCCTTGTGTATTGAATACTCATAGTGCTTAAATTAGCAGTGGTATGGGGATGTCTCAGCTGAAATGAAAACAGCTTGAAAGTCTGTGATGGACTGTGCTCTGCAGCCCATGCAGCTCCTGGAGTGTTCGGCTGCAGGAGCAGCTGATTCCTCTGGGCAAGCTCTTGTAAAGAGGGGTCAGAGCTCCATGTTGCAGTGAGGATGGAAGGGGTTCCAGAGCAGGCTTCTTTTGTTGCTGCTACTCAGATACTTTTCTTTTGGGGGGCTGTAAACAAGGTGAAGATTGAGGCTACCAAACTGCCACTTACCTTGTTCTGTCTTTACTGCAGTCGATCCTGGGCAACCCCAGTGGCCTCTGGTCCACCACTCCATTCAGCAGTTCCATTTGGTCAAGTAATCTCAACAGTGGCCTTCCCTTCACCACTCCAACAAACGCCTTGTCTGGCATCGATCTCATGGGTAGTGAAAACTCCGCCGCTGCTCCGCCGCCGCCCGCTGCTGCCACCGTTGCCAATCCTGCTGAAGACATGGGACAGACCTACAATCCTTGGAGAATTTGGAGCCCAACAATTGGAAGAAGAAGTTCAGATCCTTGGTCAAATTCACACTATCCTCATGAAAACTAAAGCAAAAAGAAAGAACTCTTATCCAGGTCATGATACAATTCTGAATGCAAATTTTTGAAACGTCATTTTCAGGCCATTGCTTCCCCCTGCCCCACTCCCCGTCAGTCATGCTTTCATCACTTGCTCCTTTTTGAAGTCTGTCCTGCAATATGGTAGTGTGAGATTGCAGATAAGCTTGGAAATGTCTGGGTGTGGTCACAAATCCCAACTACAGCTGAAGCCTGTAAATATGAACAGTTTCACTGGTTTCATATTTTACCATCTGCCATCTTTATTTAGGAAACAATTTGAACTCTAAAATGGTCCTGGCATGCAATACTTTCATGAAAAGTTTGGGTTTTTAAATTTTTTCCAGTGTTATCCTCCAAGTTCTAATTTAAAATCAAAAGGCACTTTGTGCTAAAATGCAGAGTATTTTTTTAAAATAAGGCTGTCTTTGTTAACACAGGTTGTAAGAATGTAAAAAAGGAAAAAAATCAACAAAAAGTACCAACAAAACCAACACAAAACCTTAAGAGCAAAGTGGCTGAATGTAAGAGCATTCTGTTGAGACTGTAATACACTTTGTGCTGTTTGTACATTTGTAAACCTGAATGCATTTTTAAGTTGAACTGAAATGCACACAGCCAAGACTTGTGCAAGAAACAAGATACCATGTGCATTTCTTACAGATACAACTTTGGGTTGTACTTTAAAATAAATACGCTTTTTTCAAGATTTGTCTGCTGTAGTTCTGTTCCCCTTGTATTTTCTGAACTTGTGTGTGCATGACTCCACTTGGCACAGCCTTTGGGCCAAAATCTACTGCACACAGAGCCTGTGTTACCAGAAACTTCCCTGCAGATGAAACCTGGCTTCTCAACAGCGTGGGTTTGTATTGCAGCAGAGAATAGAAACTGTTTTCAGGGTTATGCAGTGCAACCCACTTGAAAATTCACTGGATAGCAAAAAGCTGGAAAAATATCTATATTCTTGAGTTTCCAGGTATCAGGCATAAGAGCAGCTGCTATTTATGCTATGCCCATACCTTTGTAACACTGTTCTTGCATGGGTCTGAACAAGAATGTTACTATACTTAGATATGATTTATCTGTCCCTTTAAGGTGCCTGTTTCCATTCATTAACAGTAAGGCAAGCCCCAGTGACTACATACATTCCTCTGAGCTGAAGCCAAGTAAAAATCAACCCTTCCATTGCCAGAAAGCATTAATAGACAGTAGCACTGTAAATTTACTTATGACTCAGTGGCACTGCTATAAATTTACAGCAGCAGATGTTTATCAGAATCCATCCTGTAAAAGAGTAAACTGTATATTTTAGTTAATATTCCTTCTAGCATAAAGGTTTTGTATGCAACAAAATATGAGTGTTCCATTTATTTAACCAAGTGAGCCCCTTTCCAGCTTGCGTTATGTGAACAAACTCTCCAAGTGTCAGGCTGCTGCCTTCCTGGTGCCACCAGCAGAAGCTCAAAGATACAGATCTCTCAAAAAGGAACTTGCTGGAACTCCTTTGTTCTTAAAATTTGAGTACTTCTAGAGCCATGCAAGGTCATGAAATGTTCAACTTGGATTAGTATGCAATTTTCTTCTGAGAAACTGAGCAAACACATCTCTTACTGCATGAAAATTAAGCAGTTAAGCTCCTGACATGCCAGGGCCTGCTTCTCTGCTAATGGTGCTTGGGAAGATAACTAGCAGTAACTTCAAGGTGAAAGGAGCTGCTTAAGGTCATATGCCACCTCTTTTACCCAGCAGGTGTTTACACTGGAATTGATTCTATGGAGGATAGAAGCAGAAATTAATTCTGAGATGCTAATAGTCTGCAGTGGTTTAATCAGTGAGGACAGGAATAAAAAATTCTGGTTTAAGAACATTTCCTTTTGAACAAGACAAGGCAAAACACAAGTAATTTAGATGCCTTTCCCTGCCTCTCCCCTTCCCCCCAAAATTGTGAGCCATTCCCTTGTGATAATGCAAATAACCTTGGCCACTATTAAAATATTCTTAGTTCTTGTTTTAGAAGAGTTTCCTCTTGAGCACCAGTTAAACATAAGTTCCAGTGAAATCACCTGAACTGTGGAGATCTTTGACACACAGTTTTCAGTTTCCTTAGAGGGGAAAAATCATGTCTTTCTCCCAGGGGAAATCTCCAAGGCCTAAACACTCCCCGAGTGTCCAATCTTGTTTCTTCAATGTAATTTTGGAGACCACCTTCACTTTGTTTTGCCTACTTAAAGAAAGCAGAAGAGCTGGCTTAAAGAGAGCTATAATTGCAACTGACGAGAATTTGGGTGAAATAAAATCTAGGCAAAAGTTTGGTATAACTAAAGAAACCTCTCTGTATGGTAAGTACAAGATGGCTTTTGCTGCCTCCTGCTGAGGTACTTACTTGCCAGCTTCTATGGTATAGTCACTCTTGAGATGCATTGAAAACTCTCCTAAGCAGCAGGTGAGGTGGTAATGAGAAGCATCCACAATCACAGAATCATGGAGAGGACAGACCTCTTAGGATCTTATGATGGGGTAAAAGGGAATGAGATTTTGACAAAGCACGTGCAGTCTTGCATGAAAATCTAGATGGGGTTGAAAACATTGGAGTGTGCTGGGAGGGCAACCTGAGCTTGGGGAGATGCAAGGTCAAAAGCTCGGCAGCAAGGTGACTGCAAAAGCAGCATGAACAAGACTGAAGCTCAGACACGAAGGAAGTTCTGTCTGGACTAAAAAGACCACTGGAAAAACATCTTAAAGTGCTCAGAAGACAGGCTGTCCTGGAAAACATGGAGCTCACAGCCCTTTGGATCATTTAAAACATTTCTTTGAAGCAGAATCAGGGCCCATGAGTCAGCTCTGCTCTTCCAGACCTGGAAACTACTGGGAGTGCAAAGTTCCCAGCAAGGAAAAGAAACAAGAGAAACAATTACTGTTAATTTTGGTAATTAGTTTGGTGCTCCTAAAGGGCAGTTCTGTTCTGCCAATGCTAAGAAATAGTAAAAGCCTAAAAAGTTTCTGGCCTGTTACCAAAATCAGGAAGTCTGAGGTAGGAAGTATGGCCCTAACATGTGAAATCAGTTTAATTATCATGAGCTCTATTTCCAAAAGCTCTTGAAAGGTATTAGATACTTCATTGAAGTGTGAGGCTGTATCAGAACAGGATACACAATTCCAGTCAAGGGACAGTGAGTGTTTATTTCACAGACAGACTCTGAGCCCAGCCCTGGCCACAGCTCTGTCAGCAGCAGTGCAGGATGCGGCTGGGCCACTGCCCTGTGGGAGAAACATGGAACTGGGGGAAGCTCCAGGGCGATGCAGGATGAGAATGTGAGTGAACAGCAGATTCCCAACACTGGAGCACTACGGTGAAATAGTACAGAAGTTGTGCTCTGCACCTCAGCTGACAATGAACTGTGCCTGACTGAATGGGAGGTGAAAAGAGTATTGTGTTTGTATTTTCACACAAAATATGAAGCTGTATTTCACTGACACTGTTTCACCCAGATGTTTTAACACTAAGTACAGCTTTAGATGGGCTTTGTCTGTTTTCCCAACCTGTAATTATGAGCAAGTTTTCTGAGCTCTGGTGTTTTGGCTTTATGAAATAACTGCAGCTCTCAATGAGTCAGTTTGTTAGAAGAGGGATTGAAAATAACCCAGCTTCTACTGTATGGCTGGTGCAACTGGAAGAGCATTCAGTCACCTTGTGTTAAACAGGTTCTGCTTCAAAACTGAGTCTTTTGCCCAGTACCTGTTTTTGTCTAATGCCACTCACTGATGGACTTAATGTTCAGCTGGTGCTTTAGTCATATACATGCTAAAGCAGTCTTCAAGACGACTGGATCAGCACGCTCTTCAGCAGCCCTCTGAACACAACTGCTAACCATGCTTGCTGCTCTTAGTGTGCTGCTTCATGCTGTGTAATCCAGCAGCAAGCAGGGCATGACCTGTTCAAAATGGGTGTGTATATATATATATATAGGAACAGTGCTGAAAACAATATAACATACATTTTTTTTTTTTTTTGAACAGAACTGTGTACAGGTAACTGCTCAGATCCAAGGTCATCAGCTGTATCAGTTGATCTTAAGCAGCAGATTACATTGTACTAAAGAAGTGCAGAAAGCAGAAGGAAGTGCCAATACAGATTTTACGTCCACTTTCTAAGAAAATCCCCTTGAGGTGTTTCTGTCAAACTGGGATCTCAAACAGTAGTCCTCCAGAAAGGATCCTGTATCTGAAAATTGACTTTGCTTTCTATTTGCTTATTGTGAAGCAAATGTCTGAGTCAGAACGTCATCAGCACTGGATAAAGTGGAATCTTCAGGAGGTACACTCACTCTCCTGAAGTTTTACAAGATAACACTCAAGTAATCCTTGAGTGGCAGCAGGAAGTGAGTGGGTTGTTCTCACACTGCAGTAACAGGCTTCACATGAGGCTCTCTTGCAAGCTGTGAAAAATCACAGCTCAATTATTTGCCCTAAAGAAGCCAGAGGATCCGGAGTGTAGCATCCATAAGAGAGAAAAAAGGTATTGGCTGGGGAGTGCACCAAGGGAGTGGGGGTGTGTGGAGAGATAATTAAATAAATACAGGCTTACTATGTTATAGTTAAGGGGCTAATAAAATATTCCCAAAGGGGAAAAAAAACCAAACTACACACACAAAACCAAACCAAAACCAGTTAGCTATTCTGGAAAGTTTCCTGAGTGTTTTTAGTATGAGTCCATGGCAGGATGAAATCCCTTGTGTTTTAGCTTAGTTACAAGGATCTCGCTGGGAAACAAGTGTGCCAGGAAAGCAGCACCTGGAGAAGCTTCTGCCTCACCCAGTATCACTTCCTGGCCCACTCTGAAGTCATTGTCAGGGAAGACACCAGAGAACGTTAACCTGCTTTATGGCAATGCAGGACACAAGAGAAGCCAGTGAGGATGGCCCTCTGCCTGTCAAGAGGGAAATATGCAGAAGCTGGAATCAGAGGAGAGACTGAAACGCTCCTTCAGTGGCTATTGTTGGCTTTCTGGAAGGGGGAAGGACTTTTAGCCCCTCTGGCTTTCCATCGCCTGTCTTCCTGCTCTAGCCTGTCCTTATCAGTCGAGTTAATTACCAGCAAAATCCTGCCAACGTTGAAGAGTCTGATAACAAAGAATGAAGCAGGTCCCCAAAAACTACACAACATTCTTCATTAAATGGGTATGACTCAGCTCACAGCTCATGGGGGAATTCCTGATGTGCTAGAAATCTTTTTGGACAACAGTAATTTTAAGGAATATTCACTTATGTCTTATCCCAAACCAGCAGTTTATTCCTATGAGCTCCTGATGCAGGTCTAGCTGCCAAACCTAGCCCACACTTGCCCACCTGTCAAATTCTGTTCTGTGGCTGAAGACTGGATCTCCTGTTCAAGGGAAGGGTGGGGTAAAAATCAACAGATCTTAAGAACACATCAATAGTATCTTCATGCTTCAGTTAAACTACACAAAGGCCATGGCAGAAAATATTATATTAATGCTTTGAAATAATGGGGAGGCACACAGGAATAAAATACTTCAGCTGTGTTTAGCAAGTTAGTGACAAATTCAGATATCATGTGCATGTGAGGAAGGGAGGGTGGAAAAAAGTTTAAACTAGCTATTAGAAAAAACTTTTCACAAAGAGTTGTCAAGTATTGGAACAGTCTGCTCAGGGAAATGGTGGAGTCACCATCCCTGGGGGCATTTAAAATACCTGTGGCACCTGGGGACATAGTTTAGTGATGGACTTGGCAGTGTTAGGTCAACAGCTGGACCTGATGATCTGAGGGGTCTTTTCCAACCTTAATGGTTCTACGGTTCTGTTTCTATTAAAGATGGTCCCCTGAAGCAGCTGAACTCAACATTTTAAAGAAGTGCTCTGAAAGGAAAACTCCTCACAGCTCAAACAGAAAGCAAACATCCACACTATGACTATCAGCACACAGAACATCTCATGCTTATGCGGAAATTAATTTCAGATGTGAAAATGTGGGAGCTGGGCACTGGCTGTGAGTTGAACAGTTCCAGGTCTGTGGAATGAGAATGAGGTGCATTGTGAGCTGACAGTGCCCTTGCATTGATCAGCTGCATGCAACTGCATCCATATGGTGCAGTTATTAGAACAATACAAACTGAATATTGCTCAAGTCAGCAGGTTCAGCACCAGAGAACTTCAGAAAATGGACAGTATTTGTCCTGACTTTGTAATTTAATGGAGCCTCCTTGTGAAAAGACTGATTTGGTCTATACAGCAATAATAACTCATGGGGGGAAAAAAGGGCTTTTAGGAACTCTGATTAAATCGGCAGACTGGAAAACACTTCCCCTAACTCAATAAATTTGAGTAATGCCGTTTCCTCCCTTTGCAGAGTGAAGAATGAGAGTTCCACTATTGGATCAACAGCCCCCCTCTGTGGCTGCAAACAGCAATCCGGACACCACAGCGGTGCCAGTGGCTTTAGAGATTTCCTCTAAGGCTTTTCCTGACACTTTGAAAAAAACATTTCGGCTTTAGTAGTAGCATTATACTTTAATTAGTTGTGCACTGGGAAAATTAACACTCCTTTCCCCACTGCCAGGCTACACAGCTACCATTCCTCAACAGTGATGTGCCAGGAGTCCTAAAGAAAGAGGAACTGGAAAGTTCTTGCTGTTCAGTAGGGAAAGTCCACAAACCAGGGCAAAAACCAGTCATACCAGGCTTTTACTTCTCTTCAAGCATAGAATCACAACATGCTAGATAAGACTCATGCAATCAAACTATTTATTTCCTGTATTTATGCTGATATTTCTTTCATCAAATTGTCTAAAAGGAACAACTTTTCTTTCTTTCCTCTTCTACATACAAATGTCCAGTATCTCTTTTTCTGTATCTGCTCATCTCACAAAATTATTTTCCCAATATTGAATAATTGAAATTATTCTGTACATGGTCAAGACACTCAGCTCCTCCAATTCACGCGGAACATTTTTAAAACTCATTTCTCCACCCCTATCTGAGGAGTTTTATGCAGTTCTTTTGTACTTTTGTTCAAATCTCCAAACACACACACTGGTTTCCGTTCTCCCCCACTATCTTTCCATCCTCTTTATCCTTGGGAAAGGTCTTTGCTGAGATTTTTTTTTCCAGGGCTCTGCATCCTCTTCCCTTAGAGTATTTCAGTTCTTATTTTTTGTGCTGTCCCACTAACTAGTTTCAACTCCCAGCACCTGACAGGGCAAATGATTTACTCACCATTTATATTCCTCCTCTTTTTTTACCTTATTAAAATGGCATTGTTATTACACTGTGTGCTGCTGTATCTCTTTTTCTGAGACCCAAGAGAGCCCCATGACTGCCCCGTGCAGGACTGAGGTCACCTTAAGTCACCTACATACCAAGATTCATGAATAAATATTGGTTGTACAGAGAAGGGCAACCAGGCTCGTGAAGGGTCTAGAAAACAGGTTTTATGAGACACAGCTGAGGGAGCTGGGGTTGTTTAGGCTCAAGAAGAGGAGGCTCAGGGGGAACCTCATCGCTCTCCACAACTGCCTGAAAGGAGACTGTGGTGAGGTGGAGGCCGATCTCTTCTGCTGTGCCTTCAGTGAGAGGACCAGAGGAAATGGCCTTAAGCTGAGACAGGGGAGATTCAGATTAGATATGAAAAAAAAAATCACTGTTTTGGTGGTCAGGCATTGGAATTGGTTGCCCAGGGAGGTGCTGGAGTCACCATCCCTGGAGGTGTGTAAGAGCTGTGTGGATCTGGCGCTGGGTGATGTGGGTTAGTGGTTTAGGGGTTACAGGGACAGTGCCAGGTGGGCAGTTGGACTGGATGATCTTGTAGGTCTCTTTCAACCTTGGTGATTCTATGATTCTGTGATTATTCTACAATTAAAGGAAAGAGCAAATGTTCTAAAGAAAAACCCAGCCTAGGTCTAAGTGCCTTCAAAGCTTCCGCCCTTCTCAGTACCACTTTTCTATCGGATTTTAGCCCTGACTTGTGGCTCAGCTCTTCAACAACCAACTGGCAGCATCAACACCTGCGGAACACTGCAGTGGCACTTGAGTACTAATACAAGGGATGACCCTGAACCACCCCAGCACACCCACACATGGTCATTCTCAATCCCGGTAATTCCTTCCTTGGAAAAGCTGCCCACGTTTTTAGTAACACTATTCACTAGTTTTGTATTCTATAAATAACTATCAGTCTTGATCTATAATATGAAAACAAGAATATTGATTACATTGCTGCCTATCTACATTCATAGCCTGACAGTAGACAGGAATGTATCAATAAAATAAAATCAATAATAAACCTCCCCCCCAAACAAAACAGCTACAGTTTATCGACGAGCCATCATCTTTCTGGTTAACTACTTCCACCACAGAGACAAACTCAGAAGTAAGTTCAAGTATTCTATGCACAATCTGCATAAACATCATAATCCTCATCTTCTGAGGACTCAAATGATGAGAGCCAACGAAGAAATAAAGAAGTGAATACTCAGAGAAGGGGAAGTAGAGATGCTGCGACACAATGGAAAACACCATAAGGGCACTAAATAAATCAACTCAGAGCTGACACTTCTGACAAACACACTTCCAAAAATGCAAATCGTTAAAAAAAAATTGTGCAAATACATGTGGAAATTCCTCGCTATGTTTACTCTGCCCTTTCACAGATACAAGGTAGAAGCCACTGTCGAGACAGGACATGACATAGGGCTGGGTTTTCCTACCACAAAGTACAGATATTTTGAGGTTTCTATTTCAGGTTGGTAAGCCTTGAATCTATCTGGTTGCTCAATCTGACCTATTAACTGCCTGTTTAATTAAGTAATTCTCACTTCTATGCCTGTCCAAGCAGGACCCAGAGAATGAGAGTTTCTCTGGCCCCTGGGTAGCCTCACCGGCAGAACAGCGCTGCTTATGAAATGCAAACCTCACTACGAGAGCCCTGTTCATGAAGGAAACATTTGGGCCACAGAATTACATTACAAACAAGAGGCTGCTTCTTGCCTTCACCCCAAACTGTGAAAAACAGGTAGCTGACCTAGGATAAATTCACCCCAAGAAACTGTTTGTCCCTGGAAATGCCCCATGGCACTCATCCTGCCTGCCTTACTGACAATGCCTCCTGGCAAAATGAGAAGTCATTTTCCCATCTCTCTGCTCAGTAAAATCCCCACTGAGTTCTCACAACCTAAACCAGCAGCACTTCACTGCCTTACTGAAAAAGTCACCTGGTGCTTTTGGAGTTGCCTTCTGAGGATGACTGAGGGAAAGGGAGGGAAGCAAAGAACAGAAGTTTCCAGCATCCAGTGCAACAGCTCACGCAGTGAAGCTGCAACAAGGATTTGGAGGGCAAGGACGGTGCCTGCTGGTGATGGATTCCTGAGGACTGCAAAGCACCAGAGAGCAGGGACCAGGCAGCTCTTGAGGACCTTGTCCACAAGCCATGTTACTCAACCAGGTGTGACAGATGTGGCTGGGGTAAGGCTGTGGCTGTGATTGCAAGGCCAGAGACAAATCCCTATCTCTATTCCCAGCACTGGGGTGAGAGAAGGAAGCCCAGGCTGAGGTGAGTCTCACTGACAAACTTCTCATTAGCAATTCCCAATTTAGAAGGCCCCAGGAAGCTCATCAGGCAACCAAGACACCCACAAGCTGGACAAGCTGTAGGTTGCAAGTGTCCTTTGTAGATTTAGTCAAAGTGGCTCTTGCAAAGCTTTGCTGATGGCAGCAGTGGAGACAAAATCTGGAGCGTGCAACTCACTGCAGATCCAGCCACACAGCCAAGGATGAAAGGTGGATCTTTCGTGCTGAGCCAGCCCATGTTACCACACAGGACCAATCTAGATACACACAGTACACAAACATTGCCCATTTCCTCAGTAAATAAACACTCTACTGGCTGATATTTCTTTATAAGCTTTATTCTAGCTCCTGCCATCAGCCATGCCACACAGGTGTTTCAAAGTGATTCACTTCCAGATTGTAAAGCTGTATTTTCCACACAGAAAGTTCACTTTTTTTTTAAGAACTAGAAGTTTTGTGAGAGAATTCTAAATCTAGCAAGGAACTCAGAATAAGTCAGAGACTCCTCTTCAGCCATTTGCCTACAGACCTTGAGGTTGTGGATACGGCCACAGCATTTCAAGGGAACACCCACTCACTGATACAATTTGAAACTAAAGCTGATTCAAAATACAAGTTTGTGTGCTGTGAATTAAAGTCCTGACAGACTCATGGAAAATTTGGTCAAAACCCTACGTGAAGAACATGGAATGAAACACCACGGTAAGAGGAACAAAACGGGGCAGGGATACCCCCAAACGAGAGAGTTCTGGTCAGAAAAAAATACAGAAAATCCCATTGGATGGACTGTATCCTATTGCAGCTAACAAATGCTTTTCCAGACCTGACAGACGTTTCTCAAACGCCTAGCCAGAATCACCTCATGTTTTTTACAAACCTAAAGCATGAAGGGCATTTTACCAACATTTCCAGAGCATTTCTATAGCAGCAGGTAGTCTCAACGATTTCAGTGCTAGGTTCTAGTGCCATCATCTGCCTGATACCAGCATCAGTTGGTGGCAATTCAATCAACATCTTGATATATCTAAAAAAAAAGTGAATTATTTCAGTCCTGCTTTTCAGAACTTCTCAAATCTCTACTGTATGCTAACAACAGCATTTTGAGACATGGCTATAATTTAAGCAATATGTAGACAAATATTAAGAGCACTTAAAAGCTATCTTGCCCTCATGTAAACGTGTTTTACTGCTGTTATTTTAGGAACTCCAAAGATCAACTTGCCTCAATTTCAAAATGGAAATTGCAGGTGCCACCAATATGCTGAGCCAATGGAAAACTAAAACATAAGCAGCCACCAGACTATGATCTTCAGGATGTTTCACTTAAGTGCAGGATCTAAGAAACACTACAACAGGACTCTCAATCCCACCAGATTAAATGATACTACATTCCCAGCACATTTCCACAAGAGATGCTGCAGAGTGAGAGAGGGGATGGTCCGTTCTGCCAAGCAGCCCTTGCCCATGAAGAGCGATGTTTGAGGGAACGTGTGTGAGCACCACACCACCAGGCTGGCCTCACTTCCACAGCGTCCTCCTTCCCTCCTTCCTTCCTTCCCTCCCTCCCTCCCTCCCACAGCTCTCTCTGCCCAGGGGAAGGCAGTGGCCACTGCTGCAGGGCCACTCTGGCTGGTTGGGACACCCTGTGTAGGTGGGAACATGCAGGTGGCTGGGGGTGGAAGAGGGCGAGTAGGAACCAGCTGGGTCATGGTGCTCCCAAACCTCCCCCATGTGCCTGTCACACAGAATCAGGGTATTCTGAGTCAGAAGGCACCAAAGACCATGAAGTCCAACTCTTCAGCAAATGGCCCATACAGGGATCAACATCACGCTTCTGGGAGTTTCCTGTGGTGAGCAAGGTTATGGCCATTCCTGGTGTCTGGTCCTGGGGCACAGGCTGACCCCTGTGTCCATGCTGGTCACTCTCGTTACTTACCCATTATTTGCTTACCCCTCTTCAAATCACGTTGTGAATAAATGGATAAACTGCATCCATCCTGAACTGTGAAGGGCAAAATATTTTATGAATTGGGAGAGAAAGTTTGCCTGACATTTAAAGCAGTGTGAGAACAAGAGGTTGCTGTTGTGTTTTCCCCTTCATTGCCTACAAGTCTTTTAGTTCATTGGGAAGGGCTATTTTAAACAAACCCACATGGAGTCAGCAACAACATACAGATCCAGAGTTTCTGAGGTGGGTCTTAGAAATGTTTAGGAATTCACAAACTGAAGAAGACTGAAAAATCTCACCCTTGGTCACCAAAATTACCTACAGTTTCTTCTGATGAGGACTCTTTCTCTGGTTTAAACAAGTGGTTTGCTACTTTTTTTTGTACCCTTCTTGGTTTTCTATTCTCCCATGCATTTTTTGTGTTTCATCTATGAGTATTTCCTCTCTTTTGTCAGAGTACACATTTCAGACTTTAGGCTGATACATTTGTGGCATCACGTAATCCCTTCTGAAGTGCTGTTGGTGCCTCTACACAGATGCCTGTATCAGCACTTCAAGCCCTGCCTGAAGACTACAGCAAAAGTCATGGGAAAAAGATGGGAGTTCTGCTCCACAGCAAAGCACGTGGTCATTGCTGCTCCCAGCAGCTCCCTTTGGGATCACTCACAGCCCATGGGCACATACAGGCCTTTCACACAGCCACAGGTCCACAGGCAACCCAGACTCATGGTCACCACGGGTTCCACATGGAGCAATCTTTATGGAGACACATTCACCACCTTCAAACACACAACATTTTCTGATAGCTCAGAGTGCCTTTTAAAGACGTTAGATTTCCAGTGATTTTTTAAACACTCCACCTTTTAAAATTAAGAATAATACTGGCAGATACTTTTTTGACAACCACTTAGAAATTTTGAAATTTTTATATTTATATATATAAAAATTCTATTTAATTTGAAATCAAAATGACAATCAACAAGGACAACCTATCCCTGTTGAAAAGCAGCACAACTGCTAAAGCTGCTGGAGGGATGACTTGGCTCAATGGGAAGCAGCAGTAGAGAAAAAATTCACCTAATGGAAGGAAAAGAGAAAGAACAGAGAACAAAGCTCAGGAAACTCTTACAGAATATTCTTGGAGAAAGTCGATAAAATTAAGGAAGAAAAACACCTCGTATCACTTCTTTATTTAACTGCTGCTGCACAATGTGTAGCATATGGGAAAAGCTGGTGCCTCACTTAACTACAGAAAATTGACAGCAGCTGTTCTTTAGCAGGGGTTAGAAGTAACTACTTCCTGACCTGCATATCTGTGTAAAATGTCTCCCTGCACAACTTGGCTTTATATACTCTCCAACAGATAAAAGTGTATCAAGTCAAGGAGCCTGAAAGTGTTTATTTTCACTTACCATGAACACATTAAAAGCAAGCCACCGTTGTTATTCTTGTCAGTTCTTTATTGGTTTTCATCCTAAAGGCTAGCACATTTACAGCATACATGGATTGGATGAACTAGAATATATAAAACAGTAGCCATATGTTTATGATATATTAATACTGCCCAAAACCAAATAAATAAAAATATTTCAATGCACAAAGCTTGGCAAATACAGTCGTGTTGGGACAAAACTGTGTCGTATTATACAATAATTTTACACGTATAAATGAAACAAAAGGCAACTGTGCTGTAGGTACTTTCACAGAACATACACAGAACATACTTGGCAACAGTTTTCTTCTTTTACCTTTGTATGTTTTATAATTTAAAAAATGTACTCAAAAAAGGAACATTAGACAGAACTTCATTTTACAGTAATCCTTAGATTCGCCTCTCCTATGCAACAGAAAAGCTCCCTTCCCCCTTGTGAAGGTCCCATGTGGATTTAATAGTCACAGTTTTCCTGGAGGAGCCGCTCGAGCCCTCGCTGTCGGTGGTGCCCTTGGGAGGAGCCCGAGCCGTGCGTGTCCCGGCAGCGCCGTGTCCAGGACGCGCCATGGGGCCACCGTGCTCGGCACAGGCAGCAGAGCTCCCCGAGAGCAGCCGCGCCGCGCCCGGGGCTGCAGCTCCACCACTGCACACAAAATCCAGCAGCTTCTTCAGATTACATCGGCATACAAAATAAATAAAGGATTGCTAAGCTCTAGAGCAGGTCTAATGATTGTTGGCCATCATCCAAGAGATGGCGCTGCTAATGGTTACAAGAGACACCTGGTTATTTCCTTCTGAAGCTGAACATCGGAAGATTTTTAGTGTAACAATACAGGACTTAAAATTAACCATGTTTGAAATATACAAAATAAAATCAACAACTCATAAAAACTACGGGATATAAAGAGCATAGTTTATACAAAAATAAAGTAGCATTTAATAATGGGCCAGGGACTGAAGGCTGAGCAGAACTAATGGAGTAACATGTCTAAAGAGATCCCATTGAAAAATTTTTTATCCTATATTTTTTTACTTATTAGCAAAAAATAAAACAAAATCAACATTTATTAATTGGCAAACTGGGTTTGTAACATTTCCAAGGGACTGTTCTACTGTAGATGATTTGTAGGTACTACAATACATTGCTTTTACACAGAATTCCATGTTTTGTTATCCTAGAGAGTCTGGAATAATGGTAACGGCCTAATTCAGCAGAACTCTCTGACCTGGCTTTGTGACATGCTGCTCAGTGATAAACTGCAAAAAGCAAAATGCAAAAACTGCTGGACCTATAACCCCCAAAACTACATGGGAGCAGAATGAACATGGCTGATTGATAGAGCAGTGACAGCACAGACAAACATCAGTGAGAGGGAGAAAGAAATCAGAAAACAGCCATATACTTACCTGGCTGTTGCTACTCCCACAAAAATAAATGGGCAGATTTTTTCTATTCTAAGACTTAGATCCTTAGAAACTAAGAAGGAAAGGACAGTGTGCTGAATGAAACTAGCTAGAGATTACTTGATCCTGTTAAAATTTGGAAATGAAAGTTTAGCTGCTTTTTAAAATGCTATCTTAGCTTCAAAGGCATTCTTTGGGAGATTATTTCTGAGGAGATCTGTTGAACATTTTTTATCAAATGCTATCCAACTGACCACCTTTTTCATAAGCTAGAACCCACCTGTGGTTCTCAGGCACAAGCAGTAGCACTGAGCAGTTCCTTTCTATCAACACAGGGCATTGCTACTTTCCTCAGAAATACCCTGACACCAATCACACTTCCCCCCACCAGGATTCTCAACAGGTGAAATGCAAAAGTAAACAGAAACCAATTTTGGTTTTGGAGCAAGAGAAATGCATTGGGCACTTTGAGCATTTTTGTAATGACACACAAAACCAATACGGAAAAATCGTACGCTGACCAAAATAATGTAACGCCCCGAGATACTAATGCTTACAATCCAGAAGTGATATAAAAAAACCATGGGTAAAAATGTGTTAATTAATGTACAACACCATGGAATATACTGAACATGTCATGTGCAATATCAACAACTTGTGCCTGTTGCACTTGCCTTAGAGTGGGGAAGGGCATGGGGAACTGTTGCTGACATTAACAATTAAGCATCACGATCTTTCTGAAATACTTTTTAAAATCAGTTATGTGCCCAAGGCCTTATCTGCCAAAGATGACAGGAATTTGTTTTATTTGAACAGAATTATAAACCAGACATCACGTCTGGCCTTTTATATATTGTTAATTTGATACATGAAGATGGCATCCTATATACAGTAAAACAATTCATTCTCCTGGCCCTTATTGTGCTGATTTTTTTTTAAACTAAGCCCCCTTTATTGATTGTAACAATGCGTTCTACAGTTACTAAACTGTCTAGGATCCTTTTTATTTACAACTTTTGAGTTCTACTCTCAGTTTTAAAAAGTTTAGGAAAAGCTCAATCTCAAATCAACTCAGTATAAAAAGATGTTACGTGAAACAGCTGCCTAAATGCCGTTCCTAGAGTCCTTGCCCATCCAGGAGGTACCTACCTATTTGCATATAGGTAATTATTAAGTAGCACAATATCTGCTCATCTTACATACACTGAAGGCTATTTAAACGGGCAGAGAGTCATCACACTATTCTCAAGCTAAGGTGTCAGAATAATTGTTACTATAGATTCCAATTCGGTAACATGCTCTGTATGACCTAGCGAGACGTACAAAAAGGTTATTTATCTCTTCTGGATGACGAAATCATGTGTTAATCTAGAGGGTATCCACATGTTTTAATGGAACAGCAATTAAAGGACATAGTATGCTTATGTTTCAACTTTTCCATAAGTTCCTTCTGGAGGCCTGTAATACTTTGGGAAAGCCTTCAGTTGCAGGGAATTAAATGCATACTTGCGACATCCAACATTCTTCATTGTATTTTCTCGGCGACAACCCTCACTGGGGAAAAAAAACAAGCACAAAAAATGACAGCAGTAAAAGGGAAAAAAAAAAGAAAAAAGACTTAAACTAAGATGAAATGAACTGGTTATTTTATAGCAGTAAAATAAAGTTGGTTATATTTAATGAGCGTTTAATTAATTTGCCACTGCAAATATTAAAAGAGATGACTCATCATACAATGCTGGTAAGAAGCACACAGAATGGACACAAGCTATGTCTGATTGCTAGTTTTGCATTTCTAGAAAGCAGCAGCACATCTACTGAAAAGGTTCTTTCACACCCGTTTCATGTATTTCAAGGTACACTGTTGTGGAGTTCACATGCCATTCACTGCACAAGGGATCCCAAGGGATTGCTTAAAAGCAGTTCTGCTAACTTATTAACACGAAAAGCTGAAAGCCAAAATCTACTGATCTCTATAAGAGCTTTAAAGTAATTTTATTGTTCCCTGTATGTCAGTATTATAAGTACTTACTAAAAGATTAGAGCTGATACAAAAATAATGTATGACTTTCCAGTTATCTCTGCATGCATAAATGGACTTGAAAACCAACACAGTCTAAAAAAAAATCCTAATCATGAAACAGCAGTGCAAAAAAGACTGGCTGCATTGACAGTCATCACCCCAAAGAAACAAAGCTGTGCAGAATTTAATTTTCACCCAATGTTTTGGTGCAACTGCCCCACATTACAAAGAGGTTCTGTGCTACAATAGAAAACTACTCCAGTTATAAGGCTTCTTTACACTTGTAAATCTAATTCAGAGTTCCTTTGATTGTATCCAAAAAACAGACATACAAAGAGGAAGCACTATCTTTTAAATATATATTATAAATCAATTTAGGCTTGCAGGAGAATGTCTTTCCCTGATTGAGGACTGGAACCTAAACAATGAATACTAGACCTTCATGGCAAAGTGTACAGTACAGCATCTTACGGTGGAAATGTCACATTAGTCCTGTCTTGGAGATGGCTGCAGCATCTACCAGGTAAGCTGAGATCATCTGATTCAAAAGGAGGGTTTGGATTCTGGTTCAGTTTGAAAGCTCTCATGTTCTTACAGACCTCACCGTTCTTCTAATTTTGGTTCATGAAACTGGCTGTAACTGTTCTGTATGTAACACTTAAGTTTAACTTCATAAAATACAGTAATTTTTTCTTTTGCTTTAAGGAACAGTTTAACTAAGTTTGAAATTTGTCTCCAGAGCACATTCTGTGCTTGCCTTTTATAGAACGATCATCTGTGATGACACTATTTTTCTGGCACTGGTTTGTGTTTCAAAACTCCCCCGATGGCTGTTGCAGCCAAATAGATACATCAAAAGTTTGCACAAATCATACTTCAGAGTACTAATAAAAGCAGCAAGTTTAACTAGCAAATATGGGATGCTAGGTGAGCATTTTAACTCCAAAGTGAATCATTCTCTTCATAACACATTTCACTGCCTCTGGTTATTGCACGTGTCCCTCATGCAGCAGTGACAAAGACGTATTTCACACATTTTGCGTGCCATCTTCCTTCTCTTGGAGGCATATAAGCAGGATGCACTACTGCATCTTAAATCTGAATGCCTTAACAAAAGCACAGACCAGGCTCCAAAAGGAAAAAAAACCCAAACTTGTCCCCACCTAAGTTTAAGAAGAAAATAAAAAACCTACACTGTTTTCACAAAGCCGAGACTTTCATTCCAAATGGTTTTAAGGTGGTCTTACTGCAACACTAGTGGTAATCATGAGCAGAACCTTCACACTTCAGACAGATTAATAATCTCAGGGAGTTCAGTGGATGTGCCTGCCACCTTACTACCAGAGGGTGGCTGGACACTGGAACAGGCTGCCCAGGGAAGTGGTTATGGCCCCAAGTCTGCCAGAGAGCAAGAAGTGTTTGGACAATGCTCTCAGGCACATGGAAGGATGGCTGAGGCTGTCCTGTCCCAGGCCAGGAACTGATCCTTGATCCTTGTGGGTCCCTTCAAACTCAGGATATTTGGTGATTCTACCAAAGTTACTTCCACATCCGGTTAGACTGAACCCAGGACTCTCCCCACATTGCAAGATCCAGGCCACAGTCCAACCTGACAACTGCTCACTTTGTAAAAAGGTAGCCTGGGGCACCCACAGCAAACAAACCAGCACCAACCAGAGAGAAGAGATCATTGGCATGGAGACACAGCAGTATCAGGTATCAGCACAGCACAGGGATATGTCCAAAACCACCATACCATGATAAACCTCAGCAGTAAGGATGTACCAAAACTAATTGCAACTACAAATAAATAGGATACGTGCTTTAGATATATAGATATACAGATATATACGTGTTCGCGGTGTTTTGGGTTTTGGGTTTTTTGTTTGGGTTTCTTTTTTGTTTTGTTTTGTTTTTTTTCTTTTAAAAACAAAATTGGAAGAATAGTGAGGAAAAATATTAAGAGATAGTGTACTGTACAGTCTGATTTCATGAAGACACAAATATAACCACACACTTTTTTTTTTTTTTTAGTTAGAATAATTAAATCCAAATTTAGGATTTAATTCTAATTTTCATTCTAACTGTGCTTTTTTGGTTTTTCGTTTCAGCATACTTCTCTCAGCAGCTCTCAATTTCATTAAAATTGATAATAAAAGCTAAAGCTACCTATATTTTTTGAGCAAGTTAATAATAGTATAAAATACAAATCACAGTACTAGTTCTCCTCAGAAGCCCAATGTCATCTCAGGCACCAAGCGAAGTAAAACCCTTTATGAATTTATCAAACTACATTAAATGAGGTTAGTTTTTTTATCAGCTATTGCTATTGACAAGCTCTGCCAGACCACAGCATCAACAAAATCTTTCAGTTTAAATAGGCCTCCCCTAGTTTGATGTTATATATAAATTATGATCAAATTTCATCTGCAATTACTCTGCATCACTAAACCAGGAAGCCACTTCAGTCTCATCACTTAAATAAATGTTAACTTACCATTGCTCGCTTATCACTAAGTCACTATCAGCATCATAATTTATTAAAGCTGTGCAACGCTTAAAAATGGAAGTAACAGTAATATTTAGTCTAACGTAATTAAAATAAAGCCCAGTGGAAAACCTGAAACACACCTACTAAAGGAGTTAACTGATATCTCCCTTTTTCTGCCTGGAAAATGAAGACCATTATCTTTAACTTCTAGGATGACCCTATTTCACAATAAGTTCTATAACAGAGCACCTAAAATAGATAATGGAGCATTAGCAGGCTAATGCCAGTCACATCCCCTTCCGAACCACAAGTCATTCTCCTCATGTCTTTAATACATTGCAAAATGCAGATCTACAAATAGAATGAAATAATTCTGCATGCGGCACACTGCAAGTTGTTTTTGAGTGTTTTCTAGTCTATTAGAATATATTTAACCATGAGAAAGGAACAAGACTATGGTTCTACAAACTGTTCAGTAATGTAATTAGGATACTATGCTTTGAAATGAAGGTATAAATTTGTTACTTCTTTAAATAAATTTCTTACAATTTCTTATAAACCCCACCCATGTTTTTATTTTTCTCTTCATATCTCGTAAAAATGAAAGGCAAGATTAGCGTACACCTTAAATATACAAAAAGATACAAATTCTTTTCAGACAGAGTTCCTTTCTCTGGAATACATGAAACAAATAACACAAAACTGTATTTGGTAAGAGATCTTCAGGCCGGCTAAAGTAACGAGGTAACAGGCCAATGTCAGACTATGTTACAAGCACTGAAAGCAGAACAATAATTTAAAGTTTCAATACAATTCTTTTTGATAAAATAATTTGATGTATATTTACAGTTTAGTACAATAGAAACGTAAAATTGTAAGGCATAATAATAATTCTTGGCAGACAATGCTATGACACATTCCTTTGTCCAGCAGGTACCAAGTGGCAATACACATTCAAGCACTTTTTTGTGGTTTTTGTTTTGTTGGTTTTTTTTTTTTTTTTCTTAATTTTACATTTTTAAACTCTATCTTCACTTGCAACGTAATCTGGCCACCAGGTACGCTATGCTCAGAAACAGCCACACAATCAGTAAATTGGGGCTGAGAGCTAGTAAAGGAATGGAGTAGAGAAGGCTGGGATCTAGTCTGAAATCTCGGATGGGCACCAAGCCACTCAAGTTCTTCTGGGTGACTATCTCCCGTGTTCCAATGCTGTGAAAAGGAAGAAGGTTGGGAAGAGGGAAAATAAAACAGAAAGGAAGACAGACATGCAAATGAATGGATAAAAAGAGATGGCAACACAAGGTGGTCAAGAAAACGAAAAAACATGGAAGAACGCAAAACAAAACCAGAAGATGAAGTAAAGAAAGAGTGGAAAAACATCTCAAAAATATGTATCAGTACAATCATAGAAATAAGGAGAGGGAAAGAGAATAAAAGAGAAAAATAAGAAAGAAGTACTGTAGTCCAGTGAAAATAAACACATGTAGGTTGAACATTAATGGTTTTCCATGTTCATTCTTTCAGATTATCAAGCAATAATACCCCATGCTGCTCTGCCATGCTTTGGCATGCTGCAAAGAAGTGGAGCTCTGAAAAGCAAGCTGAACATGAATAACCATTGTAGTATTTGACCCTTTCAAACATCTTTCCATGTGGGCTGCAGTGATCTAATTTAACCTCTCAACTACCTGTCCAACACATTAATAAAATAAAAACAACCCACCCACCTATTTTTCTGCTTGGATATGAATTCAAGTGTATATCAACAGGCATTTTTCTGAAGACATGCTGCAAAGCCCATCTCATTGTGCACCCACTTCTTACATTGAGCACTGAGGGCTACAGTGGAGAACAACTCCTCAGGTAACCTGAGGCTTTGTTGTGCGGTCTTTAATTTTGGATCACTGTTATAGTTTGAGCAGTCCAACTCTATTTTTAGTTTACAAAGCAACAACTAAATAACCAAAATGAACAGAGGGATGAAGCACCTCTCCTACAAGGAAAGGCTGAGAAAACTGGGTTTGTTCAGTCTGGAAAAGAGATGGCTTAGGGGTGACTGAATTGCAGCCTCCTGGTACCTGAAGGGAACATACAAGAAAAAGGGAGAGAGACTATTCACAAGAGCATGTAGTGACAGGACAAGGGGGAATAGGTTCAAAGGGAAAGAGAGCTTAGACTAGATTAGGAAAACATTCTTTACTCTGAGGGTGGTGAGGCAGCCATGGATGCTCATCCCCAGGAGCGTTCAAGGCCAGGCTGAACGGGGCTTTGAGCAACCTGGTCTAGTTGAATGTGTTGGAACTAGATCATGTTCAAGGTTCCTTCCAACTCAAACAATTCTATGATTCTAAATGCAACCTGTAAGCCTGATGCTTTTAGAACTTGTGCACTTGCTCCATCCAGAACAAGCCATCCATAACCTTGATGGTTGTGTAGCAGGTTTATGTAAGCATCAGACAGTGTCCTGCAAGAAAACAGACATACCCTGGAGGTGGTGAAAAAGAGCATTCAGATGCTGGTGACACATCAAGTCAAATGGAATTAGGTGGGCAGGGAATTAAACCAACTGTATTTCTGATCTGGATTAGATCCAACTTGGTGATCAAGATATGTTTTCACTCCTGCTACCTACACTTGACAAGGGCAGATTGAATCTGTGATGCCTACAAATCCCAATTACCTTTATAGCAGTGGGGACGGGTGTGTGTGTGTGATCAGGAGAATCAGCCAGTGGAAACCTAGTGCTTACTGGAAAGTGGTTAATAAAGGCTCAACGAAATAGCGTGGAGGAAGGAAAGTGTTTTAGAATATAGATAAAATGTAAAACAATGGGAGAGGGAAAGAAGGAAGGCTAAAAATGACAAGATGGCATTATGAACATCACATGCCACATCTCCACCATTAAAAATCAGTATCAAGCTACTCAATTTTACACAAAGATGTATACACAGACACACATGGTGGGAATGGAGGCAAAAGCTGGAAAGTGCTTTCCTTGTCACTGTTGGCCCATGAAGATGCTTCCCCCTGAGGGGTGAGAAGTCACCTTTTGGAAATATCAAATATACCAAACTGTACAGTGTCTTAAATCAAAGCATTCATCAGCAGACTACCTCTAGGAGAGGACTAGGGTTAAGAGACACAGCAATTTCCCTTCTAATTTAGCTTGCATATGGGAATCCTCTCTGTGAGGAGAGGCCAGGGCTGCCCCATGCTGGACACTGCTGGTTCCAGCCAGCCTCAGTGACCTGCTGCAGGCACAGCTGAGCCCTCAGCCATGCTGGTGCTTCGGGGAAAGAGTGTGTGAGAAAAGGCAGAGCACTGCATGGCAGTGAAGAGTGATGGGAAAAGATCTGAGAAAGAGCCCTGTGAGCACCAAAGTCAGGGAAGGAGAGGAGAAAGAGCTGAAGCAGTTTCCCCCACAGCCGTGGAGAGGAACTATCCACACTGCAGCCCATGGAGGACCCATAGCGCAGCAGATGAGCATTTACTGAAGGAAACTGGAGACCACGGAGAGCCCATGCAGGAGTAGGTTCATCCTGAAGGACCACAGCCCGTGGGAAGGACCCACACTGGAGTGGAGGAAGAGTGCAAGGGGGAAGGAGCAGAGGAGAGCTGTTACGGACTGACTGCAAGTCCCTGTTCCACATCCTCTGTGCATTGCTCAGCATGGGGAGGAAGTAGCAGTGAGAAAGAAGCAGTGGAGTACTTCGGCCTGGGACAAGAAAGATGCTGGAGGGCAAGGTTTTTAATTTTTATCTTTATTTCTTAACATCCCCAATCCATTGGCAATAAATAAAAAAATTTTCTCTGAGTCTGTTTTGCCTGTACCAGTAACTGGCAAGGGATCTCCCTGTCTTTATCGCAACCCATGAGCTTTTTCACATATTTGTTCCCCCTGTCCTATAGAGGGGAGGTAGTGAGCAGCTGGGTGGGCATCTGACAAGTGGTCTAGCTCAACTCAACATGATTTTATTCTTAAAGCAGTGAAGAAATCCAACCAAGCTTGGTTTTATCATAGCTGTTTTATTGCAGTGATTGGTCATACCCAAACATGACTCCTAGGACTTTATTATGTAATCCTTTTAGTCAGCACCATCATGGCAGCTAGAAGAGATTATTTTCTTCACCTCATTTCCAGCTGCTTTTCAAGAGCCCCTATCAGAGACAGCTCTTCTCTGTTGGCTGAATTGCTTGTGTTGCAACTTCCTAATTAATTTAATGGAAACGAGCTGGGCTACCTGAAACATGCAAAGGATTTTGCTGTCCAGGATGATTTTGACTGAAACTGCCTCAGAGCATACTCCCACAAACAGTTCCACTGGCATTTCTGACAGGACAGAAACCTGGCAGGGGGAGGGAGGGCAGGGAGTCAAAGATCTAGCGGGGAGTGTGGGCTGCAGATGGAAGAGGCTACAGATGGACTTTGACTCTTGTTCTGCCTTTACTGGTGAGGTAGCCATTTCCTCTGTAGCTTGGACTTCCAGACATATCATCATGACTTTACTATTTGTGGGCTGTGAGTTACCGTGTGTTTGATTTAGGACTGGAAAAGCTGTAACTTATTTACAGAAAATGAGTTTACTCAACTAGGATATTTGTTTCTAAGGTGAAAGCCACAAACTTGTATCTGTGAATTTCTACAAGAATCTACCAGAACACTCCATGTTCTCTCCCTGATGTCCCTGCTCACTGAACACAATTATCACAGATAAATATTTACTACAAAACTAGGAAAGAAGGGAAGACCCTGAGGACAAGTAAGTGGGAACTAACACCTCTGAAGACCAACATCACATAGAAGAAGATGATGCTTTCTTAATTTTTTCAAGAATGGCATAAGCAAGGACACTTTTCTTCCCTGAGAAGTTGTCAGTAGAGATTAAATACTCTGAGTCTCATAAATTACTAGTACTTCTTCCCTGTCCTTCCAACTGCCTCAGAAACTTCCAAAGTCTTTAGGAATGAACCAAACCTTCCTTTTCCAGTACAGTTATACAAATAAAAGATCCAAGAGAAAAGAACAAAATCCATGTTTTCTGAATGCCCTGGAAGCAATTTGCTACCCTTTCTTATCCTGTATCTGTCGTCTAGGTCAGGTTGACCTGTCCAAGCTGGAATGCGATTTGGTGGAGTGGAACTCCTACATATTTGTTCCATAATCCTATCTCTCTTATTAAGCTTTTAATTAATTCTGTGCCATTGTTCCTGAGTAGAACTGACAAATAATTTTAAAAACACCACCACCTATCCCAAAGAGCAATGAGATGTGAGGAAGAGTGATAGGCTTGAAGAATGGTCTAATCTTGGTTTTCCTTCAGGACTAGTCAGTATTTGTTCTGCACAATCTCTCTTAGTCAAAGATTTAAGAGAAGAGAAAGTCATGCACTTCACCTGCCAGAGGAAGTCCCTGATGTTGGCAGAACATTCAAGCCATAGGTTTTGATTAAATTGGCCCTCTTTCAATATCCCTGTGTATGTCAACACAAAGCAGTATTTTTCTTAGGTCAATATTTTATCTGATCCTGTTATATTAAATTGGTAGACTGAAGGACCAAAACAGTGTTCATATTAACCTCTCTCTCTCTCGTGTCCATGACTGCATTAAAAAAACCCAGTGACCCAGTAAAGAATTTGAAGTAACAAGATTCCCACTATTTTTCCTAGTTGGTTTTATTCTTATTAAATACACAACTGTGAAACTGTATAACAGTTTCAGATGTCTATGTCAGAAAGTTGCATATAAATAAAAATGTTTGAAAATGACTTAGTCCATTTTAAGTTAGTAACTTCTCCCTCACAAAGCTGTTTCAAGCTTTGTTTCTAATATTAAGGTTTAATTAGTTTCTGAGTGCAGTTTTCATTTACTGTCCTAACTCTGTGACAATGTAGCAAAAATTGCAGCAAGACACTGAAAATAAAGAAGTCCAGTGCCACCCAATTAGATCTAGATATAAACCCCGAAATTACTAGTGTAAGAGGCTGCAAGTGTTATTATATGAGATATTTTTCTTCTAGGTAACTGAAGAGTAAGAAAGGGTCAAACAGCAAAAAACATACAGAAAGGATAAGAGAATTGAACACTCTAGAGAATTTGGTGAAAAGACACACAGTACAGTACATTCGATAAGAGTGAATGTTGAAAAACAGGACTGAACAGCATTGTTGAACTACATCAATAAAGACTAAAGCTAGATTTCTTATCCTTTCTTTTGGTATGTGACTTACGGAGTTTTCCAGCAGTGCTTGAAACAAGGCATTGAACAACAGTAAACAGATTTTATTATTTTTTTTTAAGTACAGTACTTAATTCTGCAAACATCTCTGCTGCTTCAGAATACAGAACATCATTATATTGATACGACAACAGCACACTGACACGTTGTGATGAAATTTGGTTGCTGTAGTGTGAAACACTCATACTGACATTTCACCCAGTGAGCAGAGTTTCACTGCTAAAGAATACACGTGGCAAACCAGTGCAAACTGCAGGTGTCTGTGTTTCAAAGAACAAAAGACAGGTCATCCCTGAGTATCTCCCTGATCTAGAACTAAGAAACCTAGTGCTATGACAGTTCAGGTAAAGTCATCATTAAACAACCTTCAAAGAAGCACCAGTTTCCTGTTCTGTAAGCTCAGCGTTAACGGAAAACATGTTTTTACATGCTTGTCTGAAAACTCCTCATTTTCTACTGAAAACTCAAGCCCATCTGATACAAATCTGGTAAGAACCAGTTTTAGCATATGCAACTCACATGCACAGGAGGGATGAATTCTAGCAGTCAGTTCTACAGTTTCCTGACTTTAGTTCACTTTTTTTTCTTTTGATGGAAACAGAGACCACCATTCCTCTGCAGTTTGCATGGTTCCTTATTTAGGAATAAGTGATGCAGTAAAACTCTTACCTCCTCATACACTCCAGAGCCTGAGTGAAGACCTGTGGAGCCATTCCATGTTCATGCTGCAGGATCAAACACTGCTCCAGGGTGACCGACATGGCAGTCCTATCCTTGGCACTTTTACAGCTCGTAAATCGAACACCATTAAGTCTGCGGCATATCTAGAAATGGGATATATGATCCATCACTCCTTCAACATGCATAACTTTCTGTCAGAGAGAGCACCTGTATTTCCCCTTAGAGAGACACAAATGTTGTGTAGGGCTTTGATGTCAAAGTTTGTCATCTTCCAGAGAGCAGAACTTCACTGCATGAGTTGAAGGGAAAATTCTGATATGGAAAATACATTTTATCTCCCCATGTCTCATTCTAAAGGAGGTTTAGCCTGGCGGCATTTCCAAGCTACATGCAAGCAAATGAAGACATTCAAACATATCAGTAATAAAAAAGGGGAAAATACATATGCATACAGAAAATCAGCTGAACTATTCAGAGATGCTTAGATGAATAAATACCTCAGCAGCTTGCCAAAGGATATCAACATTCTTGTTTTTCCTTGCATGTACATTTTGCCCCAGAAATCTTAACAGTTCAGGCAGGCACGTCTGACTACGAGATCGAGGTAGACCTATAAAAAAATAAAACCAACTCCACTTATTCTTCTGTATTCAACAGATCTTTTACAAAGTGTTTCTATTCGCCTGTTGAAAACACATTTGTGTTTTTGTGAAACTATCAAAACTTAGAACAATTATTCAAGTTTTGAATTACTTAGTACCATCAACAAAACAAATTCAAGCTTAATTAAACTCAATTGGAAATATAAATTCCAATTATTTAGAACTTCAGGGACTCAGAATCTAATAGCAATATAATAACAGAACGAAAAAAGGGAGCAAGATTGGTATAGTATTTTGGTTTGTGTGTGACAGAGGTGACAGGAGAACATGCATGTCTTCAGAGAAACACTGAAGCTATTTTATATTCTGCTCACTTTTTTTTTTTTTTAATTTGCAAGCTGGTCAGCTTTCAGTTACAAGAAACACCCTCTTTGACAGGACGTCACATTGTCATGATATGTTCATTAATATTTCACTAAGTGGAAATAAAGTAGTTGAAATTTTTCATAGTATCTTCAGTACTCATCTTCTGTGTTCAAATCGTTGCACGTCATCTCTTACACATGTAGCAAGATACTCCAGACAATCAATTACAAGTACACAACAGGTTGTCTTTCTCATTGTTTCTTTTTTTTTTAAGGAGTAACCACAGAGAACACCAACTAAAGCTGTGACTGAACAAATAAGGAGGTATGCACTGTAAGAGATGACATTGTGACAAAACAAATGCTACCTGAGTGACATATGAGGTTTTATTTTAGGCCTGCTTCTCACAGCAAGTAGTATGTTAGACTAACCTGATCTCCTCCTACAAGAAGGTGACCCAGTGAATAGATGAGGGAAGGCTGTGGACATTTTTCACCTGGACTTTAGCAAAGCCTTTAACACTGCTTCCCACAGCATTCTCCTGGACTAACTGGCTGCTCATGGCTTGGTAGGACACACTGTTCACTTGGTAAGAAAACCCAGCTGGATGGCCAGGCCCACCGAGTGCTGGTGAATGGTGCTACATCCAGCTGGTGTGGGTCTCTAGGGCTCAGTTCTGCAGCCAGTCCTGTTTAATATCTTTATCAACAATCTGGAGGAGGGAGGACGAGGGAATCAAGTGCACCCTCAGTCAGTGGCAGATGGCACCAAGCTGGACAGGAGTGCTGATCTGCTGGAGGGCAGGAAGGCTCTACAGAGGGATCTGGACAGGCTGGATCAATAAGCCAAGGCCACTTCTATAGGGTTCCGCATGATCAAGTGTCAGGTCCTGCACTTCAGCCACAACAACCCCAGGCAGTGCTACAGGCTGGGAACAGAGTGGCTGGGAGCTGCCTGGTGGAAAAGGACCTGGAGGTGCTGGTCTACAGCAGCTGAACATGAACCAGAGTGTGCCCAGGTGGCCAAGAAGGTCGGTGGCATCCTGGCCTGTATCAGCAATAGTGTGGCCAGCAGGACCAGGGCAGGGATTGTCCCCCTGTACTCAGCACTGGTGAGGCTGCACCTCGAATCCTGTGTTCAGTTCTGGGCCTCTCACTGTAAGAAGGCATTGAGGTGCTGGAATCTCAGTGGTGTCCAGAGAAGGGAAATGGAACTGGTGATGGGTGTGGAGCACAAGTCTTACGAGAAGCAGCTGAGGGAGCTGGGGCTGTTTAACCTGGAGAAAAGGAAGCTCAAGAGGAGACCTTACTGCTCTCTACAACCACCTGAAAGCCGGGGGGGTTCTTCTCCCAGGCAACCAGCAACAGGACAAGAGAAAATAGCCTCAAGCTGCACCAGGGGAGTTTTAGACTGGATGTTGGGAAAAATTTCTTCACTGAAAGAGCTGTGAAGCACTGGAACAGGCTGCTCAGGGAAGTGGCTGAGTCACCATCCCTGGAGGTATTTAAAAAACATGTAGATGTGGCATCTGGGAGGACAGTTTAGGGGTGGTCTTGGCAATGCTGGGGAAACAGTTGGACTTGATCTTAAAGATCTTTTCCAACCTAAACAATTCTACATTTCTATTCTATAATTAACAATTTTGTGCCTGTCCTGGATTGGTCTGCTCAAACTCTATACCTAGAAAGAAAGTAATACCTGTAAACAAAAAGAGGGCACAGGCCATCTCCTGTTTCTAAAGACAAGGAGAGCTAACAGAACAAGGACAAGGAGCTAGTGAAGCTAAGGCTAATTAATTTCTTAGAAATTCTGCAGAGCTTAGAATTAAGAACACAGGGACAAGGACAGTGGATAAGGAATCAGCTTTTCTTGTGTACTGTTCCTGAAGGGAGTATTTCCTACACTCTGCCAGCAGATACTTCACTGGGCCCTTTGTTCCCTAGAATGATCTATTTGGTTTTCCTTTTGCCTTTACCTACCACAGACTACATCACTGGGCATAAACACCTGGTTTACAGTTAAATGTAAAATGCTCTTCTCCCTTGACAAGGGTTCAGAGAAAAGTACACGTCACTTTGTATATCCTAAATATCACCACAACTTTCAGGAGAAAAAAAAAGGCAAAAGCTAAAAGATGATTGGATCAAACATAAGAGGTTTGGGGAAGAGGGAAGAGACTGTAGTAAAAAAAAAAAGATAAGCAAAATTAAAGAGGAGAGGAAGGAGCTGAATGGGAATTATTAGTATGACAGACTAGACAGAGACATGAACAAAATTCATTTTAAACTGATTAATTTTTGAATCTTACAAGAAAATCTGATGCTAGACTTCTATACAATAAAAAATTTAAATTTTTCAGCTAACATTCCAGGGTATTAATTATGCAGGATTATGAATGCCTGGATGGAGGGAAGCAGGTTCTGCTCTCAGCTGTATCAAAAAAATTCAGAGTAACTGAACATGCAATAACACACTTTAAGACATAGAATTCTTACTATCCTGTTGCATGCTGTTGCATTTGTATTTCTGGAAAAAAATTGCAACAAACTGTAGGACACATGAAATAACCTTACAAGACGTTTGACAGTAATAATAATGAATTGATGAATTTTCACCACTTTTGTGGTCACAGGTAAATAACACTTACTTACGCCACTGCCTTCTCAAAAAAACCCCAAGAAGTAACAAGCAAATTAACCAGTAAAAAAAACCCCAGTAAAATTTAAGCTTGTAGCTATTGTCTCTCTTCCAGGTTCTCTGCAGTTGGCTGCGGATGCAATAATTATAGGAAAGTGCCAAAGGAAAACAGAGGGAAAGTGACCAAGTTCCTAAAAACTGGGAGTTGCTCTCTGTGCAGGTTTTATCATAAGTGCAGGGAACATCACCAAAAACTGCACATAAAAGTGCTGCTGCTAGAACCTGTCACTTTTACACCTTTACCTTACAACAATCTCACTGCCTAGCTGAATGATTATACAGTACATAGTGCCACTTAGAAAGAGATGTAAAAGTAACCTTAAAAAGGAAAGTTAATCAGTCTGACCTTTAAACCTCTTGAATTCGCTCTACTTAGTACTAAAGTATTAAAAAAGAGATACATCATTTCCTGGAGGTTACTAATGCTGGTGTATCATTGGCATTTAAAAAACCAACATAAAGCAAACAAATGAAAAAATCAACCTGAATTGTGCTGTTCAACCAAATTTGTAGTTAATTACAAAATACTTACAATCATCAGGCAAAACTTCCTTGAACTGCTCAAAATATGAATTCAACCGCACTAAGCTTTCCATGTTAATTATTTCTTGCAGTGAGGTGTCTCCAAACCTTTAAAAAGAGAAGGAAGGAACAATTAAGCCCAAGGTAAAATGTTTCTCTTCTTCTTTGAAACAACTGCACTTGGCAATATGTCTACCAAAAACCAGTTTAAATATTCATCCCAGGAGTTCCCTAACCATTCAAATGCCTGGTGAAGTGTAACAGAGAACTGTTGTAATGACTCATAACAGAGAAAGAAAATATGAGGGTGAGGGGGAAAAAGGGAAGGAAGGTATAAGAAAAATCTTGTAGAAGAGTATCTAAAATTCTTTGGCTTTCATGTCTCTCTTTCAATATTAAATTCCTACCTGGCAAACTGTTTTACCTAAATTTAAACTTTTAATAATGGATTTACTAGTTTAGTTCATAAAGTAATAATAACAACCATAACATCAGTAGATAGGACTGGGAATGTTGACTTCAGGTACGTAAATGAAAAATATAGATCTAGGAGTAATAAACCATGAATGTAACAAATATTGTCAACAATGACCTGATTCACCTTATTTAAATATATCTACATACACAGATGTACACACAGAGTGCTGACATCTGTAACTGTGCTAGTCATTTTGGGCTTCCTTTGTAGGCAACAGAGGACAACAGTAATTGCTGGAATGCTTTTGTTACTTTTTCTTGTTGTCCACCACCACAGTGCACACTCCAGCCCGGTACCAAGGCTGCTGCCACAACATGCATGCGCCTGGCTTTGCTGGAGTTCTCCGTTAGAGCAGTGCTCTGTCAATGTACTTTTTACAGGATATGGCCACAATAGAGGGAATCTGCTGGCTCTTCCAGAACTGAACAATTTCCCTAGCAAATATAATTACATAATTATATTTTTCAGCTTTACAATAGCAGTGTTGCATTACATAAATACTGCAAGGGTATGTTAAAACAGAGGTACACCTTGCCAATTATCATGGATTTTAACAGTGACCAGGAGAGGGAGTCTCAGGGAGAGTGCAAAACCAAGACAGCAAATATATAGCAATATTCAGAATGATCTCTCAGTCTCTAGTGATCTGTCACTCACAGAGGTCTTAAGTCACAAAGAGCACCTGTGTGCTAAACAGCCCTTGATAGATCTCATTGTAAATTCACTTCTGAACCACATAAGCCTGCACTAGTCTCAAACCCATGAGGTAAAGAGCTTCACAGCTACGTGGCATATAAAGAAGGACCTCCTTTTATTTGTCATTTGACAGACTAATTTAGAACAGTGTTCCCTTGTTTGTGTATTGGAGAAACTGAATCGCTGTTAGTTATGCAACAGTGCAATTCCACAGCAACGCAGTTCTACTGCTGAACTGCCAGTAAGGTTGAGCTTGCCTGACTGGATACCTACTTCTCTGCTAGGGTTTGCTGCTCATTGATTCCCACATTGAAAAGAACAGGCTGAACCCTCAGTAACATTCCACTTTGAATCTCACGCGGCAACAAATCAAACAAGGCGCTTGGCAGAGGGATCCTCACGTTAAATCCATCACTGAAAACAAATAAACAGCTATTAGACATAAGGATCAAAAAGCTACGTTCTAAGAATGTGTTACTTATCTAAAGAGGGATAACACCTAGAATAAAATATAACCATTAAAAAGCAACTATCAGTCAAAACTGACTTTAAGGAACTGCTACAACTTGCAGTCAGTGAATCTATTCTAGTTCAAAAACAAACCCACAGCAACCTGTAATATTGCATTTATATCCCCATGGACATTCAAATCAGATCTGCCGATTTCCTGACAATAGCTGATTTTGCTCTGCTCATTAAGGCTGCAGTTTTTCTACAACTTGGGTAGAAAAAACAAAATTTTGGCATGTCCCCATCTCATCAAGAATAAAGTATATTTATTGTTTTTTACCGATTTCCGGTGATGACTGGCAGCATGTCAGTAGACGTATTTGATGTAGCCTGAGTTACTTTAAAGGTTACATTCCTCAAGTCCATGATTCCCAAACTCATGTCCTCCAGCATTGCCAACTCCTCACCTAAATCCAAGAGGAAAAAGTGAATTGTAATTACTTGTTAGGCACAACTTCCCTTTGTCAATTTGATGACAACAGAAGGTCATCACTCCATGAAGAAGTTCCACAGGTGAAGAGGTCCTACAGCCCAGGCCTCCCCCTTGACCTAGAGACAATGTCATGACTGACTTTTTGAGTTCAGCAAGTTTAGAAAACCCCAGTTATCTAGAACAGTCCACACTATTGTTCTTTAAGTAGTTTATATGTTGATTTTCAAAGTTAGATGATGCTAGTAAGTACTTCTCAGCATTGTCAAAGCCATGATACCCTTTGCACTGGAGAAGCTACAAGGTATTCTGGATTTGTCTGGTAAAGCATTCCCTAACCAGCATCCAGACAGCTTTTGAGACATAGGAGTGAAACACTTCTGAGTGAAGTACTTTCCCTTTTTATATTCTCTCTTCAATCTCACATCGTGCTGCAAGATTACAGAAGTTTCAAGAAAATTCAAAAAGTGTGTTTTGGGCACAGTTTCTCCCAGCTTACCAGAACTTTAATCCATTTATTTTCTGAAAAAATCAAAGACCACTGTGATACATTTTAGTCTTTCTTAAACCTTTGACATTCTATTATAAAACAAATACACTTTATCTTTTAGATATTCAAATAAGTGCGAAGAAATTCAGAGTTGTTTGATAATTAAGTACTTCAGCTATATTCCTGTTTTGCATTTTAGTTTTCAAAATAATTTTGTAGTTGAGCTGCAGATTGTCTCAAACACACAGATCCTGGTGTAGCCAATTAAATGCAGAATTTGCTGACTCAACAGCTAATCCCTCCCACTGGCCCCGTGCCTTTACCATAAGTGCTCAGCAGGCTCTCGAACTGTGCCAGCAAGCCAATGGTGTAGAGTTGTCTTAGAAATCCATCATCATGCAGGCAGTTCCTCAGCTTGATAATGAAACCACAAATGAGGGCTGTCAGCTGTGAGAGAGGAAACAGACAAGAATTAAATGATTCAAGATAAAAAAGGTTCTTCAGCCCCAAACAAAAATGATAGCATGTATAAGAGGTGCCATAAAATCTGTCAAACAGATGCTCTTTTCCCTTAAACATCATTCTTCTTTTCCTTGCAGCTGAAGAGGCACAACCAACCATTGAAAATCCAAACCATTCATAAAATCAGATTCAAGGCACGCTGCCTCCATCTCGCAAGCTGTCTCAAAATGGGGCTGCCGTAGATCTCACTCCTTTTCATTTTCTGAACATGATCACTTGTGGGAGGGTCTACAACTTATGAATTACAAAAATTTCTCCTTAGAGAATTGTTTCGTTTCAGACAGAAAAGCAACACAGCTAGTTCCAGGCCAAGAATTTTGATAGTATGAATAAATTACTGTTTTTTAAAAATGACATTTGAGAAAGCTTAAAAATGCAGTATCTGTTTGCATTATGCAGATTCAAACTACGGTGTTACAAGATATTCAGAACAAGATCCTGAAGATCTAGTACTAAGGGCAGGACTATGATCTAAGATTAATATTAGTCTTAATTCACTGTCAACAAAGGAATTTCCCAGGTGACTGCCATATACTATGTATACAGGTGTATGACTTCATTATAGAATTAAACAGAAGAGAATCAAGTCCTGACCATGATGGGTAAACATACTCGAAGTATTGAGTTTAAAAGTTACCTGCAATATGAGGTGGGTTTTATATAGGAAAATTCCCTGATTTTATCCCGACAAGATCACAGAATCAAAGAATCATTAAGGCTGGAAAAGATCTCTATGGTCACCAAGTCCAACCCAGCACTACCACCATGTACACCACTAAACCACGTCCTCAACTGCCATATCCACACATTTTTTTAACACTTCCAGGGATGGTGACTCCACTACTTTCCTGGGCAGCCCACTCCAGGTCTTAACAACCCCGTCCATGAAGAAATTTTTCTCAATATCTAATCTAAATCTCCCCTGGCACAACTTGAGGACATTTCCTCTCATCCTGTCTCTTGTTTTACATTTTTGAAATTACAGCTGGGACAAAAGCCCTGCCAAATTATGTCCAAGAAATAAACTGTTTGAAATAAATGAACAAGATAGTGATTTCACAGGAAAGCAAACACACTATGGAAGTGTAGAAGGCAGAAGAAATTTTTTTTCTGTGGGCAGTGGAAATTTTTTTAGTGCAGACACCTGCTAGTCAGTGTCTGACACAAGAGATGCCAGCAGGTACAGAAACAGAACTTCTAGGAAAAAAGCCCCCGAGGTAATTTCTCTTCCCATAGCTGGACTACTCTCCTTAGGTACCATATGTCCTGTTGGGTTTCTCAGTGCAGAGAACAACAAAAGGTATCTGAGGGAGTACATTTACTACTCACAGACCTTTCTGCCCCTCTCTTTCACATCTTACTTCTGCTTTAGCTTGGTGGCATTGGAAGGCAAAGATTATTTCTGTATACAGCAGTACATTTTCACCAGTTCTGGAATAATTTTTGTTTTCAATAGCGAAAGAGTATCCAAGGGGACACCTAATTTATGGGTTGTCAAATGCATGTAAGTAACCAGTAAGGACAAGACAGCACAGCTTGTGAGGGGAAATCAGCGTCAAACCCGGGAAGAGATAGGAAAAACTCTGGAAAGAGTTATCTTTCGTATTTCATAGAAACCCCACCAAATGTGGAAGTGAAACCAAAGCATATTTGCTTGCTTACAGTCTGGCAGAAGACAACATCCCTGCGATACTGAAGGCTCAGGCAGAGCCCTATTGTCGGGGCACTGTCCTGCATTAACAAAAAGACCATGGCTTTCTTTGCCTTGTCACTCATCATGGCTACGCAGTCAGTGAGTGTGGTCAGCAAGGGATAAAGAGCTTCACTCCATTCACCTGGTTAAAAGAAAAAAAGAATTAGCAGCAGTGGAAGCACTTTATTTGAAACAAACAGACATTAAGAAGAAACTTCCTGTTGCAAGTCAAAGTTGTTGATCATTCCCATTTAGAACTCATTTTATTGTGGCTGGATGGTTATTTCCTGCTTTGTAATAATTAAGTAATCTTCCAGTGTGGTTATTGCATGAGGAAAATATGGAGAATAATCTGTACGGCTGTTATGACTTTCCAGACCATGTAAAAGTTACCAGAATTTGTGCTCACACAACAGGCTATACAATAGCTGATTTGGAAATCATAACAGAAACATGAGTAACTATATACAGAAGTGTACATAACTGCATGTTCATGTTCAAACAAACCCTTTCACTGCATGTACATGGACAGACAGTAAGGAGTCCATTGCATTACAGAAATAGGGACCATCTCCTTAGCCATTTCTGTCAATGAGATTCCTCCCAAATATCTTGCCTTTTGAATCTCTAGGCTCATAGGTGTATCATTCAACTGCCCCACCATCTTATTGATCCTTATTGCACCTCAGTGAGGCAAGCTGATGCTCACCTCCTATTTGTAGGTAAGAATAATGAGGCAGAGAGGTGAGAAATTAATGTAGGTACTCTTTTAAGTGTTTTCTGTCTCCTGAGTAGTTCTAAAGGCTTTAAGCTAGCTAACAAGAAATACTAAATATAGTGATTTAATGCGAGTCATACAGATTCTTGGAAGTAGTTTGGAGCTCTTCTTCCACTGAAATACATAAGATATGACCCAGAGGGATTCTGTTCAAGGTCCTGCATAGGAAGCACAGAAATGAAACTGAGTTGTCCAAGTCCTATTATGGTACCCCAAATATTGTGCCATTCCTTTTCCCTAAGAGACTGCTCAGCTTTAAAATATCCCACATGCTCAGTTCCTTTTCTTTCCTTATTTCATCCTAATCAGCCACCAACTAAAAAAAAAAAAAAATTTCCATGAGTTTACAAAAAATTACTCAGATGCTATACCAAAACCCATTCTCTCCGCAGCATAAAAAGAATATAGAACAGGGCTTTGGTTTTGCCCTCTTTAATGTAAGGTTGAAACAGAAGAACACTTCCCTTTTTAAAGGGAAGGACAATATGTTTTATTTTTCAGAAGCACCAGAGCTCACAAACAGCACACACACAACTCCCACCCCAGCTGGCTGTAGGAACAAGCCAACGTACAAACCAGAACCTGCATGAACGAGACACTTGAAGCCCCTGAAAGGAAATAGTTTGGGATTTTGACTCAAAGGCAGAACTAAGGAGTCAGTAATAATAAATACTCCTTTGATACCAGCCAAAGAGGGGAACTCTGGAAGTTTGCTAACAGAAACACATCTGGCAAGATTAACAGAACTATCCTTTTGGCTTTTGTTCTACGCAGTAGATAGATAACCTAACAAACTACACAAAGTGGAAGTTGTTTGACTCTGTTCCATTGCCTTAAAAAAAAGCAGGAAACATCAAAAGAACAGGCAAGGAATCACAGCTTGTCTTTTAAATTCTACTAAATATTTTATCTCAAAATTAGTCAGATGCCATAACATGGCCTTGTGAACACTTAAAAGCGAAATACAGATGATACTAACAGTGTTTCTCTTACTGCCTTTAAGTGCTTTTCTATAAGCAAATGAGAGTAACAATAAGAACTGAAAATATTTTCCATCACATCGTCATCCCATTGTCTGGTCGTATACACGTGTATATAGTTACTAACTCAGCAAAGATCTAGAACTGGAGTGTGTCTGGCAGCACTTCATTTAAAAGATATGTTTATCTCTGGTACTCACAAAGTACACTGGTGAAGATAATGCAATTATTAGATGGGTTTTTTTCTTCCAACATTCACATACAATGCAGGGGCTCATCTGGAGCAAAAATCCCCTGTGCTGTGTATTCCCCTGGTTTAAATTCTTGCCATGAAAGAACAAACCCTTGTCAGTCTGCAAAGTTCTAAATTACTTTTGCTACCTACTTCACAGAGGTGTCACCTGTGTTCTTTTATTTTTTAGTCAATGGTAGTTGTTATTAACAGTAAACTGGAATAAAAGGAATTGCATACCCAGTCTCAAATTATGTTGGAACAAGGTGGGGATGTTGGGAAGGCCTATGAGTTTGCATAGCCAACTTTTGCTGACTATATACTACTGACTATTTCATAAAAAAATAATGTCTTATTAAGAGAAGCAAATACATAAAGCTTGTAGGATGTAATGTCAGGTGAGAAAAGTTCTTGCATTTTTCACCCCAAGGGCCTCTCTTCTCCAGAGCAATAAAAATATTATTAAAACAGCTATCCTTCAGGGCCTTTGAAAACATATTTTTAGTCTTTTCATATTAAGTACAGAACGACAAGGACAGAAGAAAGAAGGTTAACACTGGGATGACACTCCTAAATTCTGTATCCTGAAACATGAGACTTATGATCCCCGATACGACTTGGTGTGCACCCAAAACAGACATTTTCCATCAGCCATGTTGAGTCCTCCATGTTCTGCTCAACTTCTCATTCAGAAAGACTGGCTCAACAGCTTGTGTGAAAGGGCATGTCTGAAATGTCACACTCCCACAGACTTCAATGACATTTGGAACAGGCCTCAAACCATTGTCACCTACATCAGTTTGCTAAAACACATCAACTGGAGAAACTAAAGAGGCCATGAACATTTGCTCTCCCATATCTGGACACGAGAAATGACCAGATACCCCCTGCACTCCTCGGAAATAATAGCTTCTGAACAGCTTAGGTAACTCACGTGGTGTTGTAAAGCACTGCCATTTCAAAATGGTCCATCTTAAAGCAAGGCACTTGTTCATTTAACTATGAACAAACCCCTGCAGTTTTCAGAAGAAGCGGAAGCCATGAATGCACATACCTGGGGCAGATTCTTCCGGAGTAGGGCTGCAATCTGCACAGAAATGGAGGGGCAACATGCATGATTAAGGAGCAGCAACACAGTCTAAATACAAGCAACTCAAATGCTCGATGCCAGGGTTCTCAAACGTTTTCACTGAGCGAAGAGGAGCTCAGCAGAAATACTCTGTTGGCCATAGGTACCGAAGGTATGGGCATCTCCTCCACTCCATTGTTCTGATCAGAGGAACACCTGGATGGGGACTTGGAGGAAAGCCAGTACCTGCTAGCTCAGAGGCTCGCTGTGGATTACCAGCAAGTGCACTGTCAATCCCCAGTGATCCACAGGGCACAATTTGAGAACCACTGGTTTACTGCAATTATAGATTAAGCTGGCAGTAAGGCTGCTAAACAGAAGAGCAGAAGACCAGCAGTAAGTTCAATGCACTTAACAGAAAATGACATTAAGGCACCCACAATGCAAGAATAATAAAAAACCAATACTATGCTACCTTAGTCAAAATTCTGTCACACAATTTCTGAGATAATTAACAGAAACATTAGAATGTATATTAAGGGCTGAAACCCCATCAGTGAAGTCTGTGAGTATTCCATACTCACTTCAGTGGGAGGATCAAGCTGTCAGATGAAAATATACTACAGGTCAATGCCAACAGTAAAAAAATAATGTACACCCTGTTATATCAAGTCTTGCATTAATGAAAAGTAAGCTAACTTTTCATTAATGCAATTAACTTTACTCAGCAAACAGCATTTCAGCTTCTGTTGTTTATATCTAGATTCACTAGTCAATGAATTACAAATCTGAACATAACAACAGAAAATATAAAATTCAATAGCGTGCCTCAGGACAATCATCTCAGCTAGATAATCAGAAAAAAACCTCTCAGTAAATTAAAATTCCTCATGTTCACTAAAGAAACTATATGTCCCCATGTGATTTCAGTAATGAATAACTAAGCCTATAACATAAGTACATTTGAAAATATTTTTTTACGTTTCCCTTCTACTATTTCAGGCAGTATTTTCTTTCACAAACATTCCTTTCTAGAGAGATCCTCTAAAGTCCTTCAATAAAATTTTACTGTCTCTCTCTTACCAGTTCTGGAACTATCTTGCTTGGTTGGTTTTTACATTCCTTTCAAAATAATTTCTGTCTGCTTCTACTCATTTACTCAAAATTCATAATTACTAACAGGAAAAACATTAATTCTTTGAATACACAACAACAAAAACGTTGTGATTCTGAACTTAGAGAAAAGACCTTCTTTGTCCTTCAATTCTGCCCCAGGTTCTGTCAGTTAAATAAAAAGATTTTTTTTTTCCTGTTTTGGAGGGACAGCAGGGAAAAGTTACAGACATTCTTTACACTAACAAAATCTTCAGTAGGGTCACATAGCCAATTCCACTTTTATATGGCGTAAGTGTCAAGATCCAGAGTAGATTTAAAAGATCCACTGAAAATGGAAGAAAAATACTGTTCTAAGGTGTTTCCAGCATCAAATTGTCTTGGAAAAAGCTTCTGATATCACTCATCACAGATATTTCCTGGGCTTTTTAATATTCAAAATCCACAACATTTAATCATTTATGTGAATGTGCATTGAAGGTTACTGATTAGACTTACATGTAAATACATAAAAACTTCATTGTAAACTAGCTAGCAAACAAAAACATTCATAGGTATCAAACTGGTAGAAGAAATTTAGTCAAAGATTAACAGTGTACATATTCTGGAACAAGAACCTACTCTCCTATTTTTTAATAATGCACAAAAACGTCAGTTTTATCTAGAAAAACATGGTTGTCTAAGATACTAAATAAACTACAGGTAACATGCAAAGCTACACAAAAATACATTAACATTTATTTTCACTTCCTTTTTGCTTTTTTTTTTTCTTAAGGCACTGCCTTCCACTGCAGCACTAACAATGTGATGGACATGAAGTCATAGACACACGTAAGGGACAAAGGGCCATCAAACAGTAAGACAGAACAGGACAAAGGAAATGAGAGCACAAATCAGTCTTTTCAGAGCTTCACTTCGCCCACCTACGCTATTAAGTGGCCAAATCAGAGTAACCACTCGTAAAGAACGTGAGAATAAGTCAAATAAGAACGTAAGTAAATTCAATAATTCTACAATTTAATGCACAGCTGCCAAACTGTCGGTCTAAACTGATAAGGATATATTTCATTCGCATGCTCACCACTTTAGACTGGGTTCAACACAGCATCCACTCGAGCTTAAATTTTGAATGGATTATTCAACTAAGAGCTTGCACTGCCAATTCCTACCTTTCAGCTACAAGAAGTCTAAATAACTGAGTGCCTCAGCATCACAGTTTGGGTTAAAATTTGCTTTGAACTCCATTAGGTTCATCTACATTCAGGTCAGTCTAATGGGACTACTTGAGCTCCCCTCCCATGCTTTAGCAGTTCAGCTGGGACCATCAGTTTTTCAGTAGTGCCTGCACTTCTCTCATGTTTTATTTACCTATAATAAGCTTTGATTTCTGCAAAGAAGCTGAAGCCAACGGGAAAGCTACCAGAGGTGGTGTCTGTCATGTGATAGCCCATACAACTCTTTTACCAGCTTAAAACACACAGAGTAAAAACCAAGTGCCACTGTCATCAATGGATTTGGCAGTGATTTCAGTGGGACCAGGATTTCAAAACAAGTAATGGGCTTAGAAGCTCCCAGTACACCAACAGCTCTTTCTGCCTGACATCACTGCTTAACACCCACCCTGAATTAAAAACATGTGGAGGGCTGTAAGGGAGGCTTAGGAATGATGCCAGCACACAGGAGGAGAGCAGCAGTGAGAAGCAGTGTCTGGCATACGCACTTGTCTTGAGAGAATGGCATGCACAGGATGGTGTGGATGAAGATGGTGGTGAGGATGATGAAGGTGGTGAGGATGATGAGGTCTCATTTAAATCTTCTGGATTTATCCAGTAGGCACGACTGTCCCGATTACCTTTCTTACTAGTACTGCTGACGTCACACTGGAAAACGTCTTCACAGCTGTCACTTTGCAAGCGCTCCTTCTGGAGAAGTTTGTCCACTCTCTGTATGATACACTCCAGACTTTTGTCGACATTCAACCAAACCTTCTCCTTAAAAGAAAACATTTCTTTCTGAGTTTAAAACCAAAAGAGACATTGGGTAATAAATCCCTTGGCGATATATTTCCTCCTGTGGTTTTAGTCACAATTCCTCCGCAAAGTTTCCTATGGGCTATCGTGGTTACATGTGTGCACACACAAATTATGGATATTTAAGTAATGTATACCAGGATGTCAACAATATGTAGTGACATGACTTGTGTGGTAAATTGCAAAGCTATTTTCTGTGTAAGTTTGCCAAACGATTTTAAGTTCCTCTTCCTGCACTGTTATTCCAATTCCTAGCTAGCACTATTGTTTACTCTTGAAATTCATGTTTGACATAATAATTGTATGCAATCACACATCTTTTTTTCTCTGTAATTCAGTGAACAACAGATACAATTACTGTATTATAGTACTGTCTAAATATGGAATTAGCTTTATTTGTATCTTATTACTGCGACTTTGACTGTAAGTCAAAGTACGCCAAAATAATTAAAACTAGCAAGGATCCATTTCCAAAATGAATTAAATCTCTTTTAAAAATTGGTATTTCACAATGTTAATAATTGCTTTAATTAATCTTGACTATTTGTGAGATCTAGTTAACTTCTGTTTATTTAACACAATGACAGAATTTCACAGTCCAATTCTCATTTTCATTGGCAGTGTGGTAAGGCAAATCATTTAAATACTTTGTTCAAACAATTTTAAAATGCTGTTCATAATCAAAACAGTGATCGACAGCAAGTTCTAAATGGTTGCAGGGGAATTTTTATAAGAGGAAGACTAAATTGCATAGCCAGCACACACAAAATACACTTTATTTGGGAGAAGCGCAAAAGCCCATTGTAGTATGGTCAGTTTTTCACTTTAAAAGCTATTTACTTTCCCTTGGACCTCATCTTAAAAATGCTATGCACCTGCTGTAACAATTCCCACAGTTTAGGAGACCCAGAAATAATTAGTAAAGCCTGCTTATATTCCCATGCCAAGGAGTAATTGCCTGCAGGATAGAGACAACATCTGTGCTACCTAACCAATATTTCCTACATACTCATGCCATGCATATCTGGTGAGCCGCTACAGAGCTTATGAAAAAAGAAAGTAAAAAGAACAAAGTATTCATCACTCCACTACGCAAACATACCCATTCCTCTTCATGCCAGTCCACCTGCAGAGAAGATCGGCTATTTCTTCCCGTCCATCTGGCCACAAGTGTATCTTGATCATTCCTCAGCATCACTTGTTCCCCTTCTCCAGAGGTTGGAGATGCTTTTGAAGCTATATAGTCTGGCCTTGCAGCGTTCAGTCCATGTATTGAATTTGCCAACAGCTTGCAGTCACAGACTGTGACAAGTTGCCGGGTCTAAAAAAGCAATAAACCCCCATATTTTAAAAACTTTTCATTATTCCATATACAATTTATACTGTATTTTTTCAAGGAAGAAAGAAAGAAGTACTATTCCGTAAAAGAAACTATTGCTTTAAGGCACCTTTAGAATACCTTTACAGAATGACCTTAAAAAATAATACAGGATCCCAAAACACAAATTATACATTTCCAAAGTCTGTACTACTACATTAGACTTGCAATTGTTGAAAATTTCACTAAGGAATGGGCAATTCACCTTCATTTGCACTTCATTCTCCATTTGAGGAAAGCCTAGAACAACGTGCAGACACATGTGCAGTGTTTGAACACTGGAACAGGCTCCCCAGGGAAGTGGTTGCAGCACCAAGCCTGACAGAGTTCAAGAAGTGTTTGGACAATGCTCTCAGGCACATGGTGTGAGTCTGGGGGTGCAGGACCAGGATGATCCTGACTGGTCCCTTCCAACTCACTGTATTCTATGATTACGTAATTTTTATACCCCACACAACAGTTGCCACACCAGAAGGATCAAGCTTCACTCCAATCATTCTCTCCAAAATCACAACAAGACTTAAGAGGAGGGCTGAAGGTATAACCCACTATCAATGCAATTTGTTCCCTGTCTTATTTAACCACGTTGTATTAAAGGATTTCTGTAAGCCATATGGACATGAAAACTATGTAGCCTGTGTGTCTACTAAAAAAACAACAAACAAGACATTAATATGTCATATATACACATAATCCAGTTGTAGAAAATCCCACAGATCAGTTATACACTGTACTCATTTAGAGTGAGTATTATAAGAAATAATACATTTACATGAGGTCGCATTATACAAAGTTGTATGCATATCCCTTCTACTGGGACAATTTATGGCAAGCTGGTTGGCCACTACTGCTGTTTAGAACCTTCAGACTGGCTTCAAGGACAGAAGAGGTCAGTAAAACTGTATTTGGGTTTTTTCTCCCTGTAAGTTTTTGTTCAGCTGTGGGTCCAGTCTGGTTTTTGTTAGCACATATCAAGAAATAACTGGTTTACATCACTAAAATTCAAGCAAAGGCTATGTCACCATTATTCCTTATTTCACCAATGGAAAAATACAGAATTGTTTTATTAACTTTCACACAGTTGCTGCTGCTTGACAGATGACTCAGAACATTAAAAAATCCCAGATGGTTATGGAGAAAAGGATATAAAAGAAAGTGAAGAATGCTCATTACTGCAGTATGATGAATGAATAGAGGGAATCAGAGGACATTGCTCTCCATTGCACTTTCAAGAGGAGGTGAAGGCAGGATTGTGAAAAGTAGGAGACAACCTAAATAAAAACAGGAACTTTTAAAGGCTGATATAATTTTTTTTAGGACTGTGCCTGTTACAACACACTACTGAAAAAGCTAAAACAGATGTTTCAAGAAAACCTACTAAAAGTGCAGACAGAAAAAGAAATACACTGTGCTTCAGCAGGGAAATGAATTATTCTCCTACCTTATCTGCTAGGATGGCAAGTGTTCTTTCAAGGCCATTAGCTGATCTATCCTTGGCAGCTCTTGAGAGCCTTTCTGCATAGTAACTGACTTGCGTTTTCAGGGTGTTGATTTGTGCAATAATTTCCTTTGCTCTAACGATGTCCTGTGGGATGTATATTATAGACTGGGAACTTGTTGAAGTGCTGAAAAAGAAATACTTATTTTAGGGGGGAAATTGATCTAGAGGTACATACATTACAGTGGCATGCTGGGGAATTAATGGCAGACAACAAAAATTTACCTAAAGTAGTGATCAACAGTGAAAGTCCAGTGGGCAATTGCACAGCAGGAACATGATCCTAGAGACCTCTCTGCCTTTATTGAAAGCATTCAGATGCAGATTTACTCATCCCTAATACCAAGGGGCTGTGGGTAGAGTTTGTACACCACAGGGACAGTTTTGCTGAGGAGAATGTGGGTGACAGATTTTGCCATCAGAAACAGAACCACTGTTCGCAGAGACGTCTTGCTCCATTCTCCCTCTTCTTACAACACAGATACTTCCCTGAGGCCTGGTTTACAAACATGCTTTATCACATATCTACTAACACCACGAAAAGAAAATCTGTGCTCCTTCTAATAGAGAAATGCCACCCATAATGCAAACACTGTGGTATTAATGAAAAAGTCCTTCTGCTAGTATACAATTTCCTCTATTGCAGACCAGAATCAAGTTACAGCAGCACAAGCAATTTTATGATATGTAAAAAACCAACACACATCTTCAGGCTAATCCACTGTTCTTTGAGTAGTGTCTGTTCACACACACTTGAGTGTACTAATTGTACTAAACTAGGGACAACCATATCTTTATATGGGGATAATGCAGCTACACTAAGACTGCGTATTTGACAGTGGAGAATAGTTTATGCCCTTTTAAGTTTAGATGTCTGCAGAAGTTGCTTATCCAATCCTAGACAGATGCTCTATAACTGCTGGAAAGAGAACAGGGTTTCCAAAGGCTGTTTCAGGTGAATGAAACCTGAAAAAGTCATTCATAAAAGCTGCCTTTTAGCTTAGAAAGTTACTCAAAGCTGAAGCTGTGCTGTTATTAACTATTAACTATTTGGAACCAACTGACCACTGCTCCCTTTGTCAGGCAAAATGCCGGGTTTTTCCTTCCCAGTAGGAAAGGTATTCAAAGACCAGGCTTTTACATCATCTCCAGCTGTGACCAGTGTGATGCCCCCATTCATGATGTGGCATCAAGCATGAGGTGACACCAATTGTGTATTATCTCAATTTTTTTTTTTTTTCTTCCACTCATGAATGGCTTCAGCATAGTAACAGCACAGAAGAACCTACTGTTTGCACCAATCTCAGCACCATGGAGACAGCCATGCTGAGAGGCTACATGGAGAGGAGTTTCTTTTCCAGGCACGGTTACCACAGATCACAACCTCCAAGGAGTGCGAACTCCTCTGCTCCCCTTAGAGCAATACTGGTAATTTCTGCAATGTATCTGTGAGGTAGGACAGGAGGGTTGCGTGGGGCACACTTTAAAATCATGCCACAATTCCAATTCTTGTCCCTTAATGGATATTAAGGCAAGGGAGAAGCTTAATGCCAGTATCTGCCTGAGCTCCATTACAAAAGAAAGATGAGGGATTTGTTTTCAAAGGATGTAACTCAGAACTGATTCTTGAAAAAGTTTCCTTGTTTGTGCTCTGATCACCCACCCAAGTGGGGCAGAGAACAACCACTCCCCAGTAGTGCTATGCCATACAGCAAATTAATCTCAGCTTTTAGGACTTTCCCTGTACTTGATTTGTGCTTTCTAGTGACTGGTGATCTTAGTGACAATTCCTCTGAGCAATTTCTTTCCACGACAGTGTGGTTAACATGCATAAAGACATATTTGGCAGAAAAGGCCATGCAGCATATTGAGATTTGATTTAGAATTATTATATTTTTAATAATAAACATTTGCTAGGATGATTGGGGGAAAAATTTACAGTGTAAAGGTCACATATACTTACTTTCCAACCTGCAATTGCTTTTTCAAATGAACAGCTCTCATTGTATTATAACAGCAAACTGTAACACAGACTTAAATTCTCAGTGAATTAGGGGTTCAGCCTTAATAAGAGTAATTCAGAGCAGAACTTCTGCATTTTTGAAGCATCCAGTAATGTCTGCTTTTGATAGCACTGAACACCACAACATGAGGAAAAATTAACAACAGTTACATGAAAATGTTTAAATAAAGACATGGATTACAAAAGTATAAACCATGCCCAATCTATCACTATTAAGATTCAAAAATACATAGAATTATATTAATTATCTTCCATCACTGGCAGAAAAGTTTCTCATTCCAGATAGTTTTCACTGGAAATAACAAAGGAAAAGATATAAAATCTTTGTGTTCTGTTTTTCAGTTTTTTAACTTCTTATGATCAGAGAGAGCCAGGAAGCTAGCTGTTCATTGCAAACAAACATTGCAGATGAAATGAAATTCATTCACACATCATGTTCTACAAAGCAGCTACAATTACTTAGAGCACAATTAGGGATGCCATGATGCATGACATTAAAAAGCCCTGCACACTTTAAAACACACCAGATCTTTGCCAAAGAAAAGAAAAATAAAACAACCCAGAGAACAGAAACCCTCTATAGAACTCTCAGAAACAGAAAACTCACCAACACTCCTCATAACTGCTACAAAAACAAAAAACCAAAATAAAATTAGCAGATTGTTAGCAAATACCAAAAGCAGAAACAAAACAAAGTATGTTTGGGGAAATAACTTATTTGAGTCATTTTTTCAACAAGGTGGGTACATGAACTTGTAAGCAAAAAACCACAGATTGCCAGATGACCATGTGTTGATCAGGGGAAATGCGGTGAATGCACCAAGCACAGCTATGGCAATGAAAGGAGAAGGAACTGAATGTAACAATGAAACTGAGGAGATGGATCTCAGTTCTACTATACTAGCTTTTTTGATATCAGAAGTATTTAAAATGAAAGTTGTTCTTCAAATGTTGAACCTCCAGTTTTCACGGACCCCGAAGGAACGGTTCTGAAAAGCTTAGAGGAAAAGTACTGGATATAAATTAAACTCTCCAATCAACTTAATTATTGGGTGAGGGGAAAAAGAACAAATCCACATGGGAAATTAGCTATTGCAGGAGTAAGGATCACTTCAGTGGCTACGCTGACAGAAAGAGGTTGTTTCAAAAAGCAAGAGTAGTATCAAGAGAACAGAAAGGGTGAGCCTGGCATACCAGTGTTCCCAGGTTTAGAGTTTCCTCTAGTCCTATCCCAGTGCACTCTGTAAGCCAGAATAATTACACTAGGTATTTTTGCACCAATCTTTTTATCAGTACATATCTGACTGACGTTCACAGGATGCTGCTATTCATTTCTCTACTGCCAAAATTATTTCTGCAGTTGGTTCCCACGTCATTCCCTCCTCCTATCAGCTCCAAATCCGACTAATCCTTTCTTTGGAAGGGCATTATCAAGGTCTCCTTTTCCCTGACTACAACTCCTTGTCCTGTTGCTCTTGTTTTGTCTTAAATGCTCCATACAGCAGCAGAAGCAACGCAGACCCTGCAGCACTGTCCCTTCTCTAGGAGCTGGAGTGGGTGCCATGTTAGCAGACGTGACCTTCCCAACTTCAGCACCTTCTAGCTCATAAAGCTACACTTCTACAGAGGTCACTAGGCAGTCCCTGAAGACAAGGACATGGGGATCAGGTACCCCATCTATAGGGCAGAGGCCAGATTCAGAAGCCTAATCTATGCATAAACCTTTAGGCAACGCAGGAAGGCCTCCAGAAATAGTTTCAGAACTAAACCCACTTCATCAACGAGGAATTTGCAGCAGGTTCCTACTAAAGAGCTCATCAACAGGACCTTGAAGCTATGAGAGGGATGAAAGTCTCCTGAAAATAATGGGTTGAAAGCATGATGTAGTGCAGCTGAGGAGGTTCAGCAGACAAAGGCTCTGACCCACAATTAGGCAGAACTCAAACCCAACACCTAAAATAGCTAAATTAAATGAATCAACAAGCATTCAGAAAAATTAAAGTTTTCATTAAAAGGTTCTTAGAAAGGGCCCATCAGTAAACAAATATATACAGTAATATAAGGGGGAAACTGTTTTCCCTCTCTTTCTTTGGAAAAAAAAACCCCACAGAAAAATCTTCAATACAAAATATTGTATAGTAGTACTACTGAATGAAATAAAAACACAGAATGGAGTGATTTTCCAAATAACTGAGCATGGACCAGGAGAAAAAGGCACAATAACAGCTGACACAATAGCATTTCTACTTACTGTTTCTTTGCCTCCTCAAATTTATGCAGCTTTTTCCGCAAGCCACCTGATTTAAAGCCTTGACAATGAGCTGCTGGTGCTCCTATGGTGACTATGTCGTAGTTCTGATCTGGGATGGACAAAAAGGACTTACAAATGAAAACTTGTCATCTTTAATGTGGACAAACAATTGTGTAAGTTCAAAAACTTTTCTGAAAGTAATTTTTGGAAAAACTTTGCCGGTGTTTTGAAAGACATGGAAAACTGAGCTGTTCTAGAGGCCCTGGAAATCCATCAAGCACGTTTTGAGGTGAAAGACACATATGTGAATACAGGTCCTCCGTTTCTTAATCTATTGACAGTGAAAAAGAAGTCTTGAACACTGGTCTATATACAAAGCCTGACATTACTGGAACCCCTCACATGGACTCAAGAGTGTGTCCATGGTCACGGGGAATTACTGTTAAAAGAAAGGAAAACCCAGGTTATTTATGAAGAAACAGGCTTGATGTGAACAAATGTTATTTTGCATAACCATACATGATGACTCCAGAGAAAAAGCACACAAGTTTAACAAGAAACAATAGTCAGAACCTTTGTTATTCTGCTGCAATTCAAAATGTCTGGAAGAGGCACAGCAGCTTAACCGAACCCTCGTACAAAGGCTAACTTGTGCCACCTAGAGTTCAGTTAACTCCAGAACCAAGTTTTGCCACCTGTAGAACGGCAGTAACTATACTTACATCTCTTCTTTTGCAAAGAGATTTGGAATCTGAGAATAGAAGGTGCTACAAAAATGCCAGGTAGCACTACTACGGTAGTTTGTAGAAACTTGGCTATATGGTTGAGGATGGAAATTAAAAAAAAAATGGAGAGAAAAGTAATAAGATAAGTGAAGAAAAGGAAACAAATACCTGATCCTCCATCATCCTGGACTCTCATCCTCTGTATATGTAAATTCGTAGGAACAAATTCCAATTTTTTATCAGCTTTCAAGCTACTGGCTTTAAATGAAGGACCTGAGAAATGCAAGACAAACGTAACCATAAAACCCTTCTCCTTGTGCCTATGCTAAAACCCTGGCTATGTGCTGAAGGTAAATCAGAGAAAATAAAAAAAAAAAAAAGAAACAAAATCTTTCTGTTACTGTTCACAGTTGTCCTCTACTTTCAGAGTAAGATAATGAATAGAGCAGACAAATATTCCCAGGTAATTAGCAAACTCACAATAAATATTAATAAAGACAAGAAATATAATAGCATTTTTTGCTCATCATAAAACATTCTGGGTGCTCAATTTCAGAGAAGCACTAATGATCCCAGTAGAGTAGAATCACATTTTTGTCAAAAAAAATCACCTTTATACTGGTGCAGGTCAGTTAGATTCTCCTGGTAAGTTAAAATAATTGTTTGGTACTGTGTAACTATTTGTCGACGGAGGCTTTCCCAACAAGGAGACAGTTCTCCCAGTTCTTCTAGTTCACAAACCCTGGGGAAAAAAACAAAATTGGGGGGGGGGGGG